>JAOXJK010000009.1:6587093-6601192 GCA_025774025.1 Xenus cinereus
CCAGGTTGGAGGGGGCTTGGAGCAACGTGGTGTGGTGGGAGGTGTCCCTGCCCAGGGCAGGGGGTGGCACTGGATGGTCTTTAAGGTCCCTTCTAGCCCAAACCGTTCTGTGATTCTATGAAATTGAGCTCTGGGTGTTATAAGATAGGGGAGGCTTTTCCCACAGGGAAGGGGTGGTTGGGGAATCTTCTTGACTCAGGGCTGCTGGGGAGACCTCAGCTGTCTATGAGCAGGGAGAGGAAGGGGAGTTTGGCAGTAAATGAGCCAGGTGGGACCTCTTAAGCCAGACCAGGACTGTGGTGGGAGGACAGATGGCAGCTGCCCTGGGGGTAGAGAGCTCAGGCCACGCTCTCCAAGTCCTGCAGTGGCAGGAGGAGGAACAGGCTGCCTTTTTTTCCCTTTCCTTTTTGCGTCTCAGCTGCCATATCGGTTCCTCTTTCCAGCAGCCTGTTCCTGTGGTTGTGGAGGAGGTTCTTGGGGAGGCGTTAATTCTGTGTCTCCATCTCGGCAGGTCCCATCCTGCTCCACAGCAGGTGAGATGCTGCATGCATCCCTCAAGCTCTCTGCCCAAAGATAATTTTAACCCATCCTTGCACCTGTAAACACCCTGCAGAAAGGCAGGGAACCAAGGCATGCCCAGAAATGTGATTTTTTGTTATATTCACGTCAGACTATTCAGTCTCCCAGGCAGGTCTTCAGTGCTACGGGGTCTAATCCTTCACCCAGCTATCTCTATTTTGAGTCTAGTAGATTGTATTCCGCAGAGTATAAATCTGCTCTGAGGGAAGGGGTAGCACAGCAGATTGGTCCCTTTCCCTTTTGCATCCACTGGTAAGCTGAGCAGACCCTCACAAATAATGAAAGTCCTGAGAGGTCCAGGGAGGCAGAGGAGAGAGACTCAAGCTGATGCTGCCACTGGGGTAGATGCAGGTGAATTGGGGCTGTAAGACGTCTGACTTGGCAGCAGGAGAACTGATCAAGCAGCTTGTCTTATCTCTTGAGAAAGGGAGGGTGAATGATTTACACCATGGCTCCTGGTCACGAGCAGCCACCATCCTCCCTTCTCCGCCGTGTCCTTCCCAGGCCAAGGCAGCCCAAGGCTTCTCTCTTTCACCTGTGGATGAGGGTGTGAAGAGGGGAGGCATCGCAGCAGATGTAGGTAATAATCACCGAGGGTTAAGTTAGTAATGTTTTACCTTTAAACCCAAACTAAACTTCTTCAGGTTGCTTCTGGCAGCCTCTGAGCCAGAGATGGTGAGGAGCAGTTCTTCATCTTTCAGATGAACTGATTCCATTCTTGCCCATTGCAGAGCTCCCCGTCTATTAGCAGCCTCTGAAAAGCGGAAGCAAAGAAGAAGAAAAGGAAGAAGAAAAAGAAAGAAAAGGTGTCAAGGAAATGACAAAGTAAAGACTAAACCTCACATCGGCCACTGGTGGAAATCAGCACAAGTTCATATTCATCAGCGGAGCTGGGCTCGTATGGAAGTACTGAGCATCCAGCCATCCGGGTCCTTGTTGCCAGCCAAACCACCACAGAGCCACTTTAAAATATTTCTGTGTGCCCCCATGGTCCTGATCAGCAGCAGAAAGCTTGGGGATGGTGTTCCCCCAAGATGTCTCTTCTGGAGGCAGACTGAGGATAATTAACAAAAACTTCCTCGGGGGACTCATTGCCTGATCCGGCTCTGGGGCATGAGAGCTCCCAGAGCTGAGCTCTTTGCTGGGGGTGCTGGGAGGACGCGGGGGATGCAGTTCTACACTAATGAATAGTCCCTGATCAAAGAAGCGGCTCAGCGCTGGAGAACGGGGCTCCTCTGTGTCTGCTGGGTCGTGCATCTTGACTTCCAAAGCTGATGCTGTGTTTGTGCAGAAGAAACAACTGCTGCAAGCTTGTGAGCACCAGCAGCCACGGCCGTATTGATCTAATTAGCCCTGTGAAGCACGGTTTGGCAGCCTGTGTCAGCGTCCCCCGCCGTGATACAGCCATCCTGCGACGGGCAGCTGTGGCCATCGGCTGTGGGAGGAGGCACGGTCACGGCGTGGGGGCTGCAGGCTCTTCTCCTTCCCCGGGCAGGACAGACTGCGCCGAGCTCAGCTCCACATTAGCAGGTGGCTGCGTTTTATTTTTGCCAGTTAAAAACCAGTTGTTAAACCGGAGCAGCAAAGGAGACGAGGAGAGGAAGCGAAAGAAAGACCTCAAAGGGAAAACTCCCTGCTGATGGAGCTGGGATGGGAGCACAGCCCAGGCAGCCCCCGGGTGCCGCACTGGTGTTGTCCCAGCAGGTCTGGGGTGCTTTCAGCCCTGCCCAGGGCCGGGGGGGCTGGGCAGAACGTGGCAAGTGCCACAACTGTGTTGGGGCAGTTGGACTCTATCTGGAGCCAACTTCCAATTTGCCTGCAGGTCTAGGAAGGGAGAAAAGTTGGGACAGAGCTCAGGAAAGCCAAAGATGTGATCTTTGCTCATGCCTTGCCAGTGCCCTTTCCAGAGCTCAGAGCTGTGAGAGCCTGAAGACATCTGTCAGCGATTCGCCCCAGTCTGAGCTCCTCGAACCCATTCCCAATGTCCTGTGCAGGGAGACAGGGAAGATCTGGGGGCATTTACAACCCCAGGAGTGCCTGGTGGTGGTGAGAAGACATCAGAGCTCATGTCCAGGCACTTTCCCTGGGTCTCTCCGTTGATGCAGGAGTTTCAGGACTCGGTGGAGCCAGTGTCCATCTTTGCTCCCCACCACCCATGGGCTGTGCAGTGCTCAGAGGTGGGGGGAAACACCGAGGGACAGCGGGGACAGAACTGACAACGGGTTGTTGTCATCTTTCATGTTTTATAGTGCAACAGCAAGGCAGGAAAAGGAGTTAGGAAGGCTACCCTAGTTATTCCCCCAATAATTAAAATGTAGAATTTATT
Source organism: Xenus cinereus (assembly GCA_025774025.1). Lineage (NCBI taxonomy): Eukaryota > Metazoa > Chordata > Aves > Charadriiformes > Scolopacidae > Xenus > Xenus cinereus. The sequence goes on from JAOXJK010000009.1 coordinate 6,589,999, forward strand.
CCTTCTTCCAGCGAGCCTCATGCAGAGAATTAAATACAAGATTAATGAGGTGCCTAATGGTTTGTGTAGCCCCACTCAGAAATAAAGCAACTGTTTGCTCCTTGTGTGATTGGGTGTCTGAGAGCAGCCAGTTTCGCTCCAGATGATGTGCACTGCTACCAGTGACAACTGCAGATGGATGTTTATGCTGCTTGCCAAGCTGTTGGGAAAAGCACTGACGCAGATCTGAAAGAAACGCACTCAAACTTGCTGCTTCGGGCCACGGGTTTGAGAACAAAAGCTCAGGGTAGGAGCAATCCCCAGGACTCAGCTGCAGCCGGGCTCGCTGGACGCGGCTCTCGCAGCAAGGTTCCTCTCATCCAGTCGGGATCACAGCTCTTAAATTGAGATGCCACAAAGCTGCTGGTGACCCCAGGCACTGTGTCGCCCAGAGCCACAGATCCATGGGTGGCCGTGACAAGCAGCATAACCCTTGGGCAGGTCTCCCTGTGTCCCTGGCGAGCGATAAAAACTGCAGTTGTATAACCACAGCGTGTGCTCCAACTGGATGTGTTATCTCTCACTCTCCCTCATTTATTTTTTTTTTTTTTTAAAGGACCACCCAGTTTAAGTATTGGCTTCCAAAGTACTTGGCCTCCGCGTCAAAACCACAATCTCTCCCCAGGCCTCTGAACACGGGTTCTCTGTGCTGGATCCAGACACTGGTGCTTTCTCCTGGTGAGGGCTGGGAGCAAGTGTCCACCCCCAGAGATGCCCTGCCATGGCTGGGACCGAGAGAGACGAGGCAGGAATTAGAAATGCCAGCCTCTCCCCTTTCCAGAAATTTTCAAGGTCTTTTCTTGATATTCTGTTCTATTCTGGTGTTCTACATTGCGTTGCAGTCTGCATGGGCAGCCAGCATGTTTTCAGCCGTGCCTGTGGGGACATGCTCGGGGACATGCTCTTCCTCTGCAGCTCTTGCTGCCTTCTCCCCACCGGGAGGAAGGGGGGAAGGTGGTGCCCCATGTGGTGGGGCTGAGGCTCAGCAGGTGCCTGGTCCCTGCTCCTCCTCTCGGTCCCTATAAATCTGTTCATAGGAGGAGATGAGGGATCTGTCGGTGAACTGGTGTTCGTGGGCATCACAACGGAGTTCACCTACCAACCTTTCTGAAGAGGAACCATGGGCTGAAAGATTTCCATCTGAGAGACCCCAGGAGGTGGCACCAGCCATCCTCTGCCAGATCATGCAACCCCATGTCCGTGGCAAGCACAAGCCTGGCCAGCCCACCAAACACGAGTAAGACCCCAAACCACTGCCACGCCTAGGACTCCGCTACTCTCCCATCAGGGTGTTATTCCTACATGACCCTAAATTACCCCTCAAACCAGGACACTCTGGTACCCAGCAACACGGACAACTCTGCATCAACTTCTTGCATAGCTGAGGGCTGTTATCACGTCTCCCCTCCATCACTTCTAGACTAAACAAGCCCAGTTCTCGCAGCCTTTCCCCACAGGTCATGTTTTCAAGACCTATGATCACGTTCGCTGATCTCCTCTGGACTGTCTCCTGCTGAGCATCATCTCCCTCTAAGGGCGCTGCCCACTGGATACAGTTCTCTGGCTACGTACGTGAAGCAGAAGGATTATTTTGCATTTCTTATGGACAGCATTTGGATTTATACCTCTCAGGGGAGGGGAGAGGGGAGAAAGCCAGCCTCTCCTTAGCAGCTCCACTAATCACCCATTTAGGATACTGCCTCAAAAACCAGGCTTCCAGTTTCCAAGAATGAGAAGACACAGCATTTCAGACACGTTGTTCCTCATTCTGGTGTCTCAGGAATTGCTGGGTTGATCTGTTCTGGTGTTCCCTGCACCTGGGAAGGCTGGGAGCCCCATGATCTACCCCAGCACAGAGTGCTGAGAGATTAGAAATGGACAGATAGTAGAGCCAGGGAGAAAAAATACAACTCCCATCCCCTGGGAGAGGATCTAGAGAAACTTCACATTTTTCTCATAGAAAATCAAAATTCTGAGAATTCTGGGCTGAAAACCAATAGGGTTTTTGTTTTCCTTTTTTTTTCCTTCTTTTTTTTTTTTTTTTTCACAATTCCAGAAATGCTCTGCAGTGTCTCGTGCATCTTTCTGGACCTTCCTCTCCATTCTCCAGCCAAATCCCATCCCCCAGGACACTCCACCGTCTGCCTTCAGCTGACCACATTGTTCTACCATGAAGGAGTCTCCATCTACCCTGAGCCATCAGAGATGTCATTCTTTGGCAAAAAAAAAAAAATAATCATCCTTTTTTGAACAGACAAAGAAATCTGTGATCCAAAAAAACCCCACAAGCATCCCAAAGGTGTCAATAAACCCAACACAGAAGATGTAATGCTCATCAGCTAGATACACTGGGTACTTTTTTTGCAGCAGGTCTCACAACTTTTTGATGAGAGAAGGATGTGCCGATCTCAGAGCCAAATGCCCAGGGAGGTCTGGGCTTCACCAAGGAGCAGTTACAAATGTGGGAGAAGAGCATCCACATCCAGACCTGCGTCCAGCAGCAAAGCAATGTGACCTGAATGAGCTGCTGTTTGGCCCCTGGTTTGGGAGCCTAAAACGACACAAGAACTGGGGGTCCTGGTTTTGCCACTTGTCCAAAGAGATTCAGGGAAGTCCAGTGGGCACGGGCTTAGATGGAAACACATCCCTCAGTTACTAACCAGCACCTCATCTTGTCCCACCTCCTGAAATGCAACTGAACGGGAAACAGTCCGTCCAAGCACTCATGCTGTAAATCCACTAGAAGCTGTGTTTCCTAACTGAGGGGCTTTTACAGTCCTTACAGTAAGTAATAAAACTTCAGGAGGATTTTCTTGTGGTTAAACACTGAGGCCTGTTTTGGCCAAGCAAAGTGGGCTCTGCTCTGTCCTCCGGATGGAGTGGAGCTGGATTTATTGTTATTTGTGTTTCAGTTTAAGCATTACTCAGAAGGTAGCATTAGTCATAAAGCTGGCTCCCTGCACAGTTACCCTTGTTTTCCTTGTGTTTCTCTTCCTGCCTTTAGTTGAATTCTCTTTGACATCAGCCATCAAACATTAAACTGCACATAGATCACATATTGTCGAGGGCTGGCAGGGTTTCCGATTTGGCCTCTCTCCTCTCTACAGCTGTTTGGAGAGCTTGCTTTGCTGGAAGGAGGGTGGTCTGTGTCTCCTGTCCTTTGAAGTCCAAGGAGCCCCTAGACACATGCCCAGACCCTGGTGTGCTCTCAGCTTATCCACGTTCAAACGTCAGCTGGACTGTGGTTGCAAAACTGCCTTGTTGGATGAGGCTTTGCGCTGGGAGGGAAGGAGAAGTGCAACACCCATATCAGGTGCTTCATCGGACTCTCCCCGTACCCAAGGGACCCCCAGGGAGCTTTTCCTCCCACCCAAAGTGCGGCAGGAGAATCGCCTGGTGGCCCACTTGAGCTTTTGCCTGGACATGGAGGGACCTGAGAGGGGCTGCCTCCGACTTAGGCATCCGCTTTGAGACGTCTGAAATCAATAGTGCAATCCTACCCTGCCTCCTTCCATTTCCTACATAATTTCATTTTCCTGACCACAATTTCTACTGAACGTTGGCAACTGCGCCCATCATTGATGCAGTTTCGGGTCGTACCTCTTTCCGTTTGCTGGTCTCACTAACCTTTACACTTAAATTCACTCTTTCACTTCCCCCTTACTCAGAGTTCCCCCCTGCAAGTGGGCCCATATGGGACTTCTCTTTTACCACTGCCACCATCTCTTCTAGTGGGTGCAGTCATGGCTCTTCATCAACCACAGGTTTGCTTCTGTGAGTGCAAAGGACATGGCGATGTTGGTGGATGGAGACCAAAGTGAGCAATGTCCCCACCTGAGAGTTGCTCTGCAGACTGAAAATGCTCCTGCAAATCTTTGCCTGTCCCCAATCCCATCAGACAAAGGACTCTCCACAGGACCCTGGGGGCCACGAGCAGAACTGTGGGGCTAATGGCTCCCTTGGAGGTGCCCCCGGCTATCCATCTCCAGCAGCTCTCCCAACCTTGGGAGATATCCCAAGGTCCTTATCCTTGAAGATAAATTCAATGACTGTGTCCGTGTGTCCATCTCAGCAAAGGCACTCGGCTTTCCTCCTGCAGCCTTTGTGCGAGACAGTGTCTCGAAATACATTTTCCAAAACAGATTATTATTTACTCACCCAAGGCAAAGAAAAATATTCCAACACGAGGCAGCCTCCTGCACTGCTCTTACCCAACCCCTGGCGTATTCCTCTCGGGGTGCTGTAATTCAGGATGGGGAAGGCAGAAAGCCTTGATGTGGTTTTTCTTTCTCCTGGAGTTTTTCCAGCACCCTCCTCCCCGCACTGAGTAGCTCTCTTTCCCCTCTCAGCCAACATATAATTGTCCTCTGATATTAGGAAGCTAAATGAAGAAACAGTTTGTTAAACTACTTGGGGCTAAGTAAATAGCCTTTTTCTCATTAAGGGTCCTAAACCTGGGCCCTGCCTGGTGGACCAAGCTGCCCTTCACCGTTGTGACTGCTAGAGATTTTGGAGGGATCAATCCTGCAATTTAAGGGTAACTTTTCACACAGCATCCACAGCTCTGCTGAGATCCTCAGGGGTGCCTGGGATGGCAGAAAACTGCATGGGATTAGGAGGTGATCCTATTTTACTGTCTTATCCCTCTTCTAGCTAAAAGGCTTGATCCAAAATACCAGACAAAGCCCAGTGTATGCTATTATTAGTTTTCAATTATAAATTAATAGATTAAAAAGTCACGCTGGTTAATTACAACAAGCTAAAGCAGTAACCTGGCTTTACAGCGGTGTTAATATGTGATTCAAGAAGTAAAAGCAATGGGATGAGGGCAGGGAAATACAGAGAGAGCTGATCACATCGGAGGGTTAGAGGGAAGGAGGTTGTCATCTTTGTGTTTTCTGCTGAAAGCTGTGGCTTCATCAGCATGGACATGCTGCAATTCGGAGCTGAGAGCTGGAGCTCCCATCCTGCACCAATTCCCAGGGGATCTTCATTCCCAGGACCAGCGGCAGCACTGAGGCAGAGGGATGTCGCTTCCAATACCCTCTTGCAAACGCTATTCTGTATTCTGCAACCATCCAGGGTTTATAATTGTTGATACCAAACTATAAATAAACACACCCCAAATTAACAGTGCCTTCCTCTGGCTTTAAATTATTTTTATGAATTTTCCTCTTGAAATCGCAGCAGACTTTTTGGTTCAAAGCTTTGTGGAAAATAAATCACGCAAGGAAGGAGACGGGACAGGCTAAAGGCTGCGTTCCTGCAGCTGAGTCTATAAAACCCTGCTGTGCCACTCGCACACACAGTGGTTTCTGAGTGGGACGGCTTCTTCTCTCACTGATGTCTGCAAAAAGCGTCTCACCCCTCGCAGAGCAAGCTGGATCTGGCCCACGGTTTCTCTAACGCTTGCCTAAAAAAACAAGCAAGCCTCAGCAAATCGAGCAGTGGCAGCCATTAACAACCCCCGCGATGCCTCCTGGCCTGCTGTTGGCTTTCAACACATCTAGCAGGGGTGACTGGTGGGGACACAGGGGTGAGGGTCTGTTTCCTAGCACCTCCAGGAATTTTGGTGCATGGCCTTAGGGCCGCCCCTGAAGGCTGGGTTGCATTCGGGTGACCAAAGCATCAGAAGAGTGAGTGCAAACCAGCGCTGGGGGATGCACGGAGAGGAATTTCCCCTCCGTGTCTTCCGGAAAGTTGTTGCCCCAGGTTAGGACTGTGTCTTCCCAGTTAATGGTCTCCTTTGGCTGCACCAGAGCTGGGAATTGCCTGGAAGAGAGAGGCAGGGCTGGCTTTTTACTGCTGCTAATGAAGAGTGATCCCTGCCTGACCCTCGCATCACATGAGCCTTGGCATGGTGGGTCTGGCTGCCTTTTACAGGGCAGATCCCATTTAAGAGGAGAGACTGAAGTTTATTGCCCTGTTTGAATTCCACATACCTCCAGATGAAAAACAAGCCACTTAAAATGATAAAAAGGCCTGCTTTTTATTTACTGGAATGGCAACAAAACACCTAGCCCCATCTCTCTGGCAGGCTGTATTCACACAGATCAGACACTACCAGGCACACAGTCTTTCTTGACATAAAGCAACTGCCTGTTTGCAGGAGGGATGTGAAGGGTGCTGCAGAAATGCCTGCCTGCTTGTCCCCTGGTTCTGTGGTTGAGGTTGACCCATCCTTGAGCCCTTCCCTCCCATCCCTCCTGCCATGCCAGCATCCCTCTGCTGAGCAGGGCAGAGGCAGGACGGGCAGGAAGGGATGAAGTCGGTGGTGGGTGTCCCAGCGGAGCAGCCATACGGGGAGGAAGGTGATGAACAGGATGGGAAGAGAGATGAGGTGTGCTGGAAAGGGTCAGACCAATATCTGAATGGGGTGGAGAAGGTCTGAGGCTGGGAGAGACTCTACAACACATGAGGAAGGTAGAGAAGGGGAGGAAGGAATGGTGGGGACCTGACCCTGAGTGGGGAGAAGAGAGAACAGCAAAGAATGAACACCAAAGCTAGAGTGAAGGAGGAACAGACCTCCCTCAGCTCCTTAGTGGGGTGGGACAGGAGAGAAAGGGTAACACCCTGAGGGTGGGAAAAGCAGCCCAGGCCCCACAGCTCCTCCCTGGTCAGAGACCCTGGGGGGAGGGAGGACGGCAGTGACAGGGTCCTGGGGGAAGGCCTGCCAAACAGGGTGAATGTGGTTAGCGGGGTAGAGCCAAACCACGGTCCGAGAGTTTAACCATTTTACCCTACACGAGCCTCTGCTTCGGCTCTGGGGAATTGCAAAAGCCCCATTTTTTTACCGGTTTCCAGGCTCCCACATCCTATTGAATTCAGTGTGCTACAGACTGCGAGATGCGCAGTCCCCTGGGGATGGGGGCTGCAGAAGCAACCGAGGTGAAGGTGTCTGAGCAACAAGCACTTCACAAGGCAGCTCACCCCCCGCTGTCCCCGCACGTGTTGGCGCGATGCAGATGCAGATGTCTCTGGCGGCACATGTGCTCTCTCCAGCATTACATCATTGCAGGGGAACAGCAGCAGGTAGCGATGCAGCAGACTGCGATCACGGGCCAGGGCAGCCTTCTGGCTTCCCCCTCCAAAATAAACCACAAGAGCACTTTGTGGGAAAGGGGAGGCTTTCAAGGGGTAGATGTCGGGGTTTTGACCAGCCCCATCACCTAAACACTTGTGCCACGGTCCTTCAAAAAGGATATGTCCATCAGATTTAGGGACCTGGGTGGACGCACACGTTGGAGTGGTGGGACCCCACAGTGCAGTCTACTACTGTGATTTAGTCACAGGGTGGCTGAGTCACCGTCCCTGGTGGTATTTAAAAGACAGGGAGGGAGACATAGCGCTTACAGATACAGTTCAGTGATTTTTTTTGTCAGTGTTAGGTTGATGGTTGGATTAGATGATCTAAAAGGTCCCTTCCAACCCAGGAAATTCTATGATTCTATGATTTAGAGGCTGCTATGGGAAAAACAAAAGGGTCTGTTCAATGTGCGATCCTTGGATGGAGAATAAGCTGTCATGGCAACCATATCAGTGTCATTCCAGTGTCAGGACATATGTTGTGACTTAAGGTGTCAAACCATGGAGCCAGAGGAGCCTGATAGGGGCTTGAATCCAGATTCAGGGGACAGGCTGTCCCTGCTGGATGTGTCAGGGAGTGGATACTCACCTCTGGGGCCAGCAAATGAAGGTGGACACATATGAGATTATTTGCATGTCATCATTATCTGCATAGAAAGCATATGGGAACCTCTGTCAGTCCAAGAGGGTAGGTGCACTGAGCCTTTGAGCAGGAGAAATTCTATTAGTGTCTGAATGGCAAGAAATAATCTCAGCATTTGGGCCAGAGCTCTGAGCTGCAACGTTTGTGTTGTTGCACAGATCACACTGGTCGCAGAGAAGGTTGTGTGTCTGTTTATAGACACTTCATTGTCAAAGTGATGCTGATAAATTGGAACAAATTTTTTGAGACACAGCTTTGAAAAAAAGGCTCAAAGGACTAAATGTGCTTAGGATTTACCGAGTCCTTTTTAGTCAGTTAAATGACAACATAGTGTCTGTCAGGTAGAAATGGTAACTGCCTTGAAGAGGGGACATCGCTTTGGATGGTTTACAGTGGTAAAACTTCTTGGGATGAATCCGGGCAATGAAAATTTAGGCTGGGTCTTGGAAAGTCTAACAGAAGGGCTTCCAGAGGCTTTTTCAATAGGAACTTAATGGAGGACCAAAAAGTGACTTTAAAAGGCAATAAAAGGACTGATATTTTCAGATGAGTTATATGGCTATCGCCATATATTTCCTTTCTGAGATCTTTAATGCGGCTATAATAACTGCTTTGTTGAATGAAGGGCTTGGCCATTCTTCTAGACCATCATTGTTCCACACACATTTCTACTCCCATGAATGTTAGTCAGGAAAATAATTTGCTACGTGCAGCTTATTACAAAACCAAAACCCTTTTTTCCTGTTTCCGTCCTGTAAACACAGAGCAGTTTATGTGACTTTCTTCACTCTTTGTTTATTTGGCAAGTGCAAACACAACTTGGTTCTTCTGTCACCCGCAAAATTTTTCCATGACTATTCACAAGGTGTGTGTCAGGCAAGATGTGTAACCGGTTTGCTGAAATCACCGATGTCGTTTCTGATTTTTGGCCAGCATCCCAACTTTAGCTATATAGGCATTTTTGGTGTGACATTTTGGCATCTTTATGCAAGGATATATTTGCTTTTTGCGAAGGATTCTTACAAATAAAAATCCCTCTGCTTCCAGAGATATACATGTGTGATGAGCTGCAAGTACCAGTGGTATGTTCAAAGAGAATGGACTTCAGAGATCACTGAAAGATTTATGATTCTGTGCTGTTTGTCTGGGCGTCTACTTGTAACTTGGGAAGAGGAACGCTGCCGTACTGTGCTCAGGGCACGGTCCTTTCCATGTGTGTGATTATATTACAGTATGGACCACATTTGCATGAAGAGGTCGGCAGGACGGGCCTGAAAGAGGAGTTTGTTCCCTGAATCCAGGGATGGCACCTGCTGGGAGAAACTGCAAGCGTGTTGGAGGACGGGCTTTGAATTCAAAATGATTTCAACAAATTGGAGAAATGGTCTGAAATAATGGACCTTGATTCAGCAGGGACAAGTGCCAGGAGCTGTAGGTCTGTGGTTGCACCAACATGCATAAAAAGAACGGTTTGGGCAGCAAATGCAGAGGAAAAGGAAAAAAAAAACCAAACCCAAAAAAACGCAGAAAAGTGGAAGCTGGGGATTGTAAGGTGAACACATGTGACAACGTGATTCTAGAGAAAAATAAACCAAAAAGAGAGAGTGGCTGTGAACAAGGAGAGAAAATCAGAAGCGTAGAGAACAGGACCTACAGAAGGGAGTGGGGACCGGAGCTGCTGATGCCCCAGTGCAGGTGGGATGCCCAGCAGTCCCATCAAGTGTCTGGGGGAGGGAGGGAGGAAGGAACAACCTGCAGTCCATGGTGTAGAGCAGAGATGAGCTCCAACTGCAGCCAGAAGATTCAGACCCACTTTGGGAAACATGACCAGCAAGCAGGCTGGAAAAACAGATATCACAGAGAAACCAGCACCAGAAAACTCCTCAACGTCTTGTCTTGGCTGATTTTTTTCTGTATTTCTGCAAGCTTAGCATCAAAGCTACTAGTACATGATGCAGTTAGAAAAGGCAAGACAGTCCTACCCCAACTGCAGCAAATTCCTTCCTGGATAAATCCGGCAGTAGGCTCAGAGTTTCCACTGCCGGCTAATCCATGCCCAGCCTGCCCCGGGTACAGCTGCCTCTCTGAGATTAGCTCCAGGATCATGCCCTGACCTTTACCTCCCCTCCCTTAGCCATTTTTGTCTACTTACTTACTAAAAAGATTTAAAATTCCTACACATTTGAGCACCTCAGTGCATTTAGAGCCATGTAGTACCTGGTGAGTGACACCAGTAACCACCAGTGCAGTTGCTGGGATTTCAGAAACTGCCATGGATTCCTCAACATCCTCATCTGAACAGGAAAACAGGTGTCCCCCATGAAATCTGGATCGCACGGGGCAGGAGCTGGCCATGCTTGCAAACATTTTTCCAGGCTGTTGCATGATGTGAGCAATTTGAGTTTTGATGGGTCAGTAAATATTGTGTCTTGGCCTTATAAAATATGTTTTTTCTTGTTAAGGATTGTAATAACTCTGATGAGCCTACAAGTTCACCAAGGGATTTTCAGATGAATTAAAGAGAAAAAAGACAGGAATGCACAGGGTTAAACCTCTGGAAAAGCATGTGCTGCAGCCTGGGAAAGTAGCTCACCGGCCTGAAAATGGACCTTTTTGCTTTTCACGTCCCGTTCCATATCCTCAGGGGGAGAGGTGGTGTACAGTTCCCTCCAGAAAAGGATTAGGTCTATCCTAACACTAGTTTATTTTTTTATTTCCTCCTGCTTGTCTTCAGTTAAGGCTACTTCTGCGCTTTGTGTTGAGAAAGGCTTCAACGCTTAATTTTTAAGGGAAAACTTACAGTGTCTATAAGCACCCACCAGCAGCACTGGGAACAGTTGTCTTTCCTTATCTCATGGCGTTCCTGGCTGGTTTTCCCACTACCCTGCCCCGCTGAAATTCTGGGGGATGAAGTTTGGGGGCGCAGTGAACTGCAACCCAGTGTGTGACAGTGACAATGCAGTGACAGTGACCGCTCTGTCCTCCCCACGGTGAGGGCAGGGTGGCAGGGGCTGAGCTCATGGGGATGCTGGGCTTATGGAGGCTCTTTGCTCCTGCAGGTTGATTGGGTGCTGAGGTTTTGGGTTGTTTCCAGCTTCCTGGAATCACTGCTTTTCCCAATAACATATTTGACGCCCCTCTCCTTGACTGTGGGATTGAAGAGCATTTCTGTGGTCAGCACACACAAGAAATACCAAAAACCTCTCTTGCCTCCTGATGAGACATTGTGAGGGCTGCCAAGATAGCATAAGTGAAATACCTTAAATACGGGGACCCAAAAACTCATTGTGAATGGAGACAGCAAAATATTTGGTCTATAGAATCATAAAATCACAGAATGGTTTGGGTAGGAAGGGACCTTAAAGATCATCCAGTGCCACCCCCTGCCCTGGGCAGGGACACCTCCCACCAGACCAGGTTGCTCCA
>JAOXJK010000009.1:6603277-6614901 GCA_025774025.1 Xenus cinereus
AACCTGGGCCAGGCTCTCACCACCCTCACACCAAACAAGTTCTTCCCCACATCTCAGCTCCATCTCCCCTCTTCCAGTGTCAAACCCTTCCCCCTCCTCCTAGGGCTCCCCTCCCTGACCCCGAGTCCCTCCCCAGCTTTCCTGGAGTCCCTTGAGGGACTGGAAGGGGCTCGAAGGTCCCCCCAGAGCCTTCTCTTCTCCAGGCTGAACCCCCTCAACTCTCTCAACCTGTCTTTGTAGGAGAGGTGCTCCAGCCCTCGGGTTACCTTCGTGGACCTGTTCCAAATAAGTGTTACTCTTGTTCCATACCCTGAACCACCATGCTGGTCCTTTTTTCCTCTGTTTGGCCCTGTTTTGTTTTCCTTCTTGCCCCGTTTCTCAGTCCAGACACTGGTGGCTGTCACAGGGATGGAGACAGGGACAGCAGCGCTGCAAGGAGGACACATTGAGAAGGACAGACCTGAGGCGTCATCCTCACCTTCTTCTGCATTGTGAAGCATGGAGGAGGACTCCTCATGCCAAAACAACCCCCCCTCCCCCAGTTCCACTAGCATGACAACACTGACTACATTACACAGGGATTTTCTCCAGTGCCTGGACCACGAGGTGGCCCACAAGCAGCAGTAAGATGCTGAGCTGAATCACTCTGCCTCCCAAACCATGGTTATCTCCCTGAACGGCGCATCTTCCTGTACACCCACTGCGCAGGTGACACACGGGGACAACCTACCCAGCGGGCCATAATGTGATGTTCCTGTCCCCCTGTAGGACATATTTTCCAAACTATCTGCAGGCACCAACCACGGTGTTTCTCATGTGTAACGTCGGGAGGGAGGAGAGCGGTAGAGCTGAATTTAGTCACACAGCTCTCCCGATGTGTCACTGTCAAAAGGTCACTGCATCTCTCTTTACCCCGCTGGCGTGGCGCCCGAGGGAGCGAGCAGCATTGTATAACTGAGCCTCGTCAGGACCTTTCTGTACTCGGCAGGGCAGCCATACCTCCAATTATTATTTTCTGCAAACAAACAGCCTCGGTGCTTTGCAGCACCATCAGAAACCCTCCATGCCACGGGGCTGGCATGTAGCTGAGCCCACTGCGGAGACGATGCTCCTGCTTGATTGCTCTCATCTTCTCCACGGCTTGGCCGCTGCCGCCAGGGTCCCACAAGGCCAACCCTCTCTTCTATATTTTCCTTTTCTGACAGCTGTTGACATCAAACCTTGGACCTGGAGAGCTGCAAAAAGAAGAGCCAGGCACACCAGGAGAGGCAGCAGGATGGCAGAGCAGAGAGCAGGCAAATAAGTAATGATAGGAAATATCACACTCTCTGATTACAATTCTGCAAAGCCTCCAGCAGCACAGCTGGGGAACAGCCCAGGGAGGGGGACTGTCCCCAAAGCCCCCAGGGTGATGGGCACAGAGGTGGCAGTGAGTGACACCGCAGGATGTGTCTCTGCATCGCAGGCTGCCATTGCACTGCTCGTGTTCATCGTCGTGTCATACCTGCCTTGGGGGTCCTCTTGGTCTTCTGAGCCCCCCAGCCTGAGCTCCTCCCTGCCTACTTCATGGCAGAGTCTTTCCCCTCCAAGGTGCCAGAATAGACACTTTTATACGTCCTACCAACAAAAGCTGGACTGGGGGACAGGGACTAACTGAAATAATTTTGTTGATTTGCACAGTTCAGAATTTTGCCTGAAAGTCAGGGATTTGCTATCTTTCTTCCCAGAGCAGCCTGTGAAAGCAGTGATGTTCTTTCTTCATGGCTCTAGAAATCAGATCAGCCAGATGGGTTGGAGGTGATGAGTATGCCCAAGGACCAGATACAAGCGGTAAAGAAAGGGCCCAGCACGGCAGGGCAGATAGCAGAGAAATGAAAACCACTTAATCATTGAATCATAGAATCATGGAATCATAGAATCATAAAATCACAGAATGTCTTGGATTGGAAGAGAACTTAAAGACCTTCATGTGTTGGCAGCTGGTTCTCAGCACTGCCCTTCTCTGACTCCGGTGGGACCTCGGCCATCGATGTTGGGCAAGGTGGGTCCCACCCAACGCCCACCTGGAGCTTCCAGACTTCTCCAGGGAGGGGAGTCCCTGCTCTGCTTGAGCCCTGAGCTCTTGCCCTCATGGCCCTGGGCTCACCCAACCACAAACCCTGGCTGCTCTTGAGGCCTCCTCCCTGCATCACATCACCTCACCTCATCGGGGACAGCGGTTCACCCCAGGGATGCGACCGCAGTGGTGGGAGGGGAGCTGCTGCAGACACTCACATTCCCAAACCCCCAGGAGAGTGAGCTCAGACCTGCCTCTTGGGAGGAAAATGCCGGCACAACATAAGCCCTTGGATTGCTTTGTTCAGAGAAAGAAAAACCAAACATTTTACTTCTTAATTAACATCTTTCAACCCTCAAACACGCCAAGCAATTATTCCTCCTATATGTCACTCGTCTAATGACTAGTTAATAATAAAAGCCATGCTGGTCTACAGCCTTCAAAGCCAGGAAGCAGATTTTAGAGTTAATCTCCTTTCACAACAAGCTTCAAAACATGTCTGTGTTTATTCTGGGACAAAACCATTGGGAACGAATAGGCCTGAACAGGGCGAGCAATTTTTTTCTGTACGGGATTTTTTTAATATATTGTTATTAAGAAAAATGAATAATGGAGGAAAGTGCTTTGAAATGATGTCTGGGAGGTGGCAGCAGGTAGGGCTTCGAGCCAGCGAGCCTGGACTATCTCTGAAAGCAAAAGCCCTTCAGCTGTGAAGCACTGGCTAAAGGCTGTGCCACCCTCACTCTGCCACTGCACTCTCTCCCACCTCCTTCAGCCCGTCACCATTCACTTTGTCTCATTCCACAAACGCACTCTCATGTCCTCCCTGAGCCATGTTTTGGGCAATTGTTTGTGGTGTTTGGGTAATTTAGCATAAGCAATGCTGAATTTCTGTCAGGCTTTTAGAGGTCCTTCTGCTGCCGTGGCCCAGGGCTGTGGGTCTTTCTTCAGGAACAATGGCCTTACACCTGCTTTTTGGTGGCAGGGTGGAGCATCTCCAGGCTACCTGGACCATCCCTTTCCCAGGTCTGGGTAACCCAAGCTGCCCGAGACTTGCTGGCGGTCATGGAGAGCTGCAGCTCCTCTTGAGCCATGGAGATGTGGGTGCAGAGCAAGGAGGACATGCCTCAGTCCTGCCCCAGCATGCAGTCAGGATGTGGGCAGCTGAGCATCCAGAGCCAGGAGCTGGGAAAGTGCCTGATGTGGACAGGAATGAGCATCAAAGTGCTCTGATTCACCCTAGGGAGAGGCCTCTTGTTGGTAATTGCATTTTTTCTTCAAGGACTTCTATGTTCCTTTCCCAGATCCCTGTATCCCCATGCCTTGAACAGGACAATCCTTTCCCAGTGCAACAGGCAATGGGGGAATGGGGAAACTTAGCCCAAAGCACTAGAGACATCAAAGCGAGGGAGCGCTGTAATTCATGATCTCTCTGAGAGGCAGGCTTGGAGAAAACAAGAAAAATTCCTTCTCCAGAAAGATGTGGCAACACGAGCAATGCGAGGGGAGGAACACTTTGGGGAGATGTGGAGCAATCATTAAACATCTGTCTTTCCAAATGAGGACTCAAGACGTTCAGATGATTTGAAAAAGAGAAGGAAGTGACTAGAAATAAAAAACCCCAAATGTGGTTACACTGAGCAAAAAGACCAGGTCTGGACATGGTACTGCAGAAAACCAGGTGGGAAAGACAGAAAAGCCCAAGCCAGCTTAGGGGAGATGGTTTCTCACAGCCCAGGGAATGAATCAAGGTTCGGGCTGCTTGCAGAGGTGGCCTCCCTCTGGCTCTGGGCCACTCACAGCCAAAGGGTGTTTTAGGGTGCAGCTCCACTGCTTTCAGATGGCAACAAGGCACCTAAATACTGCCTTGGTTTGGTGTTTAGCCTCGCTGGGTCTTGGCACCTCTGCTAAGAATGTGCTGCCCCCATTCCTTATGGAGGAGTGATGGGGATGGAGACTTTCCACTTTGGGGTGCTTGTGCACTGTGAGCTGGGTGTCTCCAACAGCGTCCTCAATAGCCTTACTGGGAGAGCTGGGAAAGGGTTAACATCACTCCCAGCTGACAGATTTCCCATCGCTGAGACATGTCTGAGCTCGGGAGAGCTTCCACCCGCTGCACGTGGAGTGTCTGGCAGGAGAACAATAACCACCATGAAAATACCAACGCAGGTGTCACTGTCTCTTGTGAGAGATGTGTCCCACTTCTTAGATTTTTCAGGAATTAATTGAAAATATATTTGTGGGTTTTGTTGCAACGGGGGTTGCCGTGACAACTGCTGCAGCTACTTGGAAAAAAATAGGAAGGGCTCACGCTGTCACTGGGGCCATCTGTCCCTTCCATGGAGGGTCATTATAAAGCCATGTACCAACCTCCCCGAGCCAAATCTTCATTTAAGCCTATGGTGATAAAAGTGCTTAGTACAATTTATCAAAAAGCTTCTCTCCCGAATCACTGTTTCTTTTCTCTGCACTGACATGATAATTTCCTCTATATCGGTGCAAATTAAATTCTAATGAGGAAGCTTCGCATTTCAATGTGATGGAGAGCTTTTCTTCTCCAAGATGCAGAGAAGCATCGCACCCGTTGTGGAGGGAGGGGAAGGGATTAAATATGAATCAAGGTGCATGAGACAAGAGCATGCTTTCCTCCCCTGTGTCTCTGATGCTGCCTCGGTGCTAGAGGTGAAGGAGCCCTTCAGCAGCCCTGGGGAAGGCAGTTTTGTTAAGGTGTCTCCTTATTATTTGTTTTAATGCTGTTGTATTATGTAGCCTGGGTGGCTGCATGGTCCTCTCTGAGCTGAGACCACAAAGCCCTCCAAGGATGGAGGCAATGAGCAGTTCCTGGAAAGTCATCTGGGATGCCTTGGTGGGCAGGGCTGAATAGCCCCTGGCAGGGGGAACGGAGGCTGCTCGGAGTGTTCTGGGTGACATGTGACACCACGGTCCTTGCCACAGTGGTGCCTCCAGCTCCACCAGGTCCCATGGGGGAGGATGGGGATGCTTCCACTGGTGCAATTTGATCTGGAATATATTTTCAGCTGTGCTTTCCCCATGACACTGCTGTGGAGAGGGTTCCCCCGCGTCTCAGCAATGTGAATTGTCCTTTCATCTCCGTCATCCACATTGTACAGCCCAACTGATGGTTGAAGGCCTGGGAACCCTTTGGCAGGGAGCAGCGCAGTGTGCCAGTGTCTCACTGCATGCAGGGAAGGTCCTTGGCAGAGTATTAAATGGGGGAAATGTAGAGATGGTAGAGTCTGGGTGATTCCTTGCCCTGTGAGTCTATACATTGGTGCTGGTGTGGCTTGGGGGGATGAGAAGAGCTCAAGCATGGAAACAGCACTGGAAGAGGCTGCCCAGAGAGGCTGTGGAGTCTCCTTCTCTGGAGATATTCAAAACCCACCTGGACACATTCCTGTCCATCCTGGGTGACCCTGCTTTGGCAGGGAGTTGGATGACATGATCTCTGAAGGAACCTTCCAACCCCTGACATTTTGTGATTCTGTGGAATCTGCTCTCCACATGGCAGAAAACAAATCCCAACCCCACAGGTGAAAAACACAGGGGAAAATTTCAAAGGCTGAAAACTTCTCAGCTGAAGCTCAGCAGAGTGATGGCTTTTCATTTGGATCCTTTCTGGGGCAGGTACCACTTGAAGCACGGGGAGGCTGGGTTGTTCCAGGGTCAACTCCAAACAACTTATTTTCAGGGTCACTGCAAGTGGCTAAATCATCTTCTGCCACAAATCCCCCATCAGAGGCTGGTGGTCAGAACACCCGTAGCTTCACCGGTGGGCAGGAAGAGGCTAAACCTTTAAATATTGCAGAGCCCATCCTCAGGGCTGCTGGGACCCCATCAGCAGATTGACAACGTCTATTTGAATTTGACATTCAGTTTGAAGTCAGGAGCAGGCAGAGAGTCGACTCCAACCCAGACCACACTGGTATTAGCTTGACCCCGTAATGTGAATCTGCCGTGCCCGCGTGACACCGTGCATCAGAATAATCTCTTACATCTGCTGCCAAACGGGGCCAAAGCCACCCTCTGTGGGAACAGCGGGGCTTTATTTGACTCAGTGGCCTTTACTCTAGGGTTGTTTTTGGCCCCAGGAGTGCAAGTTGCTGCCTCTGCAGGGTCATTTACTGGATGCCTGTCTGTAGTTGTAGCTGCACCTTTTTGGATGGCAAGTGGTATCCTGTGCTTTGGAAGCTGCTTGTATTGAAACTTCACAATGAAACTCAAGCCCAACGATGCCAGGCAGAGAGCAAAAGATTAGAGGCGCTGGAAGAACGTGGTCAGTCTGAGCCATTGTTTTTCTAGGACTGCTAATTCCAAGTAATCTCAGTTGTAAACAAAGTTTGTAGCAATCATAGGAAAAAAAAAATTATGCAATTGAACTCTAACCCTCCTTGGAGAAATGCAGCTGCTGGGTATGCAGCAGCAATGCAGCAATCTTTCCTGGAAGGAAATCATGAGTTGTTCTGGAGAAGTTGCTTGGAACTTGCTTGGAAGACCTGGATTTGAGGGTGCTGCAGAGTCCTCAGCCCTGTCCTGATGCTGGGGAGACTGATGTGCCTTTGGCCGTGTGAGGAGCATCAGAGTCCTCAGAGCTGCCCGAGGGCTGTTAAGTCCATGCCCTGTTCAATGTGCACACTGTGTTTGTCTCTTTGTACAATAGGAACTGTCTCATTTCCATGAGACTATTAATTTGTATGATCCACAGAGCACCGTGGCTGATGAGGTCATCAGAGCTAGACAAAGTACAGCTCTGCTGCACTAGTGTGTCCTGTGACAGTATGGGCTGAACGTGACATAGGCATGGGACAATCCTGAGATAACCCTCAGAGCCAGACAAGCCAAACACCACTGAACTTGTAAGTGATATCTTTAGAGTGAGCCAGGCAGGACAGGCCAATTTAAGAAGTAATAAACTTCTGCATAACTCCCTGAGCATCCCATTTGCAGAAAAACCAAGAAACCAATCCAAAAGAAAAGGAATGGAGAGGCACAAGGGCAGGGGAACAAGAATGCAAAGACATCAAATGAAAGCATGTGCCCTTGACAGGAGCCTGAAGGGGTTAGTGGAGGACGCTTCCAGAACTTAGTGTCTTCCTGGTTAATCTCTTGGGAACAGATTTATCTTTTGGGAACTGATTTTATCTTTTGGGAATTCCATTTCCCGGATTGCAAAGAGAAACTTGCTGTGACTTCAGAAGACCCGTTTTTTGATCCCAAGACTCAAGTTCTTTTTCCATTGAGTGTAGAGAGGTAGAAGGACTTCCCGTTTGCTTTTCCTTAGTTGCTGTGATTTCCAGGGAAGCAAGCAGAGTCAGGAGCCCTGTACAAGTTGGTTCTCCTCTGTAGCCTCATGCACATCATGGTACAACTCTGGTAGAAGAACTAACACAGCTTGCCCTGAGGCGCTCAGTCCGAGGAGGGCGATCGCTTGGCTGGGGGTGACGCTGACACATTTATCTGCGTCACACTGCTGCATGTTCAGCCTCTAACTTGGGAAAAGAAAATGTGCTTTGGCAGCCCTCTTGGAAAGGCTTTGGACACACGCTTCAGGAACAGAGCCCTGCACAAGCTTGTTCCCTGTGTTTCCAGAGGCGAGCTCCACGTACCTGTGTGTGGCCATTGTAAAAGCAGAGCAACACACTGGGTTTTCACATGAAGACCAAGGGAAGGTGTCAGACTTGTTCCCCAAGACCTGGACCCAAACCAATGAGCTGGCAGGAGAAGGGCTTTCCTTATGTGAAGCCAGGGTTTGTGCTGGTGTAAAGCAGAACTGCTCTGGTGGACCAGCACTTACTTGTGAATGTAATGGGGGCTGCAGCAAAGGAAACCCTGATCTGTTATATCCCCGGGCTTGCAACAGAGTTTTTCCAACAGGATGAGTGATTTATATTCTAAAAGAGAGAATAATGTAATTTTTTCTGTTTACCTTCCCTAAACTGAGCCGGTGATTGCTTGAGGTCTATTCCTGATCTGTATTTGCTAGAAGCTCTTTTGATTGAATTTTGCAAAGCTGCTAAATAAGTCTCTAAATAAGTCTCATCTAAAATGAACAAATTAAGCAAATTTTTAAATTACTCTTCCCAGTTGCTATGTTGCCTCTCTTTGTTCTGGGACACTCAAACTTTACATCCTGGCCTGGTTAATACAAAGAAAAACAGATCTCCTGTCCCCTTGCTGGCCAAGGGACATAGGGATAAAATTAGAATAGTGATTGTCCATGTTAATGTGAATTATTGCTTCATATTTATTTATTGCTTCATATTTATTTATTGCTTATATTGCTTGCAACAGTGTAGTCCTTTGAGGTGGCTCTCCAGCCCAGAGCATGAATGACAGGGAAGGGGAAAAACAATGAATCCATAAACACTGCACAGCTCATGAGAGAAACAGTGTGACACAGGTGAAGTTTGCTTTTCTGATTTGCCAGTTCCACGCCTTTCATTTCCTAATTCAGCCTATGTTTGGGACCAGTGAAGTTTCTCAGAATGCCCAGTTTCCCAGCCAAACAACAGGTCTTCTTGGACTGCCCTTGGCAGTGTGTCCCATCAGTGCAGCCAACCAACACAGCTCTGTCTCCTTTCTTTGGGGTTTTGGATGAGGTGGGAAATTTCCCTCAGATCCAAGACCATCATCAGCAGGTGGTAACAGAGAGAAGAAAAACAAAGCAGAACACCTAAGTTGGGTGGTCACTTGGGAGCACCTACCAGGGGTCACTTGGGAGAACCTGGGCTGTAACTCATGGGTTCCATATGTTAATGGTGTGTCCATTGCTTTCCTTTTTATTAAAGGCGCCCATCCTGTTGGGCTTCTTGCTGCAAGTTTGCAGGACTTTCTCCATCCTGTTCCCCTTTCTCTTCATCATGTCTCTTCGCACTCCGGTTGATGCTGATTTGTGATCTTTCTCATACACAACCTTTGCTTCATGGATCAGCTTCTCTGTGACTTTCCATCTGACTCACCATTTTGCCTTTCTAAATCTCCTAAAAATTTCTCCCTGACTGCACCTCTTAATTTATCTGCTGACATTGTTATCTTCTATTTAGCTCTGAAAACCATCCAGAGTGGTGGTTATGGGAAGGATTGACTCAGGAATGAGCCAGATACAAGGCGGTTTTGTCACTTGGGAGAAAATACCTGTGAGAAAACTTGGCGCTCTGACTCCTCTGCAGTTTTCCTGCAGTTCCTTAGAGATATTTTTAAACTGTGAGTAAAGAGGACTGAATTTAATATGGCAATGCTGAGGATGCAGGAAAGTTTCAAAATTCAACTGTTCTCGTTCTTAGGAAAATGAGAGTCCAGAAAACTCATGCCTGTATTATTTCTTAAAGACAATAGGGTTTGATTTTCTTCCAGTTACCAGGAAGAAGGTGCAAGCACACATGTTCAACTGGTAACTCTTTGCCCTCAGGGACAGAAAGTCCCTACCTGAAGTGCCCCAGTCAGGCATGGATGTTGTGAATTTTGGGTTGGATTGCAAAGATGACTGAACTATGATATCTTCAGGTGCTTTAAAGACTACGAGAATGCCCCATCCCTGAAGGACTTCAAGGCCAGGTTGGGCAGGACTTTGAGCAACATGGTCTGGTGGGAGGTGTCCCTGCCCAGGGCAGGAGGTGGGACTAGATGATCTTTAAGGTCCCTTCCAACCCACGCCATTCTATGATTCTAAGATCTTAAATAAGAGGCTGGTAGTTGGGTGGGGTGTTATTGTTACACCGTGTGAAGATGCTCCCAAGCCTTCCCTCCGTCACCAAAGATAAATACACCTGCATTTTCATGCCTGCATCCAGGAGAGGAGCAAGAACTTGGCAACTAGCAGGGCATCATCTTAGCCCTATCTATGATTAGCCAGCAAAGGACATTTCCCAATGACTTGTCAACTCAACTGTTTCAGATTAGCAGGAGATGATTAATGATATTGGGAATATATGGAAATTTCAAGGATGCCATAACTGCTGCTCCGTCTGTAAACAATCTGCCATGGACGTAAATCCAGTTCTGAACAATCATTCAACATGTCCTTGGGCAAGAAGTTACCCTACGAGAAGAAACCAGAGCTGCCCAAACCTCATTGTTGGTTTGATGTGGAGGGTGATTTAGCTTTACCAATACTTGTGGTGAAGCTTCCG
This sequence comes from Xenus cinereus, assembly GCA_025774025.1. Classification (NCBI taxonomy): domain Eukaryota; kingdom Metazoa; phylum Chordata; class Aves; order Charadriiformes; family Scolopacidae; genus Xenus; species Xenus cinereus. The sequence continues at coordinate 6,613,481 of JAOXJK010000009.1, forward strand.
TCATGCAAGAAGAGCACTCAAAATGAGTGAACAAAGACATAATTTTTCATTACATTAAACCACAAGTTTTGCCTTTGATGAAAACCAAACCTAAATGTTTTTCAGGCAGCATTTTGACACTGGAAATGGAAACCAAGGATCACCACCTCTGTTCCCAGTACGAAGCTTTCTGCCGTTACAACTCCTTTGAAGTGCCAAGGAAAAGGTGAAGAATCACCCAACGTTCAAGGTATTTCATGTTCATTTTAGGTAAAGTCTTGGCAGAAATTCTTTGCCGACATTCCAAAAACTCTACAGAGCTTCCTTTATAAGGGTTGCTGACTCAAATGAACATCTTCTGCTTACTGCTCTTAAATGGCCACCAGAAGTTTCTGGGAAATATTTTACCTGCCTGAATACATACTATTTAAAGTTCCTGCGAGATATGAAAAAATACTAGGTAGTACAGCTTCTCCATGAATGAAACCAAAAAAAGTCCATCCTACATAGTCAGATGAATTTTATTAACTTGTGAAAAATTCTTGAGCTGTGTTTATCCATATTAATGTATATCCCAGTTAAGGACACACAAAGAATTAGAGGACTTCATACCCTGCTGATAAAACCATATTTTTGGGACATTTACATTTCCAAATAAGGAAAATGTTAATAACAAAAATCTGTGAATTAGCTACTGTCCTCATAAAGAAGTCTTTTTATCCACTTTTTTTTTCAGTCTCTTTGTTGCACAAGGGAAGCATAGCAATTAGCACTGATTGTGTGACTGGTAAATTATCAACTACTAACTTCCACTCTACAATACATTTGAAAGACAGCTTTGATTGTAGAGAACAAGATCACAACTCAGGATGTCGAGGGTCCAAGGGCTCCTACAAGGCTACCCTGAACATGGATGAGTCTCTAGCTTTCAGTGAAATTTACTAATTTTCTGGCTAATAAACAGTGCCTAGAATTGCTCTAATTATGTTTGAAGATATTAACCTTTGTGGCTGTGTAACTACTAGTCTGATAAAGAAGGATAGTCCTGAGATGTACAGTGACTCACAGCTGCCACAAATTTGTTTAGATCATACCAAACTGATCTAATTTCCTCTTTGACAGAGCAAGAGAGAGTAAAGAGATAAGGAGCAGCAGTAAAAAGTCATTTATCTTAAACTTAGGAAGGCTTTGTATTGCCTCATATGGCATTTTCCTAAGCCAGCTCTGGAAATAAGTCTAAGAATAAAAACTGAAATGAAGAGAATTGGTTGGAAAATTATATTGGAAAGAGAGATTCAGGGCTCACTGCCAGACTGGTGTTACTGGCACTGTACATGGAGCAGCTCAGCAGTGTTCACTGTTGCCCTTAATAGCTGGATAAGAGAAAGGAAGGGAAGGGAAGGGAAGGGAAGGGAAGGGAAGGGAAGGGAAGGGAAGGGAAG
>JAOXJK010000009.1:6619111-6631118 GCA_025774025.1 Xenus cinereus
CTTTAGGGACTGGAAGGGGCTCTAAGGTCTCCCCGGAGCCTTCTCTTCTCCAGGCTGAACAACCCCAGCTCTCTCAGCCTGTGAGAATTCAACCCCATAACTGATGAAACTGGTTGAAGAAGGAAGAGCAACGCAATGTGTCCCCCAGACAGATCAAGACCGAGCCTGCCGGGTTCCCTTCCTGGCAGCAGGACCTGGACTCAGCTGCTTCATGTCAGCGCAAGCAGCAGCCCCGCTGTTGGCACCCCGAGCCGTCGCGGCCAAGTGCGTGCCGCGACTGAGCAGCAGCACAGAGACCCGCGGGGATTTCTTGAACTTTGGCTGTCCTCACCCCTCCTGTTAAAGACAGTTGGGTTGGTTTGTTTTTTTTTTTTCCTTCTGGAGTCATGTTGCTCCGGGTCAGGGGACACAGCCCCGCTAAGGGGATGCCATTCGGGTTGCTGCGGCAGAGCGGCCACAAACGGCTGGAGCTCTTTGGAGTTTTGGAGCTGTCAGGATTTCTAAGCAGCTGTTTGGGACCAGTCTGAAATAAGACACGCTGCCGTGCTGTCCCCCTCGTTGTGTGCCCCCAGCGAGCGTCAGGGATGGCATCGCAGGGGACGGTCACAGCCCTCCTGTGTGACAGGCACACACCACTCCTTCATGGCAGTCGGGGATTGCCTAAAAAAGCCATGTGAGCAGGGGAAAGGGTTTGGACTGTGTTTTTCATGGGTATATGTTGAATTCTTCAGTTTGTTCACACCGAGGAGCTGCTGTCTTGGGTCACGAGGGTGCACTTCATATTTTCAAGGGTTTTTTTTGCAACCGTGAAAGTCTTTCTCTTTTCTTCCTTCCTTCCCCCCCCTTCTTTTTGTCCTCTCTTTGCCAAGTGAAGTGGAACCCCCTCCCAAGCAGCTCTGGCTCCTGCCTCCGGGGGGAACGGCATAAAGGCAGGAGATTATCCTAACAGCTGGGAAGATTTTCTTCCCCACCGTGGAAAGACGAGATGGGTTTTGCAACCCAGTATAGCTCGGGGCTGAGGGCAGCAAGCCAAGCCCCACGTAAATCAAAGGGAGTTTCCCCTTGTTTCCACAGGGGCCAAGATTTCACCCCAAGAAGTTCTGCAGTTGCCTCCCTGCTGCGGGTGCAAAAGGTTCAGAGTCCTGATGGTTTTCATTCAGTCTCATGGGAGATTTGCAGCTTCTCTCAGGCTGAAAATGGGCTCTTCCCACAGCTCTGTCACTGAGACCCTAGGTTCGGGGAGGTGCAGTGCCGACGGAGTAGACAGAAGTCTCTGCACTGTCAGGGCTCTACTGGTCTCTGGGCTCCCAGAGGCAGAAATACACGAATTTTCTTGTAGCAAGGGAATAGCTGGTCTCCTAGCTTCCCTCCCGGTATGTGTAGTACTGATGAATTCAAAGCAGGGCTGGTGATCTGAGCCTGCCAGCTCTTGCTCCTAAATCTAGTTAAGCACGTTGCCCTGTTTAAGTAATTAATTACACTCTCAGTTACTAGAGAGGGGCCTCAAACCTTGTACAGGGATCTCAGTGTCAATTTTTAGGTGAGAGAGCATAAAACATCAGAAAATGCTTAGGTGGGAGTAAGATTGAACTGATCTCAAGGAAAAGGAATAGGGGATACCTGCGAAATATTTTTCATCCTCTCCCAGCAGTGGAGTTTGCTCTATGTCCCTCTGGCTGCACAAGTGGAACTGCCAATTTTGTGGGACCCATGGGAGATGCCCCAGGCTGGACAGGGCGGAGGAATCCGACATCCAGCCCCTTGGACGCCATCAGCTCCTCGCTGTGAAATGCCTGCTGCTCGTGAAGAATTTCTTAGGTCCCATTCATCAGGGAGAAACTTTGGATCATCACTTTTCACAAAGCCATGTGGATGTTGAGCAGGAAAATGTCAGAACTTCTGTCTGCGTATGACCCGTCTCACCGCAGAGGCACTGAGCCACGCACAACAAACATGGAAACCGAGGATGCATTAAAACCAAAATCTGTCCCATTGCAAAGCGATCAATATAGTTCAAGATGTCACTTGCATTTATGGGAGCACATTCATCGACTCTGGCACGAAGGAGTCTCTGTTGCGCAGTGAAGACCATTCATCTTCCAAATTGGAAAAACCCACCAAGATTCCTTAAAACTGAATTCTTACCAAATGCATGGAGCACAAAATTAGAAAAACACACTTCTTGGAAAGCTGAGAGGAAGGTCAGCTGTCCCCAGAGAAGGAGTCCTGTTACATGTAAGTGAAATCAGAAGGAAATGGAGTTATGTGATAGGAAAGCGAGCTCCAGGAAAGCAAAATTTATTAATAAGTGTGTAGGAAGGGCAGGACGGATACATCCCCAGCTCTGCTATGGGTGACTTGGACAAACTGTTTCCCTTCTCTTCTGCCGTTCAGCATCCTCATGTTTCCCAATAATGGCTACTTTACAGGTACCAGTAGCTGTAACTGATGCTTGCAAAGGACGATGGATTCCTGGGATCCAAGATGCTTGAGGTGTGTGAATGCAGATGGACAAACTCATTTCCTCTGAAGGGGTACCCGAAGTGGGAGTGGAGAAGATACAGGAAAAGGGTTGGGTCTCACTTACTGACTTGGGAAAGAACCTTGAATCTCCACAGAGGTGTGATGGTCTCCTCTCTTCTGGGTTGGGCCACTGGTGGGACACATGGCAGTAGATGTCCTACATGTCCCAACGTGTTGCCTCCCCAGGCACTCATCCACCTTCACGCATAGGGCCTGACATCCCCTGTGTCATCGAAGTCTGATACATGTAGCTGTGGTTTCTTTGTCTGTTTTTTCAGTTTTGTGCTGGAATAATGCGAGAGGTGCCATGGAGCCTGCTGGAGCTGTCTTTACCCCACGTGGACCCCATGGCTCATGCCTGCACTGGGGTGTGACACAAGGCCATAGGGGGTTACAAGTCTTTTGAGGATATTCTTGGAGGTGGTGTAGTCCCATTTATACCTCCTGTATGGAGCAGCTCAAGGGGAAAACCATCATGCCAGCTGGATTTTCTCTTGTAGGTAACAGGCTGGTTGGGTCTTGGGAACTCAGGGCAGAGCAGGATGCACAACTGAGGGCCCAGGAGCAAAGTGGGGGTGAGTCAACAAGGAGTGATAAGACACCCCTTGATCTGGACATGCTCTAAATGAGGCAGTCATGCCTGAGACCTCTCCTTGGGCACCTCCTACCAAAATCCCAGTGGCCCCCTGTGACTCCTGCAGCCCCGCTTACATTTTGGGGGTCCTACAGCAACCCGAGAGCCTCAGTTTTCAAGCGGTGCAAATCCCAACTGAACACCAGGCTGTTCAGATTCAAGAAACATTTTATATTTGTCCTGTTTTTAAATGGGTTATAAAGAGTTAATGATTAAAAGATGTTCTGACCACATTACAGACATGTCTGTGTTAGACATGTTTTATGTGCTCATCTGAGAACAGCATTAGAGATCATTTAAAGAGAGTTTTTGCCCTCTTGGATTCTATCAAAAACACTAACAAATAATTATCCATGTTTATTAACACTTTGTAAATTTATTAACACTTTGTAAAATATCTATAAATGGAACCCATATATACCGTATGGCCCAGAGCAGCCACCTAAATAAAAAGGCATTCAAAGTTCCAGCCACTTCTGCAAACGTTGGCAGTGGTGTTTGCGAGTCGGTGGCACGGGGCCAGATGTTGTCAGGGCAGCTCTGGGGTTTCTCTGATATGTAGCGCAAGGCTTGATGAATGCTGCTTTCTTTCTGAATTTGAAAATATTTTGTTTTGCGGGACAAGGTTTGGAAACCCACGTTTTCTCCTTCCACGCTGAAAGGGGAATATAATAAAATAGCAAAAGCAGCCTTTGCTCAGCACTGTCACGGTTGTTGGGTTTGAATGCACGCACTGTCTTCAAATCCTAGACTCGGAGCTTTACCCTCACACTCCCCAGAGCTGGAGTGGGAGCCCTGCCTGCACTGGGAGTGCAGGATTTAGCCCAAAGTTGATTACCGAAAATACGCGAGAGCTGTAATAGCTTTGTAAGCTGAGCCCAAGTTATGCAACCACGGAATTGCACGTCAGGCTTCATCTCTTGCAGTTGGCATTTCCTTAACAGTCAAGCTTGAGCCTGCAAAGGTCTGAGCTCCATGGCCCAGGAGATTTTTGGGAGCTGTGGGAATGCTCAACTCCATAGGAGCTGGATTCTCTGGCTCCCTTCACTTCCCTTGAAATCCCAGCCGGGAGCCTCTCGTGAGTGCAAGCACGCAGGCAGCACGGGGCCGTGTCACTGGGACTTTGCAAAGAGTCTGATTTTCTTTTCCCAAACCACTGTGATTTTGACAGGTTATTCCTCTGGAACACAGGCAAGAGAGGCTGATCCACAGGAGGAGAAGCACCATCTCATCAGCAAATAAAGTGCCATATTCTCTGCTCCAATTGAAATGTTTATGCTCTTTTTTTTTCCTTCATCTTTCTTAGTTCAGTTCTGTCCATTTCCTAATAGTTCAGGTTCACTAATTCCATGTATTCAGTGATCGTTTTTTTTAAAAAATATCTCAGGGATTGATATGATCAGGTTGTGGACAGAAAAGCATCCCGTGATTGTCCAAAGATACAGCTTTTTCATTTTTCAATATGAAGCAGAGAATTACTTCTATTTATAGAGAAAATAGCGCATAATTCCTAAACAGTGGTTTGCAAATTTACATTCCCATGGTGTCTCCTTTCCTGCAAGCGTTTCACATGTATACATCGCTGTAATTTAGAAACACGTTGACCCTATGAGTTTTATTTTGCTTTGCCATCATTTTACCCCCTTGTTCCCAGCACGGGAATTTCCTGCCAGCGCCTGCAGAGCAGAGACAGCAATGAGCACTTCTGAGTTTTTGTGCAGAAACTGCCTTTTCAGACCCAGCTCCTCTCCCCATCTCAGCTGTTTCCAGCTCCCCTTCCTTGCATGGCAGCCAGAGTGCACCGCGACATTAACAATTAATAACAGAGCAGCAGTAAGGCAAAAAAACTTGACAATAAATTTGCTTTAATTGGACAGGAATGTTGCCAGGTAACCTCCTTCCCATTTTTCTGTCTGGGCTCTTCATCGCTCAGTGAGGCTCTCTGAGGGCAGCCCTTTTTCCATTAACCGCTCCAGGATGCTCATCTCCGACGCTTACACCATCAAGGCTTTTGGTGTCATCTATGCATCGGATCAAGGCTGAACCACCACGGCATGCACCTGACAAAGCTTGGGAGCACAGAGTTGAAGCCCAGAGAAAGGCTTTATTACCATGGTAATGCAAAAAAGCATCTGGAAATGTTGAAACAAGCCCAGCCCAGGCTACGGTTACTGCAGCAGGAAGCATCACCGTTTGGGAAACGGCAGATGGTCCATCATCCTGACAGCAGCAGCTCTGCAGGCTGCAGCCGGAGAGCTTTGGCCTGCAATATAAGCCCTGCAAGATGCCGAAAGCTTCTTGAGTGATGCAGAACACCCCGGATCCCTGCTGGCTTCAAGAGAGGAGACGGCACGTGGCACCAGGCAGCACTAGGTCTGTCCCTGAAGAACCTCAGTGTGTGGTTTTACATGTATGAATTGGGTCACTACCTTCAGTGTAATCGTCAGCACACTGACACGGTGTCTGCAGCCTTGTCCCAGATACGGCTGCAGCCCAAATGTGTCAGGGCATTTAATCCCAGCACCATACACAAGCACAAAAATTCCTCATTTCATCAGCAGATATTGCTATATACACACACACAAAATGCTCATCAGCGGATAGTGAAACCAGAACCTCCACTACCAAAAATCTAGGTCCCAACCACTTGGGTTACAGAGAAATCCCACCGGTGGAAGTGAGTCCAACCACCCAGCGCAGTGGGATGCGAGCACAAGTTGTGGAGCAATTAACCACGGTGACAGCAGAAGCTCTGCCAGACTTTGCGGCACAGGACAGGGATCTGCGATCTCAGAATGAGATGCCTTAAAATGTCATCACTGTTTGTGCAGTGGGGTTAAACAGAGCAGGTTTACTCCTCTGGGAAAAGTGGCCCAGGCTCATCCCCCGTCGGCTCTGGCCCTTCTTCCTTTACTCACTTTGAAGATCGCATCTGTGGAGAGGGAGCAATTAGGAGTAATTAGTGGGAGATGACGGTTGTGGTGACCAAGACCATCATTAGCACTTATTTTGGATGTGAATACAGCCCAAGCAGCTTCTAGAAAATAACTTCACCCATCTTCTGCCCAGTTCATTTTCACGTATTTCAAATGACTGGTTATTGGCATCAAAGAAATGGGGTAATTACACCCTGGGTATCTGGGAAAGAAGGAATTCAGCACTGAGCAACCCTGTAAGACAACAGGCCAGAGCAAGGTGTTGAATGGCGGGTGGGTTGTTGGGACCAGGCTTCATCAACTTTGGTTTTACAGCCTGTTGCCAAAAAAACGACCTTTTCCTTCAATAGAACAGAGAAAGGGAGAGTAAGAAATACAACTCCACCGATGTAATCCTCTGCAGTGGATAAGGAGAAGAAGGAAAACAAAAGACATTTCTTGGAAATCTCTTATTTTACTGATACCCGTAATTGCCCGTTGCAGAATTGCTGGGTTTTTCTCTCTAGTTAGGCATTTTCCCTGGGTTATAAATACGTCATAAATGTGCCAGATCATAAAGTTTACAAGTTATGTGAGGGCTGGCTTACTGTATAATTACCTTGTTTTTGCTCTTGGGCATTGCTGTCTTCAACTGTTATTCTGCAAGATCTCTCGGGCAGCAGGACCAGCCAGAAAAATAAAAATAAAAGCAAGAAAGAGGAGGTGTCCTGGTATTCGGTGGCTCAGTTCCGACATAAACACTGCCGGGATCAGGCAGACGTGCTGGAATGCTGCGGGACTCAGGGTCAGAGCGAAAATCCCCTGGTTTTCACATTCATACACCCCGAACCACAAAAGTGCAAGTTTCCCATCTTCAGCTTGAAACCTCAGAGCTCTTGTAACCCAAAATGGGACAATTGACAAATAGGAACTCCAACCAAGAGCTGCTGCTAAAAGACGGGCCAAAAAAGAAATAGTGAAACATTTCCAAATAGAGAAATGTGCAAAAGCTTCACTGCTGAAGACAAAGATAATATTTGCAATGTTATCCTAACCAAATACGCCACTCAGCACTCTCTCCTTTATCGCAGTTATTTTAGTGGTGTTGAGCCAGGGTCAAAACTAAGTCAAAAATTTACAATTTTGCTTTCCAGACAAGGCTGTTTGCCCAGTGAAATACAGACTTAACTAAATGTGTCTTTCTACAGATCACCCTTAATGCAGAGGCATCATTAGATAGAACAATTACTGTTCACTGCTCACTTTTTCATCCTTACTGTCTTGCTAATAATGCCTATGTGTAATTAACTATTTTATAAAATAACTGGAATCCCATCTCCTAACAGAAAACCCATTTGAAATTTCAGGCAGAACAGCTACATTTTGGCAAAGTTATAATAGACAGAGCTTTATGATCAGGAGCTCTAAGCAATTTTAGCCATGAGGATGCCACCAGCTCTGTCAATAATAAATCATACAAAGCTTGGCGTAAATAGAGAGTTTTTATGCAATTTAATGGGTCACATCTAGAGGAAGAGCAGTGAGGCACAGAGAGCACGAGAGATCTCCACAGTGCTATTAAACAACAAAATAACCATGAAATCAAAATCAAGCACAGCATGCCAGGGCCTGATGCAGCACCTATTAAAATCAAGAGAAACTCTTAGTTAAGGACAGTGGATGGGGAGACGCTGATCCTGCAACTCCTCTCAGCAACGCACTGAGGAAGTGCTTAATTTTATGAACAGGTTTAAGTGCTGTCAACTTCAGGGGGACGTTAGCACATGGTTTAGTGTCTCTGCAGCAGATAAATGGATGTAAGCACAGATTTAAGTCCTCTGTTAAACTGGGGCCTCGGAAAGATGTTTCTGGGAGAAAGAAGCATGTTGGGCTTGCAAAACAGCAGGATCATTCTGATGTCTCTGTGTCCTCCAAAGGCACCCCATGGTGGAGAGGTTCTATTAGGTTTGACACGTTAGAGCTGTTATGGGGCTGAAGAAGCTCGGTTTTGGTCTTAATGAGACCTTTTAAATGAAAAGCAAACACTTAGTTTCACATTTTATGTCACAGAACTGCTTCAAGGTTGGAAAGAGACCCATTAATCATAATTTTAGAGTTACAGAATAGGATTTCATATTTCCCAACTAAAGTTTTAGAGCTCTCCAGTGTAAGAAAATACCGCTATTTTTATTTATACTTTAAAATAATAGCGAGGCTTTGGGGAATGAAGACATTTTTCAATAACATTTTTAGAGGCCTCTTTGCAAATGTGCGGCTTCCACAAATCAATTTTGCAGTCTCCGTCTTGCGGCGCAGATCCTAACAGGAGGCACAAAGAGAGTCCCCTTTGATCCACCTTTGAACGTCCCAAAGCTTTGGTATCCACATTCTCAGTGCTGTCCCCTTGCTCCGATAACACATTTTGGGACTATAAAGTTTTTAAGGTCATGAAAGCTTATTCATTAGTCTTTTTGGCTTTGTGTCCCTGTTATTCCTGATTTGGGCTAGTGCATAAGCAAGGAATGGCACACAGTGTCCATCCAACAGCTCGGGCTAAATAAAGCTCTCATGGAGCCGCAGTGGTTCCCCAAGAGCAGCAACAAGTGATTTGCATCAAACAAGCATCTTTGATGGACAAAACAGCTCTGTTGCAAATACGAGAAACATGTGCAGGTCTTTGGGCAAACTGACTTTTGGACTGGGAAACTGCCCTCGCCTCATTTGTTAGAGGCTTTACCCATTTTATTTTTTTTTGCCTGTTGGTGGGAGATTAATTTTTTCAGGCAGAAAAGTGCTAAGAGGACAATGATCCAGGGAACTGATGGGGCAGGTGGGCATCTTGTGGACCTGCCTCCTTCCCTCACTGAGCTGGTGGCACATTTTCTGAGCAGAACAAAGTCCATGGACGTGAAGGGCTGAGATTTAGGAAGGAACTTGATGATGATGAGCAGGAAGGCAGAGACCAGGCTAGGGCACTGTCCCTACAGAGATGCCTCCAAATTTTGTAGTGCCTGGAAAGCCACCTTTGGAAATATTGAGGTGGATTCCTCAGGAGGAAAATGTAGAAAATGCTCACGTATTTAAGTCAACCGAAGCCAGAAGAGGCTCCACTTAGGTTTTCACAGTCTGAAAAAATACAGCCGTTTTCAAAATAAAAGAGAGATTAAATAAATATCATGTAGCCTATTAATATCTAAGTTATAGCCCTGCTGCTTCTTTGCTTAACAACAAACACCTCATTCTCTTCACCATATGGAATCACAGAAACAAAGAGGTTGATTTATACTGTTCAAAATTGGACTTATGACTTACTTCTGCTGGATACCGTAAGGAACAGTCTCTTGACTGTATATTCATTTTCATCCAGGGGGAAATATAACCCCGTCTCTGGTAAATACCCAAATGAATGGAAATTCTGCTAGAAGGTTTACAATGTTATAGGCGCTTTTTTTTTTTTTTTTTTTTAAACTTGTAAATAGAGACATCTTGAAGTGCTCTTAAAGCTGCTTTACAACAATTAAGAAGTAGATTTTAAGAGACCACAGTTCCAGGATGTCAGCCTTTGCACTTTACATGAAATTAATAAGTCTCACAATTATGGATGTCTTCCTGCTTGAAAAGCAAGTGCAAGCCACTCATCATTCTGAAAGCCATTAGCAGAAACAATTAAGGGCCTTTTCATCCCAGTGCAGCGGGGTTGTAGCACCCTAATTCAGACAGTAAAACTTTGCTTTACACCCTCAGTGGCAACTGCAGGAGTATTTGGAGCTGCCCCCACTAATGAACTTTAAATGATCCTGATCAAAGACCAAACTGATTTTCTAGTCTCTGTGTGTTCCTTACAAGTTAAGGTCCCACTTCAGCCTGAAATTTCCCTTCAGCATTTTAAGGGTTCGGTGCAGGGAAGTGAGGTTGGGTGATCAGAGGGCTCAAAAGTTGGTCGTGTGAAATTACATAAAAACTGTTTTTCAGTAAATCTTTCACACAGAGGAAAGCAGAGCTCTACTAATATCAGTAAGGGATTTTTAATTCTTTTTAGTGTTGTCTCTAACTTCTTGTTACTATCCTGGGATAGAAGCAAACACATTAATGACTCAGATGACATCATTTCCCATCATATACGATCTGTTGTAGGTTAAAGTATTCATTAAATAGATAATTCAGACATGGTGGATTTGACAGTGCCACTTTAGGTGCAAAGAAGTTTTTGTCCCCGTGTTGTTCATACATGTGCAAGTGAAATAAATGCAAAACTTCACATAATATAATAATACTACAATATTTTTGGCTCTATCTTTTCTTTGGAAAAGGTAAATGCATGACAAAACATACATTTTTAATGCACTCTGTGGCTGTGTATTTGTACAGTACGATTACTGTACAGGAGTACAGCTGTTACAAAGATGTATGCTTTCTGTCCTGCAACACTTCAGCCTGCAATATTGAACTACAATTGCATACTATATATGCTAAAAATATGGCAAAAATATTCTTATTAAAGATAATGCACCAGTTGGGAGAAGGCAAAGTAAACGTGCCTTAGAGAGATCTTGAAAACATCCAGAACGGAGGAGGCTGGGCATGTCCTCACTATACTGGACACTCAAGGAGCACTTAACAGGCACTGAGTGAGGAACCCTCCCCAAGCCCCAAGAAAGGAGGGTGTTAGCAGGCCACATTTTCAGAGAATGGTTCAATTCTTTCCTCCCTTACATCCTCAAGTCACCAGTAATTGGGGGAGGATCACTATCGATCTTCAGCAATAGGAGGAGGATTAGCATCAGTCCCCAAAAATGAGATGGAGAAGGCAGGTAGGTGAACTTTCTGTAGGGCGAGGATGAGACGTGAAACGCTCAAGCTCATGGTTGTGTTGGCTTTTCTCAGCCCCACGGCCTCCAGAGAAGCTGGGGAAAGCAGCCTGGTAAAAAAAAAAAAAGAAAGATTATGTTCATTTTGCACAATTGGAAAATATTTCCACTCAGTGGTGCCAGCGTAAACGGGGCATTTCCTTTGGGAAATGATGCCTTCCTCCATTTCAGGGGCTCTGCACATACATTCCAGTGTGTAATTAACAACGGCAAATGAATGCCAGCACATAAAAAAGCAGGGGAATAGATTGCAGGTGAAATACTAGTTCCACCGATTTCCCCTCCACCCAGTGATTGTCCCATAGCAATGACTTGTGGCCTAAGATTGCAAGATTTTAACGTAACAATATCGACCTTTCTTAATGCATGGATTATGTGTAACCCATCTCCCAGCTGGAGAAAATCCAGAGCTGCCTAAAGGTGCACACAGGACACAGGATGTTCTATGGCTCGGGAGCTCTGTACCAGCTGGTACCTCCTCGGAGAGGAACTGGGGTGGGCAGAGCTGCCTCCATGGTCTGAGACACAGCTTCACATGAGTGATCGGGCTCTGCAGGGAAGCTCCATCCTAAATCCCTCATAGCTGGGTTATCCTTCCTTTCTCCCAGAGGGAATAAAGGCATGTGGTTTGCTGTGTGACAGATGGTCCCTGAGATTTCAGGGCCATAAGCAGGTGGTGAGGACAGGTTCAGCTGATATATGAACCTTCAGCCCATGAAAGAGAAGGAAGGCGAAGAAGAACTGGGCAAAGAATGACTGGAGAGCAACCCTGACGAGAAGGACTTGGGGATATTGGTGGATGAGGAGCTCCACATGCCCTGGCAACATGTGCTGGAGCCCAGAAACTACCTGCATCCTGGGCTGCATCCCCAGCAGCATGGCCAGAGGGGCAAAGGGGGGATTCTATCCCTCTGGGGAGATCCCTCTGCAGTGCTGCCTCCAGCTCTGGGGCCACCAACAGCAGAAGGACGTGGACCTGTTGGAGCAGGACCAGAGGAGGCCCCGGAGATGCTGGGAGGGCTGGAGCCCCTCTGCTGGGAGGACAGGCTGAGAGAGTTGGGGGGGTT
>JAOXJK010000009.1:6631759-6661216 GCA_025774025.1 Xenus cinereus
GGGAGGTGTCCCTGCCCAGGGCAGGGGGTGGCACTGGATGGGCTTTAAGGTCCCTTCCAACCCAAACCATTCTATGACGTCGGAGTGCACAGCCATGGCTGTTCCTTTGCAGAGATTCAGGATGAATGAAGTCATGTTTGGACGGCTTCTGTGGAGCCTGAACCAGGTGGAGGATGTGTGGTCTGGACAAATATTTCAGCAATTATTTTCTGATAAAAGCAATTATTGGCTTCTTAAAACTGAACATTATGTGGCATATTTCGTAATGTTTCTAAAAAACATACTTTCTCACCTAACCTTTATGTATGAAGAAATACATGTGAACAGAGATGAGATGCCACTGGGAATTTTCGCAGTCAGCAGCTGTAACTGGAGAAGGGTGTGAAGCTGAAAACTTTAACAAAGGGAGCTGCAGGGAATTTCCCCACTTGAACGTGACAAAAAAACCTGATGATCCTTGGACTAGAGTCAGGCAGGGCTATTGAATGTGCAAGAGATGAAAACTAACTGGATTTGGTTCATTTTCCTGCTCTTGCTCCTAAAGACCTTGTCGCAGTAGATCTCTGGTGGCCTGGGTGGTACTTTCCATGCCACACATCTTGGGCAAGCATCTCTGCAGGGGCACTTTCTAAGTGTTCCCTGTGCTACGTGAACAACACATTAATTTAAAAGCAGCACATGATAAAACCACTGCAGTGCTCTGCAGGTTAAGCCTGGGGAAGCAATGGTGAAGTGAGAAAAGAAATGAGAAAAAGCACTGTACCAGCTTGGTCAGGATCTGTTGAACGTGCAGATGGGGAAGAAAAATGTCACATTGGCTTTGAATTTGCCTGGTTTCCCTGCATCCATGTACCATGGCCCTTGCCCTGAAGGATCTCACTGGATTTAGCCTTGTAGCCAGAGTTTGCTGCTCTCAGGGGAGCAGGAGAGCACAGCCTGTGCTCCCTGCACAACCTTTTCCCACGAGGCAGAGGAACAGGGTTGTCCTCACTCCACCCAACCACCAAATCCCCTGGGACAGCCCAGGACAAAGACCTGGCGGAGCTCCTGCACTGGTAGACGTTTGTCGAGGAGAGCACAAATGTGGTGGGGATGGCTGGGCACATCCCTCCAGCTGCAACGCAGGGTTGCACACTCTCTCTGTCATTTGCTCAATGTCTGCCAGGGCAGGGGAGAACATCCTGCTCACGGGTTCATTAGTGTTTCAGGTTATGTTACAGCAGGTAAAGATTTGCATTCAAGAAATGTTTTTGAGTATTTGCCCTATTTGCTGCGGAACAGATATCATCCCTGACAAAAGTTCAATAAACCTTTGTAACATTACATGTATCCCACAAACGCAGCAAAATGCTATTTCCGAAAACCTTGGCACAGCCCCTCGGAGGAGCATACCAAACTTGTGTTTCACAAAAAAACTATGCTCAGACTAATGAAATCCCGTGTTGCAGCGCACAACAAAGCCATATTTCAGCTGTGGTGTCGAGCATGAGGCAACCCTGCCCTGGTGACTCCCATCCCTGCTTGTTCAGAAGTGTCTTCTCTCCCTGTCCATAGCATTCCCAATGTCTCTGTAGAGTATCGCAGCTATTCTTTTATTTTCATTATTATTAATAATATCTTTTAGCAGCAGCAATTTATTCAGAGCATTATTATAATTGATGTCCCACCAGAGGTCCCCAACCCCTTTACTTAAGGATATTTACTGTGAAAGGACCCTCAGTTTATTTTATCCCCTGGCATTTCTTTCAAGGAGGTTGAGCTGTTACTGCATCCATTTCTCTAAAATAAACAGGGAACTTTTTGCTGTTCTGTTCACCTTCAGTCTCAAGGAGTTGCTGTAGCACTTGTAGCGCTGCCACAGATTTATAGGGCAGACAAACATCATAAAACAATCCAGGATAAGTTCATCTTTGAACGGGTTTCAGACCACAAGAATTTAGAAATCTTACTGTGCTAGCGGCTCAGGCGACTATCGGGTTTTTTTTTCTTAAAAAAAAGCTTGTTCAAAATTAAAGGCGTTTTTATGCCAATTTAAATAGGGAGTTGAAGATAAAATTCCAGCCAAAATATGCTACGTCTCTGTATTCCCCAAAATAGGTTCGTTATTCTAACTGAAAAGGCTACGTGTTAAACAAGATAGACTTGTGCAGAGAATACTTTTTCCCTGTACCAGACTAAACATTTAAATACAGTGAAGTTGTTTTTATATAAATTCCTGTTAAAGATTAATGTTAAGTGAAAAGATAATCTTATAGTGCACTAGAGGGTAAAATGCAATCCGCTGTAAGGAAGAATGTTTTGGAATTATTATTTTTGGGGGTATACTTTAATAATATGTTACTTTGCTTTAAAGACGGTTTTCCACAGATATTGCAAATTTTTATCAGGAGTTGCATCACTTCAGGAAAAGTATGTTAGAGCCATGTGTTCTTGTAGAGGTGGGCTTATGTGTGGTTTTTTTTTTTTCTTGATTTTTATTCAGATAGCAACATTTTTGGGAAACACTGGAGAAGGGAACAACTTGGAGAAAAGTTGCAGATAGAAAGTTGTTGACAGTTGCAGAAGAAAACACACTTGTAGCTCAGTGTAAAAAAATAAATTGTATTAAAAACCAAGGGAATCTTATCGTTCTGATTCTCTACCTCGTCCTCTCCAGTTTGTGGGCTGAATTATACCCGTGGGTTTTGCTGGAGACTGAGCCCATCCCTGTCCCCGCGGGAACAGGACCCACAGTCCTTTGGCTGGGGCTGGGACGGCTCCTGCCCGGGGCGGCCAAGGGGCTGGTTCCGTGTTGGGAGCTGGAGGAGTGGAGCGTGGGCTGCCGGGGGCTGTCGACAAACACACAGGAGCTTCTGGCTGCCAGGAGCCCTTCCTGGAAACGACTGGGGCTCCGTACTTCATCCTCTCCCGTAGTGGGTGTTCACAACGAGACATCGACGCCTTGCAGAGCTTTTCCTCCCAAACCCGGGGCCCGACATGGAAAACTGACGTTGTTTCCTGGCTGCTAAAAGGGAGGTGCTGCTGCCTGTCCCCTAAGGCTTCCTGACCGCTGCTGGATGGGTGAGGAGGACTTTGCTGCTCTACTCTTGCCCCAACTCCTTCTGCTTCCCTTAGCCCTGAGCTTTAAGGGTCGAATAGTGCCAAGAAGCTTATGCAAACATGACCATGACCCCAGTGTGGAAGCCAGAAAGGCTTTTGGGGGAGGCTCTCTGCCCTCTCAGGACTCGGTGAAGCCATGGTGGGTTGCAGCAGAGCTGCTGGAAGTCCCAGGAGAATTGGGGTTGCATTGCAATTGGGGCGGTGAGGAAGGTCTCAGAGTCCTGAGTCAAAGCTTTCCCATCGGGGAGCAGCTTTGCTCTCATCCTGCCTTGTTTTCAGGTGTCTCCGGTCATGCTTTCTTGAGGGAGGAAAGGTTGTGAGGGCATTTCACAATGCTTTTCCAAGAAAACAAAGCTTTCACTGTTCCCTCTCCCTTCAACGAGTCTTGGAGCCATATATCACTGGGCTGAGATGGTTTAGGAAGCACTTCCAAGGGTGCTTTGCCGAGGCACGTCTCCTTGAGCAGGAGGTGGAGCAGGGGCTCCGCTTGGATGGCCCGTGAGAGCAGGAGCTCTTGGTCCGATATCACGGTTAGCGCTGGAGAAGGCTGCTGGAAAGTTGGTTTTGCTGGTTTCCCTGCTGTGGGGGTGTTCATGAATGTTCACCATGATAATTTTTGTTGTTGTGGAGTTTTGGGGGCTGAGGGAAGTGTTTTCTGCCAGTCAAACTTTTTTTTTCTTTTTTATTTCTTTAATAAACTGTATTTCTCCCCAAGCATTGAATTAATACCCAAGCCAACTGTGGGGCAGGAGGAGGTGCAGCAAAGACAGCTTTCAAATGATGTTTGTTTTGTCAAATAAAAACTTTTTCTTCCTCAAAATAAGGAAAAAATGAAAACCATATATTTAGATTGTGGTGCAGATTCTTTTCATAATCCGTGGCCAACAGGAACAAAACATTGACTTGACTCTTCTCAACAAGTTGATTCAAATTTTAACTCTTGTAAAGTTCACTTCTCTGTGCAAAAAAAAAAACAAAACAAAACAGAAAAGAGGGGTGTTTGCAGGCAGTATAAACAAAAATGAACCTATCTGCTTCGTGTTGCCACAGGTTGCTTAAGGTAAAGACTACTTGATAGTAGATGGAGTGCTAAGTACATTTATTTCTAATAATTTATAGTATTCTATTAATCCTTCCTTTTTGAAACTTTTTTTTTTAACTTTTAAATCTCATAGTACTCTGACCAAATAACTAATACTGGATATTACTTGAACGCAAGCATTGCAGGCATAATACAGGAAGTTATTTGTGTATGAAACACTTAAGGTTAATCAAGCTTTTAACTTTTACACTTTTTGACTCATGACTCTCCTAAGTGTGTGACCTTAGTGTTTCATTAACGCCGTTTTGCTTTTATTGCCTACTACTCTTTAAAATTATTAAAGTGAAACTGTAATGGAAGTGTTAAAACCTGATTCTTGGGAACTCCGTGTGCTGTTTCATTCCAGTAACACCGTGATCAGAAAGTATTTTGACTATGTGTGAGCCCAGGATTTTTCCCCCTCTTTAGGGCTGGGATTCTCACACTCATTAAATCTCGGGGTGCTGATTTTTGCCTGCGTGTACGTCCGTGCTCCGAGACCTGCATGTGCCAGCCCTGCCCTGGCTGAGCTGCGGTGTTTCCCCTCATTTGTTGCCTCCTTTGGCTCCAGTCTTTTTATTTTACACTCAAAAGGGGTGGCAGTGAAGGAGTTGCATCAGGGGGAAAGAAAATGCTGTAGGAGAGTTTTCTTTCCCTTGGATTCATGCCATACTGTGTGCTCCCCCTGCAAGTTTGAGAAATGGAGTCCAGGCAATGGATTCCTGTCTAATGCTGTCCTGGACGCTAGAATTCAGTGACTTTAAATAAGGACTTCAAGACCAGGCTGGATGGGCCTTTGAGCAACCTGGTCTAGTGGGAGGTGTCCCTGCCTAGGGCAGGGGATTGGAACTACATGGTCTTTAAGGTCCCTTCCAGCCAAAACCATTCCATGATTCTGTGACTGAAGCTCAACGTATATCCACAAGCAGGAACAGGTAGTCTTTACTGGTTAATGAGGATGTAATCTCTAAAAATTAAGCACACGTGTCTTAGGATGTCCTAATATCACCCTGAAGTGCAGGTACCTGCTGTCAGGGCACTTAGTCTTGTGAATATACAGCATGATTTTCTGCAATACCTCTGTTTTACTCAGTTTCTCTTCTGTGCCCAACCTGGCATGAGATATAAGTTGCAGGAAGTTTAATTTAATTTCCAAGTTAGTGTATTCTGCAGCCTCCTCTTTCGTCAAACCCTTGCATCATTGGCCCTCCCCTGCAGGATGGATATGATAGATAGGATCCAAATACGATCCTGTCTCTCTCTGTCACAGCATCTGAGCTCCTGATGCATTTCTTAGGTGGGATCCAGTTTAGCAGGTATCATGGTTTTTGGGTGTTCTTTTTCCCCAGCAAGGGGTTACAATGCCTTTTGGCCCAATTTGCTTTCTAGGTCCTGAGTTCCTTTCTCAAACTGGACCATTTGTGCTGAAGGCAGAGGTGCAAACTTTGAATATGCATCGTAGACCATGTCAAAACCTAGATATGAAGAACCTCAAGCTAAAATGTCTTAGGCTGAGGAAGATCCTTGAGGAAATATGCTTCAACCCTGTCCCATGGATACAGAAAGTATATCCCAGGATGAATTTAGGGATGGGACAAATGGTATCATGCCAGAAGAGTTGGGGAGTGCAGTTGATGTCAATGGTATGATGAGAAGTGATAAGATCCAGTGCTGGTATGAAGTGGACAAGCATAGTCTTGGCATGTCCTGCTTCCTAGAGTGGTCCATGGGTGCATGGGGAACACCCTGAATGTGCTGCCATATGGACACTCATGTGGCTCACCACACCAGTGTGGACATGGGTTGCTCAGGGAAACCTGTCCCCAGGAGCAGGGATCACCCTGAGTAGCTGCTTGCACGAATTTTGTGTTGAACTTGGTGAAGAGGTGGGCTCTCCAGCTGAAGGGCATTTGCTCTGTTGTGCAGCTTCCACCACTTTCATTCTCTTTGGTAAGAGCTAATTTGGAAAGGGAAGGTCCAGTACACGGGGCAGATATGCTTTCATGTGAGTTGGCAGTGGGAATCGATTTCCACCCTTGGCTTTTGGTTTCAGCTGGGTTGCTCCCCTTGCCAGATCCTTCGTGTTCCCACACAGGTGGGGCAGCATCGTCCTGAGATGCGGTGCCTGCACTGGGGGGTCCAGGACCCACACACTCATAGGGGTTCTATTGCAACATCGTCCAGCGCTTTGCTCTTTTGCAAAATCATTTCAGTCTCCTACGCCCTTTCCTGTCCAGGGAAGAGATGACAACTACCTTTCCTGGGCATGTCACATAACTAGAAAAAATTGTAGAAAATAAATTTTCTTTTCCCCATTGAGCATCTGTCCCAAAGTTTCCTCTCTTCATTGCTCTTATTTCAAATCAAGGTAACTTTTCAATGCCATTGGTCATGCTTTTGCTTTCTGCTCACGTCTATTAAATACAACTCCAGCTCGTCTCTTACAAAGTCAAACAGACATATGTTGATTCCTCCTCTCTCTCCCCTCCAACCCATCCTCCTTCGTGTGATTGCAGGGCTTGGCTGGGAGCCTCAGGCTCATCCCAGGGCACTGGGAAGATTACACCAATATCGCAATTCATTTGAAGTTTATCTTTGCAAGGTTTTTTCCCTCCATTTCTTGAAGTATGGGGTCTACCACTTCAAATATAAATGTATTTCCCACTATCTTAGGAATAAATGCTAACGAACAAGCATTGCTTATGTATTTGGCTTCTCTTTCCCCCACTGCTGCAATATAAACTGAAATTAGAACTTTCATGAAATAATCTGTTAATTTTAAAGGTCATTTTGTTCTTTTATCAAACAGGTAATTTCAGAGGAATCAGACGTGAACCAGCTGATTCATTTTTTTTTTCTGATTTCAGTGTGGGATGAATAGTCCTGGATATTGCAGTAATACACTACCACGGGTAGCAGTAATTTTGAGTGGTTTCTCACTGAAGCATTCCAGTCCTTACCAGAAAATATCAATAACAGCGAAGAAAACGGCATTTTTTCATGACCCAGCCACTTTTCTCCAGTGAGATTGCTGTGTGTTGTGACACTCTCAGTGTAAAATAAACAACTGGCATCCTAGAGGCAGGGTAAGGGATCAGACCTGCTCGTGCTGCCCAGCAAACGTGATCTGTTCAATGACGTTTAGTCACTGGGTCTGATGTGTCTCGGTAACCTAGAAAAGAAAGACTCTTCAGCTAGTGTTCTAGGAGGTAGATCTTGCTTTTGCTGTGTATTTATTGACTCTGTTCTCTGGCTGGGAAGCTGAACAAGCCTCTGGTTCTGTTTTTTTGCAGTCACAGCTTGGCAGAGAGTGCGCTGCTGCTGAGGCTGCCACCAATTCCCCACCTCAGAGAAGGGCTCTGGTTTTATCCAGCAGCACTCGCAACTCCCGAGTGAAGACACAGCAGCAGCAGCAGCAGCAGCAGTTCAATGAGCTTGTTAGACCTTTTGGCAAATCAGTTGAGCTGCTCAAAGGAAACCTCAATGCCTGCTCCTGCTCTTTGTGGAGCTAGTTTTGCGTTTTCTCATCTGTGAACATTATAAAACACGTGATTCCTAATGTCAGTGAAACTCAGGTTCTTTCCTCTAAACCCATTTTGAGGCAAACCAGACAAACAGAAACCAATAATTTTTCTCAAGGAAATTTAGAGCAATGACTTTGCAAGTCTACAGGGCCTTGGGCTGAGCTGGACCAACATGCAAGGGACACCAGGTCTACCCGGGGGATTGCAAGTTGTAATCTACTGCTGCTCTTCCATTAATCATATTTTGGAAGAGCTGTTCCCAATAAAAAGGCTTCCTTTTGGTTAAAGCTCCGGTATTACTTGTTGGGAGCCCCAGTCTGGATAGATGAAATAGGTATTTTTGCTGTGGGCAAGCTGAATTTTCACAGCTGCTCATTAACTGCTCTGGCCAAGATTGAGCAGCTCTGGCCTGAAGGAGAGAGTGTCTCGATGTAAATGCAATTAAAAGCAATCAGATCAGCTTCGTTTCTCCTCTGCCAGGTTGGGGCAATTGTATCTTCTTGGAAGAAGTCTTTCACTGAGCAGAAACAGCGTGTGCCTCCAGGGAGAAGAGTGAATGTGCACAGTGGGATTTACTATGCAAACAGGTGTGGTATTGCAGAGGAATAAAAAATACTGGTTTGTTGTGAGTTTGACCTCCTTCTTAAATAAAAGAAATCACAAGTGTTATAGGAGTGGGCAGCAGTCTTCTTAATATACTCCTAGAAACCAGTGAGGTGACAACACAACATACGCCCCAAGTATCAAAACGTGCTGTAGTTCAGTTTTCACCATTTTCTTTCCAGAGACACAGAAGTTAAACATATCCCTTACCTCAAATGACCTTTGCAGGAGGCTGAATCATTTGCATTTTGATGCACTGGCGTTTTCTAAACCAAAGAGACATGAGAATTTTTATCACCTTCAACAACTGTGTTGCCAGGGGCAACGCTCATAAATCTGCTTACCAGCATCAGTCCCTGCATGCACCAGAGGGCGGTGTTTGTGTGTAAAAAATGCATATTTATAGAAAAAATTATAAGATGTTTCTTGAACCTTGAGTAAAATTTGGGGTCTGAGACTATCGTATTGGAATAGCCATGGCACCATCAAATTCACATGTTAATTTGTTTGCAAATTCCCTTGTATCTGACCATGTGCTATTAGGAAAATGCTGGTAGTGTATTTTAACTTATACTAGATAATCCCTGTCCCAAAGGACTTGTGATTTAAAAATATACCTCCTGATGCATTGCTGCTGTCCTCCTTGATAACGCAGCCTTCCCTGACTCCGATTCTGAGGATACTGTCTGCCTTGTTCTAAAAGGAAAACTATGCAAGGAAAAATAACCCGTTAAATATTTGCTATGGATGTTTAGATGAGAAAACTGAAGCACAGTAAAACTCTTGACGTCTATTTCCTTGGCTGAACTTTTTCAATGCAGGGCCATCCAGCTTCAACCTAGTGTTAGACTGTACTCTACTAATGGTGCTGTTGGCTTCCCATTAGCATAGGCATCAAAGTTATTTAATTTTTGGTGTCCATTTTAAAGTGAGCATGACAGCGTGTGCTGTGTTTTGGGGGAATCCCTGAGTCCTGCTCCAGCTCTTGCTAACCTCTGGGGAGACGTTCAGGACATTTTGTCTGGACTTTTACTTCCACCATCATTATAAGGATGAGGCTGATGTTTCCTGATGTTTTAAGGCATTTCTTGTGGAGGAAAGCGGAGTGATGCCTACAGAGGGTCGGTGGGTGCTGTGGCAGCTCCCTGTCCCTGGACATTTCTCTATCAGAGGCTGCCGGGAGCCTGGGAAGGGAGATAGAAACCAGACTGTTAAATTTTATGTTTCTGCGTTTAAGAGGAAACTCTCTGACAAATCAGACAAGAAAATTACATGTTGCAAGAAATAGTGAAGCCTCTGGTAGGCTGATGGTGTCCCTATTTAACTTCTTAGCAGGTTGGTTGGGGTTTTTTTTTTGGTTGGGCTTTGTAAAAGGAAAAATATTGTCCTGCCTCTTACAGAGGAAACCATCAGGAGTGAGCTGCCCTGCAGACAGATGCTCAGTGCAAATCTTCCCTTGTCACACAGTCACTTCGGGCTATGTTTTATGGAGACTTAATTAACACGAAATGTCTTATTAAGAGGAAAGTCTCAGCCTCCACCTGATACCTTGCTTTCAGACTGTGCTTCAGCTGGGGCACTGATAATGACTGATGTATAGGAACGTATCTGGCGTTTGTAGCATCCTGCCAGCACAGATCCTGCCCCTGTTACAGACCCGTAGCTACGTGATGGGTCCCTGAGCGACAGGACCAGAGCACAAAGAGGTTTTGCCTTGTGGCTACGTGCAGTGAACTCGGTAGTTAGCTGTAACCTACAACAGCAATGTGAGCTCACTATCTATTTTTTGTTGAGTAAACATCTTGAATAACTTCATTATGCTAAGTAGGAACTCTTATAGTTATGTGGTGTTTTGGTTTTAAATAAACTTCCTTGAATGAGAGGGTAGAGGGTGGTGGGGTGATAAAAAGGGTGCCAGGAAAACCAAAACCTTCTTAGAATAAAGAGGGGAAAAAACGTAAGGGGAAAAAGAGAATAAAACCAGTAGCTAAAGTGCTGAATGGTCTATAAATAGCAATAAAGTCAGATTGGGGAGTCAAGTACCAAATAGACTTTCACTGCTGCTGACAATTAACCTCTTGCAGAGTCCCTGGCTATGGAAGGAACTTCATGATACACCAAATAAGCCTTTCTCTGTCTATAAATACATGCTGGCTTACAGGCTGCAGTGTCCAAACTCATGTGGTTTGGCTGTCCCAACATCAGGTGTCAATGCAGCCTCCAGGGCAGGAGTCCGTGCTTTTATTCTGGTACCCTCTGGGCTCTGAAAGAGGGAAGAGACATCAGCATCACTGGCGTGAGAGCCAAGGGATGTAAAAACGGGGTCAGTGCCAGTAAAAGGTGCTGAAAGCAACTAGGACCCTGCTCTTTTTCCAGAAAGGTCTGCAAATGCAGGTGTATATTGAGAGGGTCAGGTTTTCTTGCTGGGCTGAATTTCATGCTGTCTTGGGGAAGACAGGAACCCAACTCAGCCACTGGTCTGTGTGACCAGATTATTCTGATTGAATTTCAGCCTCTTGCATGGGAAAATCAGTGCATGAGGGACAGGAAGACAGTGAGACCCCAAGTTACTCCTGGATATTAAGAACCGCTCCGTATATAAACAGCTCGTAGGATCTCTGTTACAGCCACTTGAAGGTGTTCATTGGTCTAACGGTTTCCCAGGGCCAGGTCTCTCAGCATCCCATGGCTGAGGGAAGCAGCCTGCTCTGCCTTATCTACCCGCCAGCACTGCAGCTGTAACGGACTTTGCACTTTAATATCTATTTATCACTTTTTTTTTTTTTTAGATAACTGCACCTGCAAGTAAGTTATTTCTTCTGTTCAGCCCTGATCTTCCATCAGCTGCAGTGACTTGTCCTGGGGCACAGGGACTGCAGGTCTGGATCCCTGTCCTTGTCCAGGTCTCAGCTGAAGGCTGGCGAGATGTGTTTACCCCCCACATGCTCTCAGCTCCCTCTGTCCAAAGTGTGACTTATATGACACAGTACCAAGCGATGCATGCGTGCCATGGTCTGTCCCCAGGGGAGAGGTGTCTTTGAGCTTTTCTCTAGCACCTTTTCTTCTCTCAGGGTACTTCTGTCATGAAATGACTAGGGAGCCATCAGCTGACAACGAATTTTGGTGGTATGTGTTGAACATGATTGTTTTCCTTAAGGGGCCCTGATGTCTCTTCTCAGAAAAAAAAAATAATTCTTACTGTCTGTGAGAATAAAATTAAACTGAATAATCTGAAATTTACAGTATCCCCATTTCCCCAGCACTTTCCTCCAGAGTCCAGCCTCTGAAGGTCAGAATAGGGATGTGCTTGTAGGAGACCCAGGGTGAAACCTTCCCTGTAGCTGGCTAAGAATGTTACTGAAATGCTCACAGCTACCGGCTTATGATGTTCATTTATTGACTTCTTTCTAAACGGCTTTTGAACAATTGAGGAAGTGATAACTGATGCTTGGCTTTCACTTCCTGTATCATGCAGACTTCCACTAAAGTCCTCAAGGACTCCTTGCTTTTTTTTTAAATTTAATTTAATGCAAAGTGTAAAGTCTTTTTATTTAAGTGTAGTTACATACAGAAACTTAGGGCAAAATCATATGACAGCATAGGGTGCATATTGAAAAAGGATATGAAGTGTTATTGGAAACTCCCATGGAAAAAACATGAGTTAATTTTATAAGTCACAGGTGGCATATTTTATTAAAGGATGTCATAATCTCTGAATAACTCATAGAAAAACTAAAACAATTGCTACACTTCACAGCTGCTTAAAACACTGTAATTTCTTCCACCTTGCCAACAGGTGATTTGGAAGGGGCATTTGAGAAACCACCAACCCGTGCAAACAGCTACCACTGGTGCAAACTAACTGAGGTTTTTGGTGAGAATCTTTAATGAAAAGGTCTTTAGTTCATGTAAATTAAAATGAAAAACATTTTGGATGTATCCTTAGGGCCTCTTTTTCTTATTGAATGGCCACAAGATAATAAAGGTTTAATTTTCAGGCTGATCTTCCTGAACCAGAAAGCGAAATATCTGCTATAAGGAGGGACAGGCTGAATAGGTTCAGTTCCATGAAGAGCAAGCTGACAGGGCAGGAGGGTGTGTTTTCTGTAATTTTAAGGAATATATTTCAAATCTGACATTTCCCGGAGTCAGGTGGCTGGAGGTCCATAAGAACCATTTCCCATGTGAATCCCCCAGTGCCTGATAAGATGTGAGTTCACCCCTTTGCTGTACGAGGTCTCTTCCCAGCAGGTATTTGCCCATTTTTCACTGGAAGAGGAGGAACATGATTCCCTTTGCCCTCCAGTCAACTGATTGAATCAGTCAATCAGTTTAAAAGCCATAAGGAAGGGAGAGCTGTGCAGATGAGTGATCACACCAACTCACTGGGCACCTCTTGGTTGCTCCCTTGGGAAACATTCTCTGCCATTATGCTAAAATACTGCTACCAAAAAAAAAAAAATCACAGAGATGCAATGCAAAGATTATTTTAAAGTTATCACCAGTGTGTAAGCCTTAGCTGGTTTTATTTTTTGATTTGGTTTTGTTATTTTTTAAATTTTTATTAACTATGTTATAGATAGCTTTCATTATCAGTTCAAGACGTGGCCAGTGTAAGGCCCTGACTGGCGACCTCTGGAAGGGTGAGATGGGCACTGGGCAGCTGTAAGAGGCACTATCTTGAGTCTCAGTTAATATTATTTAGGCCTTACAAGTTACCCCTCAGTGAGGAACCTCTAATTTTGTTGCTGATGGGATCAAATCACCAAATGTTATCACTGCAGTCACTTGATATTCCTCTTTCTTTTAAAATACAATGTTACAGATTCATTAAATACACATGCTACCTAAGGTATTAATAGTGCTTCAAAATTGAACATCTGCTAATTTGGGAATTAAAGTTCCTGCTCTCTCTTGTGGATCTTGTGTATGAGCTTCTCTTCTTTCTCTTCTTCTGCTTTAGCACCCCAGGTCAGCACCGCTCCAAGAAGTTAATAAATCTCTCTTACAAGGCACTAACACTTTCCTGATTGTTTTTTGAATGAAGTACTACATGCATATTGTATGTTCACCTTGAAGTCCAGCATCAACAGCTCATTATTTTCAGCTTCCTTGAGCAGTTTTCAGGGGTGCCTTGTACCTGAAATGCCTAGCTCTTTTATTTCTGAAAAGGAGGAACACAAGCCCACTGCAGGTAATAAGTTAATTCATTAGAAGGGCAGGTAAAGAGAACATTAAATGAAGTTTTCTAAATGAAAAAAATAAGTTAGACTGTAAGATATTAATGGTAAAGTAATGATTTTTATGGTCTGGTTCATTGTCCTTGAATTCTAGGAACTGGCCACATGGAGATGTTATTAGGGGTCAGGAGTTAATTCTAGTGCCTGGAAGGGGTGGTGTCTTGGGAAAAAATGTAGAGATGAACAGGATCATCCTGGTTCCTTCCAAAACCCTCCCTGATGTTGTCACATGAGACTCTCGTGCTGTGACCTCGGTTTGTGCTCTGGCACGGTGGGGCCGTACCCTTCTCTTGGAAAGCCACCGTGACCTCGTCCTGGCCTTTCTGGGGGTCACAGAAGCCAAAACATGAAACAAATGAACTGAGCTTGCAGACCATGATCCTGGCTTAGAAAAAATGCAGCAATTTTATATTTAAAAAAATGTCTTTTTACGTGACTTCGGTGTTTTCAGCTTTTTGGGGTTACTTTGAGTAGTCTTTTGCTACAACTTCATCTGTGCCTTGTCCCACTGCATATCCAGGACAGAGATACACACACGCATCCCACCAGGATAGGAACTCTGAAAACTAATAAAGGCTGAGTCCTTACTTAAAGAAAAACAAATGCAAAAACCTCTACTTTTAAACACAGAATAATCTGAAGGACAGGGCTTTAAGAAAGGCACAAAATGTGGTTTTCCAAAGCTTTCAGTGATATGGTGTGAGTTGGTTGTCTGGAGACCAAGCAATGGAGATAACGCAGTGTAGGAAAACCTTCTGGTTCTCAGCATAACCAGCAGGATTTGCATATTTTTGGTGAATGCGACACTCAGTTATTTGTAAACTGCTTGTTCTTGGGTGATATCCATCAGTGGCAGTTCTAGGCCATGAGTGAAGATTTTCACTGTTTTTCTTGGGATTCTGACAAGCAATTGTTATGACCATCCTTCTTTTCCCTTGTCCTTCAGCTGCCCTAAACCATCCTACACCAGAAGCGTGGAAAAGCATCATTTACAGAAGGCCCTCGTACCCACTTAGATACCAAGAGGTCTCATGAGCTGCCATGCAGGTGTTGCTCCCTGTGTCTCTTCTGTTCACGCCTTCACCCAAAGTTTGCTGAAGTTATGAGAGTGATGTAATGGAGGAATGCCAGCTCTGTGTGCTTCCAGATTAAAATGCATCAAATTAAAGCCAGGTCTAATTTTAACAGGTCAAAAATAAACTTTGGGTAGGAAATTTTGCTTTTTCTTTTTTTTTTTTAAACACCATCAGTGAAGTTTTAGAGTGATCCTTAACAGGAGCGAGGGAAAGGAGCAAGAAGCAACCTTGTAGTTGCCTGTGATAGCAAAGTACTAGACCTCATGGCCCAGGAAAGTCCCCTCAAGCCTTAAAGTCAGAAAGAAACCGTACTCCTTGAGGTGAGGCTTTTCTTGGCAGCTTTGTAGAAGCAGTGAATGTATTGAGAAAATCCTGAGTGATTTATAGTACTATTATTTGCTGTTTGAATCAAGAGAACAGTCTTCCTGCTGCTTGAGCTGCAATCCAGCATCATTAATAAATAGCGCTGGTAAGAAAGTGAAGTGGGTAAATTGTCAGCTCCCCTTTGGAAGCTGCCCTGATTAGAATATCCATTAGTATAAATTGTATTTTTATGGTTAACCCACCGGGTTAAATATGAAACTGCATTAAGCTATTATACTCTTTGTAGCCACTAAATTGAATTACCTGGTGCATCTGTTTAGTAAACTGCAAAACCTGAAGAGTTTGGCAATCATTATTATTTATTTTGTGCATTTTAAATCTTTCCTTTGACTAACCTGTAGGCACTATTGGGCTTTGGTCCACAGCAATATACCCCTCTGCATTTAAACACAGTTGCAGAGTGCTGAAAATTAGATGTTAAGAAAATTGCCTTTTTAACTTTGCAGTGTGCAGTACCATAATTCGTTTTCACTCCGTATGCTCGAGTGCCAGAAGATTTGGAACACTTTTTGTTTATATGAAAGATGATCCATTTAAAATGGGTGAAAACTGCATTTCAAATTCTCCTGCCTGTTCAGATCAATGCTGACAGCTTCGCTTACATTGAATGATTTAATGCATTCCTCCACCTGCTCACCAAGAGAACGACTTGACCCTCAAAAAATCTGTGCACAGTGAAAAAAAAAACCTCTTAAAATCTCTTTCTGACTAGCAGGGAAAGTATGTTTCTCATTACTGCTGCAGGGACATACCTATATCAGAGTAGGAGAAACACCTGAGCTGGTTTTGCCTGGGTATGCTGGGAGTGGAGGGGGATGTGGTGCAGAGCAGCTGGTCCAGACTGGGAAGGTGGGCAATCCCCCTGGTTTTACTGGCCCTGGCATGTGAAGTCCATGAAATGCTTTGAGCGGTGTTTGTGGACTGAGATCTCCTCTGGCTTTGCTGTGTCTGCTCTGGAGTTCGTTGCGTAGTGTAGACGTGACAATGTCCCAACCTCTTTGCGCCCTGGTCTGCCCCATGTTTTCTGCCTCTTCTTGCTTACGGTGTTGTCCCTCCTGCTGTTGCTCCTGCTCTTTTTTAAGCTATGAAAGGCATCAACTCTTGGAATATTTTTGTGACTTGCGCAATTTTGTTCTGTAATTCTGAACTCCTGCAAGTGCGTGACTGTGGGGAATATCAGCTTGCAGAACAGCAGTACATGGGTTTTTCCGTAACCTTGGGGGCAAGAGCTCACCGACTGGGCTCGGGTTACCCTCAGGGCTCTGAAGCTGTGAGGAAACACAACCAAATGCTTTTTGAAGTCTTGTATTTCATGACTGCTTGGGCTTGGTAGTCCCAGAGCATCGTTCCTACCTCAATCTGCTCTCCTGGCTTTTTATGCTGTTCTTGGCCCTTCTCCAGACCCATGGAGCATCCCATCAGCTGAATGGCGGGTGGGAGGGGGCATCCTTTAACTTCCAAGCTTGTGCATGCTTGCTTTTCCCTATATAGGGCTCTGATGACCTTTATGGAACTTACAGGGAAAAGTGGTTGCTGGGCTAGTGAAACCCTGAGTGAATGAGGCTGTCTGTGTCTTCGCTCATTGTCTGGTGGCTGCGGAGTTGGACCAGCCGTGGTCTCTGCTGGAAGCAGCAAGAGGAAGAGCTCAGGGCTGAAGCCACGCTCCTGGTGATGATGCTGTGGCAGGAAGCGAAAACAGCCACATCGGCTGCGTCTTAGCCTGAAATTCTCAGATGCCAGCAACTTCTTGAGATATTCACAACTACTAAATTTGCACTAAAAACAAACAAAAATGCTGACAGCCAGAGCCTGCTGATTTCACTGCTTAAAACACAGTTTTACTTTCTTTCTTTCCTCCTTTCTCCTAAAGAGCTAAGGCTTGATGTGGAGAGCTGGATCCATCTGACTCCTGAATCATCACTAGCATTGTCACCCGCAGCAGCTGCAGAGCTCCACGCTGTTGATGATCCTTCACTAGTTTATATTTGCCTTTATTTGAGCTTGCGAGGCTGGAAGGGAGAACAACAGCACCTTTACCTTGCCGGCTGCGAGGTTACCCTGCCCAATGTGTCAAGGCTTAAATTTGAATTTTCATATTTCTGCTTTTAATTGGGTGTCTTTTCAAACTGCAGCCACACTTCAGCTTTCTGTTTAACCTTTCCTGCTTAGTGCTAGAGGTGACTGGACAGGTTTGGCTCAGCTAAATACCATGGGAGGTCAGGAATGGGCTAGGAAATGTAACTGAGCTGGCTCATTTGTGGTCAAGTTGAACACTTGGCATAATTCTAAGTTGATCTGTCCCCTAGTTAGATAGCTTAAGGCATGTCACAAGTGTAACAGTTATACAGCATGTGAATTAGCGCTTAAAGATTCAAAACTGCAACAGCTGAAGTCACTTTAAGCCCTAGGTCCAAGCCCTGCTGAGCCAAGGAATAAAACAAAGTCCAGTGCAGAAGCACTGGTACTTAGAAACCTATTTGAAATATTTTCTGCAGCAAAGCAGTGCTTTCTCCCAAAGTACATTTTTTCAAAAAGCTATCTTTTGTAGAGTAGAAATTTTCCATATCCCTTGCCAGAATGGCATTCACTCACTCTTCTTTTGATGAGCAATATTTCTTTTGCTAGTTATTTGTTGATCTACTTGAAGATGGCTGCAGCCATGCTTCAGATGGCTGACATGAACCTGCTGCGCAGATATTGAAGGAAAAGAGGACTAGGAGCACGATGCTGTATTTAATAGAGAAACCAAAGAAAGCATTATTCAGCAGTAGATGTCTATTTTTTGCTGCATCTGCCACTATTGAAAGGATCAGCTGCAGTCCAGTATCTATCATTACTAATAAACAGCATCGGCAGGAGAGGGTCTCTGGCTTGAATAGAGAAAGAACAGTCTAGAATATATTAGATAAATGTGGGATTTTTTTCAGTTACCTTGGGCTGAGGAACTTCTTGGCATGCTAGATATATATATATAGATATATATATATGTATATAAAAGCTCAAGAAATCTCCCCTGCCAGTGGTTATTTCTGAGATACCGTGGAGGACAGTTGTGGGGTAGGAGGTTTTGCAGGCAGGGGAAAGGTGGCAATAGGGGGGGTGTTTAGGGTTTTTATTTATGATTAAAGTAGCTGCAGATGCACGTAGGAATGTTACAGTTTCCTAACTTAGTGTTTTCTGCATCTTGATGAAGCAATTACAGAATGGGCCCAGAGCTCATCAGACAGCCAAATCTGCAAACTAATTACAAACTCTTGTCAAAGTGGAAGAGTGTATGGAGTGGGGCTCTGCCAGGGCCTGTCCTGCTCTGGTGACATCAACTATTTTAATTGATGAGAGTGAGCTAATTAAATTTGAAGATGGCACAAAGGTGGCTGCAAGGATGTTAAGGGACAGGATTAAAACTCAAATTGATGGTGAGAAAGGGAACAAATCAGAACGCAATTCAATAAGGACACAAATAAACATCTAAATACAGACTGGACCAATGAGCTGCGCACGTGTCGGGCTGTGACCTGCCTGTGGGGCATCCGCATCGGACTCTTGTGGTGTGCGTGGAGCAGCACAGGGCTGTGTGGTGCGTGGGGTCAACTTGTTCTACTCATCAATGGGGACAGTTTTGGGTAGCCCACAATTTAAATAAGTGTGGAACAGGTGAGAGAGGGCTTAGAGAAAAGGAATGTTCAGGGGGCTGTGAAATTGGTCTTGAAAAGAAAGATGGAGAATACTTTATCTGAAATTAAGACTTTTTGTACGTCATCACTCTTCAAACCAAAAGATGTTACTGGAAAGGGAAAGGAGATGCAGAGTGTGATCTGACCCTCACAGCAGGGCTTGAAATGATAGGAAATGGTGGCTAGGCATTGGGGACATACTCTTTCTGTAACTCCTGTTGCAGAAGTAGGAAGGCATCTAATGCAAGAAGTAGATACCGAAAAAGGAAAAGAATCGTCCTCCTTATTTCTGTATTGCTTATATTTGGAAAACTCAAATCTAACCCCAAATTTTTGGTTTGATTCTGAATGCATTGCTTAATGCCTCACCTCACCTATGTTGGATGTGGGATGCTTCCTCCTGGCTAGGGAGGGCTGTACCCAGTAGCCCTGCACGTGCCCCTTGGCCAGAGCCTGGTTTGCAAACACAGTCACTGGTTTGCATGTGTGCGGGAGATCTGCTGTTTCCTCCCAAATTGGTGAACAAATTCACAATTTAATATGCGGGCCAGAATTTCCCGTCTGGAAAATGGAGATGATAACAGAAGGGAAAGAACAGAAATCCATTAATATTTTATAAAGCATTCAAACACTATAGCAATGAGTGCCATAGAAAAGCCTCTGAGGAAATAAACAAATTTCTGTCTTCAGAGCAGATGTTGAAATAATTATAGTAAATAAGGCACAAGGCCACACACTGAACTGCGAGAACAAAATGGGCTGTTGAATCTCTGCTCGATGCCTGTGCAGCATCCTTTCAGTGCACTGAGGGAGGTAGAGAGCCTGTGGAAATAAGAGTCACCTCAAGCTGCAGCAAAATTCATGTGTACAGCAAGGTTTATTTAAGTTTGGGCAGAAGAACCTGGTTTTCCTATTTCCAAGCTTTGGAGACGTTGACTTTGCCATCCTGGTAATTGTGTAAAGCACACTGTGAGGCAGACTCCAGTGTAGGGAAAAACAGTGAGACTGTGAAGCTAAAATGAAATATTCTGTTGGCTTTAAAAAGATATTATCACCTGTAGCAGGAAAGAGGGGAAGTATTTTGGCAATTAAAAAGATGGTATATATG
The DNA here is from genome assembly GCA_025774025.1 of Xenus cinereus. NCBI lineage: Eukaryota > Metazoa > Chordata > Aves > Charadriiformes > Scolopacidae > Xenus > Xenus cinereus. The sequence continues at coordinate 6,651,549 of JAOXJK010000009.1, forward strand.
TTCAGAATAGACAGCTAGTTGCTGGGTAGCTTTTGTGCCCTGTGAAGTCCAGCTATAACATTCACACTGATGTTACAGTACCCATAGAAAAAGTCTTGGGCGTCCAGACAACGTAATATAATTACTGTCAAAGTGACAGGAGTCAATCTTTTTTATACTTGTGTCTCTAGGAACAGTTTGTTCCTACTCTTTCCTTCCTCATCCCCAAATCTGTCCTGCAGTGAAGACTGAATAACCCTGTCCTGACAAACCAGTCGAGGTGAGCGCTGGGTCCCTGTTCTGGTTCAACTCTACAAATAGGAACTTTTTTCAGAATCTTACCCATTCTGGGATTCAAAAGCTTGCACAAACTCTGTCCTGATGTGCAACAACCATGGAACATTGCTAGCATCATGAGCTTGCGATGTGGGGGATTGCAGCAATTGCCATTGAATACTGGAGAGGAACTTATTTCACATAGTGACTATATTAATGTTTTGCATTAGCGACTTGTTTTGTAAGGTCCAAACAAAGGACTTGTAAGCTGAAATTTATAGAGGTTGTTTAGTTCCCCCGCTCTATTTCTTCAAAATTTCTCCCATCCTCAGCAAGTAATTCATACCATTGAGGTGCACAGTGGTTCCAGCAGGTTCATGACAGAAACTGAAGCCATGAATTTCAGACTTGTAGAAATATTGATGATTTCACTCTGTATTGCATTTGTCATGGGATGGTTGTTCTGGTTCAGACATGTTGCCTTTCTAGAGAGAAAAAAATAATTGCACGACCAGCCCAGATGAGGTATGCTTTCCCAGGGGTTTGGGTCCTTTGGTCTCTAAAGCGTTCATGGCGCATTGCAGTAACCCTCATGTAGGGTGCCTCATGTCCCTCACAAGGTGTGATGTGCTGGGGATGACCTGATGTACAGTCTGCATGGTCGCTTAATTATGATGGGGCTATTGGTGGCAACCAGACATAGCTATAATGGCTTTCCTCTTGCTGCTTTTTCCGTGTGTTGAGGCAGCGTTTGTCCACTTCTATCTAAACACTGTTTTTCACCAGTTTTTATGCCTTCCCTTTTGTAGGGATGTAATTCCCTGAGGTTTATATCCGTATTTTGAATTTAGCTGCAATTCGGATGTGCAGAAGTGTGATTGTATAAACCTTGTTTCCATAGGAAACCTTGCTAATAAATACCACTGCCAGGTATAGCACTTCAAAAAGCCACGAGAAGCGCAACACTGCATTTTAATTCTGCCTTTCACCACTGTTGGAGGCACTAAGTCAGATGCTGCAATGCACACCTACATGTTGGGGCATGACGGTGCCTTGGGCTCCCAGGTTCTGCAATGCCAAGTAATAACGAAGAGAAGAAGGTACTTTGAGATTCGCCTCCTGGGTATCTCTGCTCCATAAACATAAAAATGCAGACGCAGTCCAAAAAAATCAAAAAGCCAGGAGTTCTGTAATTAAAACAGCACTAATCTAGCACTTGCTTTCTGGTTGGACTTGGACGTGGTGCTCTGTCTTGCTGCCATTATGCATATGTGTATATATATATATAAATGTGCATATATACACTGCTGGGAACCATTTCCTTTTTCAGCACCTGTCTCCGACCTGCTCAGGGGTTGCTCAGGTGCCTCAGGAGGGACAAGGCTGGTGGCTCAGGTCCCAGCTGTCCCCACATTAACCTCAGCCACGTCTCGTTATTTTGGCATGCTGGACTCCAGTGTTACCTCTCTTTTCATGTGTACACTCCTGTTTTCCTTGTTAATCTGGCTAAGAGCAGAGGCAGTGAGGGACGTGTACCACCTCTCCCTGTTTTAAGCCTTTCCTGTGGGGAAACCTTGAGATTCAGCAATGCAAACCTTCCCTCTGATCCACTGAGACTGCTTTTGAAAATGTCTCTCTGGTTCTTTAGCTTCAGCTATGTCCATTTCTGTTTCCAACTAAGATGTCCCCAACTCATGGCTGATTAGATTTCCCTGCAGCTTTCTCCATTAATACTTGAAGGACCTTTGAACAAGGTAATAGGCTTACAGCACAGAACATGCAATATCTTTCTGAAAATTGCTCTTAATTCAGATTTCATTACGCTTAGGGACATTGCGTACAAATACGCGTGCAGGTTTTAAATATTCACCCTCTATTTTAACCCACAAAAAATGATCCTAATAAGCTGTACTGGCATTACTGAAATCTCCTACAGTATCATGTAGGGCTTTGTGCATTGTCTTTGTTAGACATAATTAGCACTTTGAATGTGCACACATCAGATGGTGGCTGAATGGGAGAACTCGTTTAACGCTTCAGCTTCCACGTCGCATCCCTCTGCGTGTCCTGGAATGACATCGACAGGGAATGGCAGGTGAATTTGGGGTTTTGGTGTTGTGCTTTGCTGCTCGATGTGGTACCAAAGCAAAAGCCCTGAGTCCACACTCGGCTTTCTGTGTGTGGAAGTAGGCAAGGGCAAGATTGATGTTCGGTTAGCAGTTTTGCATTAATTCCAGTATTGAGGCTCTTTCTTTTCTGTCTTTATACCACATCGAGCAATGCTACAGTGAGTTTTAATGACCCTGGCAACACAGGGGCAGAGTAGGGCTTCAGTCGAGTCTCTTAAAGTGGTCCCGTTGGGGTGCAGGGGGTGATGTTATCATGGAGAGAAGCTGGCGCTGTTCTGCTGAATTCAAGATTTTTCTTAGTAGAAAGGAAAAAAACCTCTTGATATTCCAATTAATTTGCTTTTACTTTAAGGATTAGGATTTTATGGTTGACAATGGGAATCTGTAAGTAAGAGCTTCAGGCTGAGCAAAGCATGGCCTGGGTAGACAGGGCTGGGAAGAGAGGGGCTGCCAGCCATGGTTGGGGACACTGCTGCCCTCCTGCTTCCTGTGGGATCTCCTCCGTACCTTCCACCAATAGCATCCTCTGGCATCGCTTGCTTTATCCAGAGGGTGTTCCTGGAGGCAAACCCTTTGGAATGGCAGAGGCTGGGGTTGGGAAGCCTGATGGAGGTGCCCAGCCCTGAGCAACTTCGTGCCATGTGTTGGGTTTGCAACAGGCTGCGGAAAAAGCTTCATAGTCTTTTCTGGTGCGATCGTAGCAGTGATGCCAGAAGCTAAAAGTTTGTTTCTTCACCCCAACTTGGCTCAGCCTCTGCACGGGATGGCCTGGACTTACTGAACGTGTGAGGAAGCCCTGCCTGGGTCGAGATGAGGGGTGTGCATCAGGCAGCTCTCCCAGGCTGATGCTCTATGTGCCTGGTCCCATGAGTTGTGTCTCAGGCTCTCCTTTCCTCCAGGTTTATGAGCAAATTGAAGCGAACTCTTGTTTTTCTCTGTTCCCTGGCTCAAACCTTAAAAGGGGTGTTTTTGTATGAAATTGAGAAGTGATTTGCATACTTCGTTTTCTTTACTCTCACAAGTCCAAACAGATCCCTTCCCCTCTCTCTCTCTTTAGACATCTGTTACTGGGTTTCTCCTTTTGTCCTTACCGAATTTTAAGCCTCCCTGCCTGGGTTTCTGGAGCCTGCAGGGTGTTCCCAGCAGAGCACTGGGAGCCCAGGCGTGCGACCCCGTCCCACCAGCATCCGCCCTGGCTGGGCTGGCAGCACCGCACCGTCGGGAGGGCTCTGACCTTCTGAGCCTCCTTTTGATCTCCCTTAATAATGGCTGAAAATAGCACCAAGGGGCCCTCCTCCTTCCTCCCTCTTTGTTCATGTTATTGCTGTTACAGAAAGTCGAGGCTCCTATTGGAATATCTCATGAGGTTATCTTTTATTTATTCATCGCGTGCACATAACCATCCCTGCAGAGGAGGAGGCACCGTGTTTTAAAAAGGGAAGGCAGGAGCTATGCATGGTCTGCCCCAGGATTTATGCAAATATGTATATTTTTATGCCAATTTACAGTCAACTGTCTGTCTTGTTAGGGGAAAAAGTGGCAAGTCTGGCTAGAAGCCAGCGCACAAGCCAGTCATTCTCCCCGTGCCGGCTCCGTTGGGCAGGGAAGGGGGTCCTGCGGATGCTGTACCGGGGGGAGATGTGGGGCAGGGGCTTTGCCTCTTGTCTGCTGTGGGCGTTCAGAGTGAGGGGTAGGTGAAATCCCAGGGTGGGGAATTATTTCCTCCTTGCTTATTCTCCTCTGCCTGTTGCTGGGGTTTGTCTTGGCTGGGTCACTCTGCGCTGGGATGTTCTTGCCTTTGAGTCTGGGCTGTAATTCTCACCCACCAGCTGCCCCCAGCCCTAAGATGCTGAAATACCTGAAATACCCAGCACAGAGCGCTCCGAGGGAAGGGGGGAGCTGAGGAGCTGCCTCTCATAGTCCCACCCTGTGGTTAAGTTTTCCTAGACATCCCCCCCCTTATCAGCCTTTCGTACCTCCCGGCCCCATTAAAGCGATTGGTGAGAAAAGCCGCCAAGAAATCCAAGGCACGCTGGTCCGAGCTGCTGCAGGAAGCGCCGAATTATGTGTGAAGCTGGAAGTCTTGCAGCTGTCTTAGACATGTGAAAAAAAACTTTCCATAAACATTTCTGGATGCTTTGGGGTTTTAAATGAGATTTTTAGAAGGGAAAAAAAAAAAAGAAAAAGAAAAAAATTAGTACCGGGGGATGCCTGTTTAATTGGGAATTCTGAAAATCTGTTTCAAGTTATAGTTTACATTGACTATTTTAAATAACTGCAGTGGAAGAATTTGTGAATGGGACCTCTTTGAGTTTTAAGAGACTAAAAATATTTCTCAAGTGATAAGAGATATCTCAAGCATTGGAACTGAACTCAGGCTCACTGCATATATACTTTAAGACATTTATTAAATCTGTGGGAGTTTTAGTCTCTATAAATGAGGAGTACTCAGGGAAGTTCTGATTTTATTTCCAATATAAGTTTTTTCAATGTCTGTGCTCTAAACCTTTTGCTTTTGTCACTTTTGTTTTCAATTTAATATTTGGGAGGGATTTTTGTTTTATTTGGATTTCTTCACTCAAAACTGAGTAAAAGGATAAGAATTGCAAAAACAAGAAAGTTTATTCTAGTCTACAACTGAAAACACCCAGAGACGGGTGGACTCTGCCACCGCCCCACCTTGGGAGTCAGAATTCCAAAGGCTTTTCATTACTTTAAAGTCTTTGAAAATCCCCGTAGATACCTGTGGAGGCTGGGAACTGAACTCCTCATTTCAATGCTACTTTGCTATTTACTTTTTAAAAAGTACTTTAAAAACTCCTGTTAGGTACTTTACGTGCATCTGAGGGCACATAAATGTATTTGAAAGATCACACGTTAACCTGAAAGAGTCACTTATTACCTACCGTTAATACACCTCCTGTAGAAGGTGCTTAGTTTTATTTGCAAAACATGCTGTGATAATTCACTACTTCTGTCTTTCCAGCATATTTTAATTTGATTTTCTAAAATGACAAGCAAATAAAGATGCTGTGTTTATATAATTTCAAATGAATCCCAATTTCAACTCAAGGACAGCTTGACAAAAATTATTAAATAATAAATATATGCCATTCTATTTCCTAGAATAATAAAGCATATAAAATAAATAAATTAGGACTTCAAATATAGCTTCTGACTAAGAGAATCTGGGTTATAATTGCTTGACAACACTTAGAGAATATTTTGTGTTCTCTAGGTAGCAAAAAAGTACCGAATTTAAGATGAAGGCTAAATTACTATACACTCATCAGTTAACAAGCATCAGGCTGTCTTCAGGAAAATAGCTAGAACTAGATAAAAATCAATGTTTAAAATTAAAGTTTCTTGTGGTTTTAAATCATGCTCAAAATTGTTGTGTTAATTAAATATACTCTGAGTTTGGTATAAATTAAAGGGCAGGGAAGGTAATTCTTGCCTAAATTTCAGTTCTGTGTTACAAAATACTTGTGTTATGCTAACAAAGCATAACAGTCAGACAAGACCAGATAATAAGGTAAACAAATATAATAATACGGGTGCTTGCAATGTGGGTAATTAATTCCTGCATTTCCGAGGAGACTGGACTTTGTAGGCAGACTCAGACCAAAGGAGAAATCCAGGTTTGAAATCTGCCCTTGCCAGCCAAGAGCTTTTATTCCTGTTTTCCCCCAGATTCCAGCATTTCAGGCGAAATACCTGTGTGTTTGATGTGGTAGAAGCCCAAGCTTTGGCAAACTTAAAATAATTAAAGGCCACTTGGGTACATCATGGAGGTGTACTTGTTGACGATCCAGGAATGCCAATCTAATGCAGTAATTTTATGAAATCTCTCATGGGACTTCATCAGGGAGGTCGTTATTATCTCTGTGCCAGGTTTCTGGGCTATTGAGAGTCCAGCCTCCTGGAGTCCAGCCGTGGGATGTCCCATCCCTCTCCCCTGTGGGGAATGGGGGAGTGCGTCAGCGTTCATGATGGCTGATGGCAGTGCTGGGGTGGATGCAATGCTTGTCCCCAACCTCCGCTCCCGTGGCTTTATGAAATTTGGATTGTCTCGATGTGGGGGAGGTAGCAGGAAGGCGATATCACCAGAGCAGATAAGGGAAACCTCTCAGGAAAAACTCCTGAAGGCAGTTGCAAGGCAGCAGCAGAAGCAGGCATGTGTGAGGATGCTGCTCCAGCCTGCACCTAAATAGCTCTTCTGCACGACAAGATTAAATGTTTCACAGTCATGCTGAAGGCTGATCTGTTTTCCCATCTTTCTTTACACTTAATAAAGGTGATACAAGTCTAATGGTGCCCCTTTTTACAGACTTAGAGGCAAGAGCTGTTGCTAGAGCATCTCCCAGGCCCACAGCCCTTGAATATGTGGTCCTGGACAAATGCTGCTTTCAGAGGTGGTGAAAACGTAGAGCAGCACGACCTTGGTCCTGCTGTGCTGAATTGCAAGCACTTGGGGTGGGTGAACCAGAAACCTCAGGATGGTGGGGAGATGCCTTCTGGAAGTCCTGGGAGCAGGATGGTCTGGCCCCAGTGTGGTGTTCCAGCTCCAGGGTGAGTGTTCCTGAGCCGGTGGGGCACTTGGAGAAGTTTGCAGAGGGAAAGTGCTGGGGTGCCCCAGGCAGAAAATCCCCATTGCTGCAAAAATAAGGGAGAAGATATCACACCCAGTGGGCGCCGTCCTCCAGCACAAGCAGTTCTGGCCGTGCTCCATGGGGCAAACCTCGCCTCCATCCCAGCAGGGCTTCCCCCTGCCACCCTCCTCCCTGGGCGTGCAGGAAAACCTTCCCCACTCTTCTTCTGGCTTGCTGGGAGCAGCTGGTTCCTCTCTTCCCCCTGTGATATCTTCCCTCTGGCCGCGGCAGAGCTTTGGAAATGGGAGGTCAAAAGATGCCGGGTTTCTTTTTGTTATTTATTTAGGGGCTTAAATTAAATGCAGGTTTAGTCCTTTCCTGTGCCTTGTACAGCAGAGAATAGAAAACCACATTTCCTTACTGTAGCCCGAGTCCTGCCCCTTTGAAAATTAACTCTTGGGCACGGCTGGAATACTGTTTTCTGTGAATATTTGGATGTTTTGCAGTTGACAGGCTCTGAAGTTGTTCCCATCCTGCATTAAAATAAAGCCATCTGCCAGGAGTCCTTGTGCTTTTGCCAGACCACTGAACTGGCCCATACAGGACAATTCTGGGATGGTTCTTCTGCACTTCATAAAACCCTGTTAATGCAGATGTTAGACTATCCTGACCTTTTCTTTTATGTGGCATTTCTGAGGATTTCAGTTGTCTTAATGGCTACGTGAATGTATGCTTTGTGATATGGAGGGGAGAAAAAAAAGTCTAGTGGGGACTAGATGGAAACCGAATTACATCCTGCCTGGGCTGTAATTGAAAATTAGACTGAAATTTTCCCAGGTGAAAGGCCAGCAAAGTGACTGTGCAGCTGAGCATGGCCAGGCTCTTTTCCTCTGCTTGTCACGCCACTTCTTCTGCCTGGAGTCATCGCAAGGCAACACAATTTGCGGTTCCATTTTTATAGGTAGACCCATGTTTATGTGCTCTTTGCGTCCTTGTTATTGCTGTTTTGGTGGTGACTAACTGCCGGAGTGTAATTAAGACCTGAACGGTTAGGGTGAGGGGAGGGGAAAAAAGTAATAAACAGTAGCTGTAACATTCATCAAACTCTGCAATTTATTATTTTAAGTGTTGGTGAAAGGTAGTGGATAGCCTGAGAGAGGTCCTGTGTGTACCCTCCAATTACTGTGCCTTATCTCTGGTCTAGAAGAGCGTGTCCCTAAGAGCCCTCATTGCACAGAAACATGTATTTTCCCTGTATGTGGTCACTGTGGGGCCGTTTAGCAGCAGTCCTGAATCCTGGGAGGGTAAGAACTTGTGACCACCAGGCTCTGCTGACCAAATCGGCACCCAATAGCTATTACTCTGTTTTTCCCCAAAAAATCTTGGAGAGGATGAAGGGTTACCAATAACTGAATGGCGATGAGCAGACTCCATTTGTGTCTCCCAAATGCAACTTCTCTAAACTTTGGCACTAGTGTAAATAAAAAAAAACAACCCAAAGCCAACAGTTGATGGATGAGACACATTCGTACTCCGTTGGCTGGAGTTGGTGTCGCTGTGTTGCAGAGACAGTGAGCACAGGAGGAAGAGCTGGGTTAGTTTTAGGCTTGTGGACCAGCAAATTGCTAACCAGGGCTGAGCACAGTTGTGGTTGATGGTATGGGAGCCAGAGAGAAACCAGCCCGTGTTGCAGACACCAGCCTTTGTTTTCAGGGCTATGTTTTTTTTTTCCTAATGGCTAAGATTGTTTCATTTGTTAATTGGAGAAACTTGATGGAGAAGCTCACATCACCACTCTCTGCTCTGGAGAATATGAATGTATTTTATAGTGCTTGACATGACTTAGTAATCAGATTTAAGAAAACTGAAATATTGCATAGAGATACATTCCTGAAGTTCATTAAAAAATGGAGAGATCATTAAAGCACCTCTCCTAGAGGAGATCCTCTTAATTTCAGAGATGTAGCAGATACAGAGGGTATGCTGTGTTACTTCCCTCACACCTCCTGGTAAATTAATGTTTCAGAGCCCTGCAGACTTCATGGCTTCTGGGAGCACAAACAAGCTAAAATCGTTATTTCAGGTTAGGAGAAATGCTGCATGTTGGAAATTAAAATACTTCCTCTGTGGTTTGCCTGTAACTTGTAACTTATGTTTCTCCTGACATCCATAAAAACGAAGGGCTCTAGTTACTGTATTTAAATAGCAATATTAAAATATGGAGCAGTTTAACTAAATTACTCTGTTAAACGGAGAACTTATTTCTCTTGAGAAGTGCAAGATAGAGACCTGTCTTCACAGGTACCAAGTCTCCCTGTGCTGGTTCCTGGGTTGTCCTGGGAGATCCTGGTTAGTCTGGCCTTTGAGAAAGAAGTGATGCTTCAAACCATGCCCATAGCATCATGCTTCAGCTGGGGAGCTGCTGACAAGCCTTCATTTGTCATCACACATTGACGAACCATGCCAGGCACTGTTTGTGTGTGTATTTTAAAAGCACTTGAGATTTTTTTTTTTCTAGGATATTAGTAATCTGTCTATTAATGGTTGGTTATTTCCTCCGCTTGATCCGGCTGCATAAGCTGAAGGGAGACCTCATCACTCTCTATAACTGCTTGAGAGGACACTGTAGAGAAGTTGGTGCTGGTCTCTTCTCACAGGTAATTAATGACAGAACAAGAGGGAATGGTTTCAA
>JAOXJK010000009.1:6668932-6681991 GCA_025774025.1 Xenus cinereus
TCTCCCCAGAGCGGAGCAGAGGGGCAGAATCCCCCCCCGGCCCTGCTGGCCACGCTGCTGGGGATGCAGCCCAGGGTGTGGGGGGGTTTCTGGGCTCCAGCGCATGTTGGGGGGCGTGTGGAGCTTCTCACCCACCAACACCCCCAAGTCCTTCTCCTCAGGGCTGCTCTCCAGTCTTTTTCTGCCCAGCCTCTATTTATGCTTGTGCTTAATATAATTAATAGTATTATATATACACTATATATTAATAGGGAATTATTTGGATATATCTGAATCTTAAATATCCATGTATATAATATGCAGAGTGTATTGCACGTTCAGGTTCCTTTGAGATTCTGGTGTCTTCCTGCAGAGCACAGAAAAAACTCTCCAAAGTGCTCAAAAACTGTTGAAAAAGGTGGTTTCCAACCTCCCTGCTCTAAACTGCCAGGGGACGGCTTGTGAGCTGCTTTGGGAGGGTTTCCCTGGGGACACAGGAGGAGAGCTGTGTCCTGCCCTGAGCTGGGGGTTTCTGCAGAGACCCCGTGCCAGCCCTGCAGGCACCACGCTGGGACCGGGTCTGTGCTTCCAGCTGCGGTCTCAAAGGGGGGAAGATTTCTAATCCTTTGGGAGCAGACAGCATTTCACATAGGAAAGCTTCACCCTCTCCCTCCATTGGGTTTTTTCCTCCCATCTGCAAAGTGCATAACAGGATTTTGAATGTTAAAAGAAATGTGATTTTTTCCCCCTGCAGTTGGTTGCACCTCTGAACCATGAATTTTCATAAAACACCAGATTTTGTGACATTCTGGGTAAAATTTGAAGTTGTGACTCTGTTAGTAAGTTCAGCTGGCTTCACACTCTGCTACCACTTGGCCGAAGATGATTTAATCTGCAGAAAGCACAAAAGCCTATGGCGCCATGAATTTTTTTTGGCATTTAATTTGAAAATGAAATTCTACTGATCTTTGATTCCTTTCTGCTCTGTAATTTTAAAAAAATGCAACTCTGTGTATGTGTATAATGTTGACAGCAATGGATTTCTGCTTTTGGAGATGTGTTTGTGTTTACCTGCTCAAGCAAAAAAATGGGGTGCAGCTGAAGATACTCATCTTTCTTTGTCAGGGTGATCTGGTTTTATTGCCCCAAGCCAAACTTCATGTTTTAACATATTACTTACACTAATGGTATTTTGAGGGTCTTCCCATGTGCTCTATCCAGCAGGGAGAACAGAAGAAAAATTGGCGTCTGATTCTTTTATCATTTCACATGACAAACTTATTCAGAGGAGATGCTTAAAAAAATACTTTACAAACTGGGACATTGTCTCCTTTTTTTTGCTGTAACTGCTCAAAGGATTTGCCATGGGGTAGGTGGGACAGGGGGAGCTGACAGCCCCCTAGCATGCTCAGAGTAGTGCAGATTTTAGCTGGAGGGAGAAGTGTGAAACCTTTCATCTTGTAATGAATTTTTTTCTCATCCCACCCTGCCACCCACCAACAGAAAGTTTTGGGTCTTGCCACTGATACAAAATGATTGGGGGGGCTTTCCAGGGCTCATTTTGGAAAGATTTTTTTCTGTTTTTTCAACTTTGAATACCATTTACAAAGAAAAGAGATGAGTAGTCCTTGCCCCAAGGAGATCACAAAGCTTCCCATCCTTGAGGAGAGTTTCCTCCAGTCTCTGCGAGACCACAGATTAGAAGATGGGGTTGTGGCCTCTGCTCCCAGGACCATCACAGCATCCCTGGCTGACCACAGCTGGGCTTTCCAGCATCTTTGTTGCTCATCTTACCCATTATCAACTGGATCTTGTGTATCTCCTGCTGAAAGGAGACACGGGCACTTGCTGGTGCTTGGAGACCCCAGGCAGATGACACAGATGAGCTGTTGGGCTTCAGTTATTAATAGTTTCAGGAATTGCTATTAATAGACTTGCAGCAGCGGCGAGCCGTACTCCTGCAACCTGTGACAACACACTAAATTTAAACAGGTTAAATTAATTTCAGCATTAGAAGTAATTTAAATTCAATTATTCATTTAAAAAACATGGGACCTGTTAAGCGGCTGCCCATCAGGCAGAGCTGTCAGGTCCCCGGTTCCTCCACTTTCCCACAGTTGCTGTTGCCTTTCCACGGAGGCACGAGCACTCTGCTCCCCAAAGCCAATGTGCGGCAGCTTTGGGCGCTCAGAGACCAGAGCTTCTGCCTAATTAAAAGTTTCTGATATGTGTATTTGGTGTTTGGAGAGCAGCAAAGCAGTGGTGCAGCCGTGCCAGCACTGTAAAAGATGAAACTCAAAGGAACAGTAGGGAAAAAATAATATTTTAGAGTGTATGTGTGTGCAGGAGCACCTTCCAGTGCTGTGTAGAGGGAGTCAAGCTTTGAAGCGCCTTGATGATGGATCTTTGCTTGTCAACGAGCTCTTGTAAGTTTAGCAGTTTTAAAACTTTATTATATTTTCAGTTTGCCAGCGGAGAAACTAGAGTGAAGGGGTTTGAGCTGGGAAGGGGAGGACGGAATGTGAATAGAGTCTGCAAGCAGCCGGTGCAGGGCCCTGGAGAAGATTTGGCAAGGTGATGGTGGTGTAATGTGAAGCTTGGCCAGGAGTCCATCAGGCTCTCCTGCGAGGTCATTGCTTGCCCAGTCGCTGCTGTCTTGCCCTATAGAAACAAGCCTTTAATTCCCTGAAGACAGTGTGTATTGCAAAACCTATCTTTCATATTTCTGGATCCAATTTACTTTGATAAAATGCATGAGATACCTGTCAAACTGTTGCCTTCATTTTTCACGCTTACTTGGCACTTGCTAACAATCACTTTTGTAAGTTTATTGACAAGACAAATGGCTGGCGTGGCAGCACCCAACCCCTTTCATTGTTTTATTTATCGAACAGTTAAAAGTTTTCCTTTTAAAAAAACCCACACTCACAACCAAAAAACACAACAAAAACCCTGCCCTGAGGCATTTTTCCCTTTTTGCATAAGGTCACTAAATACAGTTTGGTTTTCCTCTCAAATAGCCAATACTCTGGGGAAGTCTATGCAATTAAAAATAAAAACTAAACATTATTGTTACCAGTGTTGAGAAATGAAAGGTGTGACAGTAACCTGCAGGGAATTACATTTGAAGCTGGGAAAAGTATTGTTGTTTTTTCCTTATTACTTTTACTCTGGGAGATTAATTGCGTTATGAGGCATTATTTTATGGTGAGACTGTTCCTGCCAAGCCCATCTGTGGCTGTTTCCAGGCTGCTCTCTTGAAAACTTCTCATTCTCAGGACTCAATATTGCAAATTGTTAAGGGTGTGTTAATCATTTCGGAAATCCTGTTGAAATGACTTCTCCAGCAGGTGCGAGGCATGCCTGGGTGTTTGAGTCCTTAACCTCCGGTTTCAGTGTAAAACTGCCCGAGTTCCTCCTCTGCCTCCAGTCTTTTGGGGTGTTTTAGGGTTATTTGTAACCTGGGTCAGGTCAGTGGTTGGTTTATAGGTGGGCAGTGATCAGTGACGCAGGAAACCTCAGCAGCAAAGGTGCTGACACTCTGCTTAGCCACTGTAGGTAATTATCTGTTGCTTCTTGTTACTCTTAATCCTTTATCCAGTGTGAAGTGGTAAAGACCCATCAGTTTTCACTGATTTCCAGATTAATAGTTGTGGTTTGATTTATTTTTTTTTAAATTTATTTTATTTTTTAATTAATCCAAGCTGGGAGAGATGGGATGACAGAGAAAGTATGTGCAGCGATAGTATGTGAGAATTTAAAATGTCTTCTTGGACAGAGCGTCCACTTTCAAGACAGCTTATTCCTAACCTAAACCAGCTGCTGCTTCATTTAAAGAAGGGAGCAAAGTGAATGAAAACCTCCTGTCTTGGATGATCAGAAGGTTAGGGAAGATGGTGTCAGTGCGCTTTTATTAACCAAACCCCAGAATTTCTTTGGCTGCTGATCTTCTTGGATTTTAGACATGGGATTGGCTCGATATTTGGATGGAAAACCTCTAAGGGAATCTCCAATACCTCATGAAGCACGTGGCTTCCTAAGACATTAAATGGAGTGGATAGGATGGATCATAAGTTTGCACCATCATACTGCAAAGAAATAATCTTGAAAATATGAAATCTTTGTATTACTGAATCATTACAATGCAGGAAATAGTGCATAAGGGGTGCATTTTATTACCCTGCTGCCCTGCCTCGGTTTTGGGGATGGCTGTTTTTACTTACCATTACCAGCTCTGGTGATAATTGATTTATTGCATATTGGCTACTTTTGTCTGGAGCATGAGAAACCTTTGGTCCAGCCAGATATTGGAGTAGGAAGCGCAGCGAGTGGTGGGGAACACTAACCTGTGAGGGTCCACCTGGAGCTGGAATAGGACATAGGTCCTCAGCCCTGGCTGCGGGACACCTTTGTACGGCTTATAAACCCTGCAGAAAAGAAACATGGGTTTCTTCATGCTTTCCTGCTAGATTTCCTTTCTTTTGGTTTGTGGGTTTCCTTCTATTTTTGAGGTGGAGGGAGCTGAAACGCCAATTTGAATGTCTCTTGTTAACTGTGATTTGACCTCTTCCGATGAACAGCACTGTATAAATATTATTACTTGGCAAATGAACCGAAAAAATGGCTGTGTTTCAAAAGTAATTTACAGAAAGTACTCTTACAAAGTACTCTTACTCTCTTACAAAGGGGAGACCTTCTCCCTCTCTACAACTATGTGAAAGGAGGGTGTAGCCAGGGAGGGTTGGTCTCTTCTCTCAAGTGACAGGCAATAGGACAAGAGGAAACAGCCTCAAGTTGTGCCGGGGGAGGTTTTGGATGGATATTAGGAGAAATTTCTACACTGAAAGGGTTGTCAAACCTTGGAACAGGCTGCCCAGGGCAGTGGTGGAATCACCATCCCTAAGGTATTTAAAAGCCGGGCAGACGTGGTGCTGAGGGACATGGGTTAGTCATGGTTTTGTCAATGTTGGATTGTTGTTTGGACTCAATGATCTGAAAGGTCCCTTCCAACCCAGACAATTCTATGATTCTATGAATTCCACAGAGTGCCTGTTTCGAAGAGGCACATGTGATTTCTGCAGGCGAGTGTGTGTCCATAGGAATGGGCACAGGGAAGATGCAGAATGCTGTAGCCCACTGCCTCTCTGTGAATAGATGCAGACCCTGGATGGACAGCAGGACTAAAAACTCTTCACATGGGGATTGTGTCCCAGACTTGTTATAACGACAGCAGACAAGGACCTCTGCGCTTCTCAGTCTCATTTTGCCTTCCTATAGATGACACTGACTTCTACGAAGTTCTCTTCAAGTGTACAAATGCCAACAGAAGAACCAACAGGAACATTTTGTGTCTTAGTTGCAGTTGTAGCAGCATTAACTTTTTCTTTAACATTTTTTTCTTTCTTTCTTTGAAATGTGACTCCTCAACTTCCTTTAACAGAGCTCTGATTTTTGGAGTAAATTTTGGCTTTCTCATCTTCTCAGATCTCAGAAATGTCCATTATTTTGACAGTAATTCAGCCAGCAGAGAGGAACCAAGCCATGACATTGACTGTTTCCTTACTAAAAGAGGCCTAAGTATTCTTTGTAGACACTTTTGAATTACATCCATGAATTATGTCAGTGGAACTAAAGATTGTTCTCAGTAAATCTCACTTCTGTCAGAGGTACTTGAATAAATTGTATAGCTGGATGCATTTAAAAATACTTAGTAACACTTATAGCAGTGTTAGAAATAAAAAGATGGGTAATAGATCGTAATTTCCTCTCATTTCAAACACATATTGTTTGTAAACATCCCATACGAAAGACTAGAATGAATATGGCATTTGCAAATGAAACTTTTGTGGCAGAACTAAGGGCATGATGCAGTCTGTACATTCATTTTCATGTGCAAGTTGCTTTAGGACTGTTGCAGTACAAATTACACAGGGTGGTTGGCTGGCTGGTTTCTGTATTTTATCTTTATCATTATGTTTATTCCCCTTTGTCATCACCCATCATTTGTTACTAATTGTTCAAACCCTGTTTTGCTGGCAGGACTATTAATTTATTCACGGGGTAGAGGATCAGCAAGGGGTTAATCTTCATCACAGTCCAGCCATTCAACAAGACATCGCTGCTGCTGTTACTCTGCTTTGAAAGATCTGATGAGCAAAGAGCAATGCCAAGAATAAATATCAATTTTTTTGGGAATTTTTAATAACTGTTTCTTTAGAGAGGGAAGCAGAGCATGGCTGCCGTGCGTTTAAGCTGGAGCCTTCAGTCAGGCACAGGCATTTTAGTCTGGGACCTCAGAAATTAAAAGAAAGCACCCTTGGAGGGCCAGAAATGAAAAGTTTGGCTTCAGCAACTTCTAATTTCAAACTCAGGCCTTCGGAGTGAAATCTAACTCCCAAGCCCATAAACTAGCTGGTTTTTTTCTTCCTTTTGTCTCCTAAATGATACCTCTAGCTTCACCTCTAGTGCAACACTTGCAAGCTAATATTTTATTTAATTTTCCTTCAGCCACAGCTGGACTCACCTGGATTAGGGTCAGACAGGAGGAAGCAGAGATTTTTCCATGCTGTAATGTTATTTTTGACTCGCAGATGTGCTTTGCTGGAAGCATGGTAGGAAGTATGTCATCCTCTGACAAACCACTTGCTCACAGCCAGTGCTGGGGTAGATTCCAGTTTCAATGGGCTGGGGCTCTTGGCCACCAGATTAGTTGAACGTGACTTTCAGAGTGAACACAGAGTTTGACTAGACTCAGCTGCAAAATATTAACAGAAATTGAGATAAGTAAAAAAAAAAAAGCAAGCTGGTTTGCTGTTTCCAATGGTCAAACTCCAATGAATGTCAAGCACAATATTGTGCAAATATTCTTCTTGATGAATAGTGGGATGTTTGATACAGTTTTGAATTTAATTGGAATATTGTCTTGATCCAAGCAGGATATTATCTGAAATAACAAGTGTTGGACACAAAGGAAACCGTGTGAAATCTTACCTAAAATATTTAACAGTAGTGTTATTTTGTTCCTCCTAAATCAAACAAACCAGTTGAATTGTTTATCTTTGAGCCATGCAGAAGAAAAGGGGATGCCAAATACGGTTTAAATCTTTTGCTTGCACCAAAAATCTGTCCTCTGAAACACTTTCTGATGAAAACAAAGGCTTTTTGCTGGCCTCCAGATCAGCGTAGTCTGATTGGTTTGTCTTTGCTTCAGGTTTGGATTTAGTTTTTGCTTGGCTTGACTTTGGCTTTCACAGCAGGGCAGTTGCTTCCCCCCCTGCCACCATTGATGTTTATTCCTAACAATCTTGTTGAAACTTTCTTGTTTCCTCCTTGTTCCATTGTGGTTTTTTCAAATATTATTCACCTGCATAGGGTTACGCAGGGCTAACTTTACTACAAACGTTGTTTATAAAGCTGTGGAGGAACCACACTCATGCTCCTAGATCTGGAGATGATGGGAACAGCATGTTCTTGCTGTCTGAAGGTGACCGTAGCTCATGATGGGGCCTTGCTGTGAGCCTAAACCCTAGGGTGACCAAGGCTCAGCTGGTCAAAGTCCTCTCTGACCCAGTGCCAAGATTTTCCAGTGGACTTCTTGCAAAAGAGACCAGGTTTTGTCTTGTAACTTCTTGCCTTTGCTCTTGTAGGAGAGAAACATTGAAGACGATGCCAGACTTCCAGACTAAATCCAATCCTTGGCTGTGTTATCTCCATTTTATCTTACGCCAATATTGTCCTTGAAATAACTCTTCTCCTCTCAGCTTGCATTTTGCTAGGTCAAACAAACTGTCCTCTTTTAGTCTTCCCTTGTATTATATCTTCTCCATTGCTTCAGTGATCATCGTTACAGTTCTCTGCCTCTTTGCTGGAAATCATTTCTCTGAGATGTGGTTAAAAGGATTTCAGGTGAGGTCACATCAGGGACTTGTAGAGCAGAATGGATATCTCCTTCTGTTGAATGTGTCTTGCAGGGTATGTTTTAACAATGGATTTTCTTTTTCTGCTTCCTGTTGCTTACCTTCACCCTTTGGTGCACCTAAGTCTCTCTTTCCAAAGCCTGTTTTTCTAACCAAACACCTCCCCGCAGATTTTTCCCTGCTTCCTTTTCTTATGAACATGCTCATTTTCTGCACCATGAAGCTCCAACCTTGTCCTAGTGCTCTTCAGAGTTCTTCTACTTCCCCTGTGTGAAATTTCATTTTTCTTCATTGACGATACTTCCTTGCTTCATATCATCAGCTATTTTACTCAGAATCCTCCTGCTTTGCATTATGAAAATATTACATTAAGTTGGTTTGGAGACCAATTCTGGAGCAGGTCCAATGCTGATCCTGGTTTAATCATCCTGTTATTGGAGAAAACTGTGTGAGACTTCCTGATGACCAATTTCTTATGTCCTTTACAATTCTGACTGCCATCATTCCAGCTGGATGCACGATTACGTGGCATTACGGCAAATATTTTAGTCCAATTTCAAAAATTGGGCAAGGCGATAGTAAGGATTACCCACTTGATAAAGAAAAGAAAAAAAAAAAGGAAAAAGAAAACATAAAAGAAAGTAGAATATTCTGTAGTAAAACAATAAATAGTGCGGACACAGGTTTTGTCTGGCAGATCGTGCGGTGGAGCAAAATCTGCCACAAAACCCGAAGGAGCGGGTGCGCTGGGTGGGAAAAGGACAAGTAGGGGGTGACCTCTCCAGGACAGGGCAGACAATTTATTCAACTCCATCCCTCTGGGCATCTGCCATTTCCCCTGAGTGTGATGGTCTTGAGTTATTTAACTCTAACTTAATTGTTTCTGCAATGGATGTTTTCATTAATTTCTTTCCAGTGACTGCTGCTACGGGGAGCCTGGCTGTTTAGCTGGAAATAAAACAGTTATCCCCCGATAAAGTTGGTAATAACAGGCTTTCTGAAAGCCAAAATGTGGATTCTTTGTAGATATTAATGATGTCATATTTATTTATTGCTATGCTAACCTAAAGGTATTAAAACAGTTCATAAGGACTGGCCGTATCTTTCAGTGGACCAGCTGGTCAGACTGATAAAAATGGGCAAGTTTTTAGGCATGCTGGTCCATTTATTTCAGTTCCGGTCAGTTTAGTTGGTCTAATATAAAGATCCAAATTCTCACACGCTTGAATTCTCCTGTATGCTGGTCACTTCCTGATATTTATGTAAAATGCATGGTTTTTTAATGTGTATGATCAACATTGCCTTCCTATCTCTGACTGGTAAAATCTACCAAGCCAGTGTTTACTCAACCTTTTAAAATACATTTTTTTTTGAGCTACTACCTGCTACTACCATTCAGGTCATTGCTGAACTCATTTTCTCTAGGGTTAATGAGAACAAATCTTTTGAACTCGCCAGATATTTCTGTCTGATTTGGTGCAGGGCTCACTCTAACTGCCTTTTCACTGAAATTGGTTATATAAATTATCAAGGGTCAGACTATGAAAAAGTTTGATTAATTAGAAATTCAGAACTTGGCCTTTGGCCAAAATGTAATTTTCTTTCCTTAAGCCCAATTTGAAATGAATTCTTATTGCAGGTTTTAATCTAAAAATTCACAAGTTTTCTTAGCTCTTATTTTCTACTGTTTAAAAAACAATGCGATGAATTAAATGTGTAGAAGTATCTGAATAAGGAGCTTAAACATGGATGAATTCTGCCGTCAGGGTGGGGACTGTTGCTCTTGTTGTAGAGGGAAGGGCTGCCTGGGACAGGTGTTTATCACCTGAGATGAGCTATCTTAGGGCAGAGGCCAACTCTGTAATCCTTCAGTGGACTGTAGATGAGGGTCCAGTGTCTGTGCTGGTATCAGTGCTGGGTTGCGGACCTGCCACAGGCACCTGAGCATCTGTGTCACTGAATTGTCCCTAGCATGGTTTTTGGTCCAGACAAGGTCTCTCTTGCAGACAAAGCCTGGGCTGGGTTCAGGGGAAGGCATGAGCCAGGGACCATCCTTAGGATGTAATTCAGACCTGCAGCTTGGGCTGCCCCTGCCTCCAAATTGTTACTGGTTTTGATGTTACCGAGGAACCTCAAAGTCTCCGACCACCATTCCTCACGGTTGTACCTGGATACACCCACATCTCCATGAGATCAGGCTCTGACCACTTCCAGTGTTCAGCCTTCTGAGATATTGTAACCCTGAGCCAGCAGCACATCCCCACTCTGGGCAAATGTAAAAGTGCAAGGTGTGGACAAAAGCACCCGGTTTTCCAAACCTGATGAGTATGGAAGCCTAGGACAAGAGGAAATGACCTCAAGCTACACCAGGGGAGGTTTAGGATGGATATTAGGACAAATTTCTTCACTGAAAGGTTATCAAGCGTTGGAACAGGCTGCCCAGGGAAGTGGTGGAATCGCCATCCTTGGAGGTGTCTTAAAGCCAGGGAGACATGTTGCTGAGGGACTTGGGTGGTTTGGTCAGTGTTGGGTTGGTGGTTGGGCTCAATGATCTGAAAGGTCCCTTCCAACCGAGATGATCCTATGACTCTAGCTTTGCTGCTGTGTCAGAAACATGTTTACCTCTGAAGCAGAGCAGAATTTGCATGTATACCCACAGAGCAGTTGAGGTAGTGGCTCTTTTTCTCTAAATGAAATTTCTGCCCAAGTCAGAACCTGCAGACTCTTTTCCTGCTAACTCGAAACACGGCTCTCCAAACCGTTCCCCTCTCCATCCCTCTGCTCGCGTGTTTTTGAACAGATGATTCTGTGATAACGCAATGAGATACCATTAACCTCTGCAGTTTGTTTTGATGTTCAGAAGAGAAAGCACTGCCAAGGTGAATAGTTTTCTTGGTACTTCTTTTTAATCATCACTGTGTTGAATGCAAGACGAGGGACCAGTATTTCTGACGATACAGGACGACCAGGGGGAAGAGGGATGTAGAGCCCCAGGAAGGCACTGCAGGGCCGGCTGCCTTCTGTCGTGCTTAAACCCCCTTTGGGACAGGAAAGCAATACACTCACTATTCCAGCTAAATGATTTTATAATCACCCCCGGCCTTCGTTTTATTCTTCTGCCCATTCACTATTTTAATTATGATTTTTTTCTCCCTGGGCAGTAAAACCTCTTGGATTTTGCCTTTTGCTTCAGTTATTTCGGGAACTCATTAAATGCCTAAGTCACGTGTTCATTATTAGAAAGTGAAAACAACTCTCTAGCTGTGCCATGGGAGAGCCTTCATGGTGAATTACCGTAGTTAAGTAGTAGCTTAACAGCTTGAGACTCTTCTAACATTAGGCAGGGTTTTTTTAGACCTTTAATGCATGGCAGATTATGATGCTTCCTGTACTGAATGGTATGAGGTTATTGTCTGTGGTTGGTTTAATATGGATCCTTGTAGAGGGATAACACACAATCCTGTACATGCTCTAGAGGAATTAGATAATGTTCTCTGCTTGACGAGGACAAGGAATGATTTAAATACAGGGAGGGGAAAAAAACAACCCACCAACAATAAGCAAAGCCCATCCAACTGCTTAGCTACTCTTATAGCTCTTGTCTAATAGGATTCAGGCTGGAACCAAAATTGAATCATGATGTGATTCATCAAACTTCACATTTCACTCTAGTGTCATAGCTAGACAAATAATTTCTTCCGAAGAAGCTGGTTCCTCTCACCCCTCTACTCCTGACAGTTGAGATCGTCGAAACCTTTAGTGCAACTGGGAGAGCTAAAGAGCCCCATAACTGGTCCTGAGAAGTGCCGCAGCCAGTGGTGAGACAGTGGAGAGGAGGAATCGATACCACAGGGCTCTGCCGGCAGCCACCGTTCGGAGCCTGACGGGGAGATAATGCCGTGTCCCTGAACATCACTTTGGTGATAGATGCTGAGGTGCAAGATATTGCTGCTCAGTGACCAAAACTAAAACACAAGAAAAAGAACTACTCGCTCATGAGCTTTTATGGCCGTCCTTTCTTTGCTTTGCTATTCTTCAGAGCACAATGGCAGGTTGTATTTTTTTTTTTATATCAGTTACTTAATTGGGAAAAATGTACCTGATCTGAAAAGTACCAGGTTGTGAGCTCAGTAAAAAAGTCAACAGGGAAAACTGCCCTGAATATCAATTAGTTTTCTAATCTGAAACTTGAATCTTTTGGGATTCACCGATCATTTGGTATTTGATAGTAATTTTTGATCACAGAATTAGCTAGAATTATAATCCAAATAGTTGCAGTTGTTCTTCTTTAATCAGTTACAGTTAATATATGTATTCTGTGTGTACAGACAAGCTTAGAGATATATATCCTAAAATGAGGACAAATGTTGCAATGGGAATCCCAAGCAAATGTGTGAATACTCTCTGCAGATATAGTTTGCTGTAGCAGAGAACTACCATCATCTTGTAGGAACAAGAGGAAAGAAAGAAACCAAACACGTCTATTGAAAATTGGGAGGTTGGTAATAAAATAGCCTCTGGTTTGGTCAGTGATCCTTATTTCCACTTATTAGACTGTGCCCCCTTCAGCCCCAAATGAACCAGATGGGTAAGGTTCCTCTGTGCAGCCTCTCACCCATGGGTATTTCATGCAGCCCCTCTCAGAGCTCTGGGCAACCCCTGGGGTACCCATTAGGACTGGCTGTAGGTGGGAAAGGTCAGTGGTGGGAAAATGGATTCAGAGGATCCCACCCCCATGAAAACTCCATAGATCCCAGGCTTTTGTACTTTTTTTGGATGGTTGAATTAGTGGTTGTTTTTTTAATAAGCTTCAAGAAAGAGTAAAATGGTACATGGCACTGCTCATCTTGGGCTGCATCCCCAGCAGCGTGGCCAGCAGGGCCGGGGGGGGGATTCTGCCCCTCTGCTCCAGGGATACCCACCCCCCACCCCCCCAGTGCTGCCTCCAGCTCTGGGGCCACCAACAGCAGAAGGACATGGAGCTGTTGGAGCAAGGTCAGAGGAGGCCACAGAGATGCTGGGAGGGCTGGAGCCCGTCTGATGTGAGAACGGGCTGCGAGAGGTGGGGGGTTCAGCCTGGAGAAGAAAAGGCTCTGGGGAGACCTCAGAGCCCCTTCCAGTCCCTCAAGGGGCTCCAGGAAAGCTGGGGAGGGACTCTGGATCA
>JAOXJK010000009.1:6726956-6738206 GCA_025774025.1 Xenus cinereus
TAAAGGGTGCAAAGAGTGTTGGGAGTGAAAGGTGAGGAAAAGGAGTTCATTCACTAACACAGCAGGACACTTTTTACTTTGTAAAGCGCAGCGTTTTCCAGTGTTGAGTCCTGTAGCTCAATGCAAGAAGAAAATTCTTCATCAGGTCCTATTTTCATTCTTACTTGATTTTTTAACAAATAACGGCGGTGAACTTAGTGAACAGCTGATGGTGAACTTAGTTTGGGGACTATTAGCAAAGGTGAGATGTGGTCTTCAGTAACGGGGAGAGGATTTATTTTATTAGCTTCAAAAAATATTTTTAGATCTTGGTGCTTTTGTGCTTCGAAAAAAAAACCATGTAATTTTATGTGTACAGCTGTGACTTGAGGCTTTCCAAAAGCTTGAAGCCCCAGCAGTTGTTTGAGAATCTGTGAGTAAAATCAGAAATTGGTGTGAGACAGTAGTGCAATGCTGAAAATATTGGGACTGGCTCTTCAGGAGGGGCAAAATTCTGTGGCTGAAATGGAAGTATTAACCTGGTATGACTCTAAATGGCATAAGCTGCCTGAGTGGATGTTCTTATGGGAGTCTTCACTGACGGAAGAGCACCAGTAGTGGTTTTGGAGAGGATTTTTATAAGCCACCAGTGATATTAGGAGCAATTGTTGATTTTGATTGTTAACCAGTCTGCCAAGACAGTAACTGTTCACTGTTTCGATTTAAAACAGCGGGGCTGTTTCTGATAAATCAATTGTGTTTGTATTACTGGTCATCTGGGTTTTTTCTTTCTTTCTGTTTCTTTTCACTCCCTGCTATAGGGATATTAGCAACACCCATGCTGGGAAAGAAGTTAAAACAAGCTTTGCAACCGCTAAAAAAGTGAGAACAATCCCTGGCCATCTCAATTTTCTGCTTGTTGGTGCTACATTTCATGGTTTCTGGGAGCTGAGCAAACTAGTGTAGAGTTCCCAGGTGATGTGCTCAAACTATGAAACTGCTTTTGAGAATTCCCTCATTTAACCTCTTTTCATTTTTGCCGTAAACCCACCTGGGTGGAGCATGTTGCTTTTAAAGTCCCTGTGATCTCTGTTTGAGAACCCTGGGCTGCAAAGAATTTATATGCATAAAAACCCAGGAACTTTGACTAT
Organism: Xenus cinereus; assembly: GCA_025774025.1. Classification (NCBI taxonomy): domain Eukaryota; kingdom Metazoa; phylum Chordata; class Aves; order Charadriiformes; family Scolopacidae; genus Xenus; species Xenus cinereus. Next base: position 6,728,087 of record JAOXJK010000009.1, read on the forward strand.
TTTTATGGTAGCATCAAAACCAAAACCACTCGCATTAAGTCCTCCCCAGCAGCCTGCCCAGCCATCTCCAGGGACAAGAGGGGTGTCATCGTCATGCCACACCACACATGGCATGGACACTGATGCCTCCATTGCTCAGGACTGTTAGTTCTTGTATTTCTGTGCAAAAGGAGGGCCAAGGATTCCTCTGTGATTTAGTAGCGCATTATCCCCAGTTAACACCAATGTAAGTGATGACACGGGGTCAAGGGAGATGAAATCATACCTTCAAATTCTTCCAGCTGGGACCCTGGATAACAGGGACACCAGAGCTGCTTCAGGCATTGAACCACTGGTGACTTAAAGGTGAAAATCCTACGGTCTTATTCTTAATGCACCAAAACAGTATCTGTTCCTTGCAGTTAGAACCCTTGAAGGCTGGGCCTGTACATGTTGGACATCACACATGCTCAACACTGACTTCTTTTTCTGTCTTTTGCGTCCATCGTATATGATAGGGAAAGCTGCAGTCTCAACCTGCAAAACTATTTTTGGAAGGAAGCTCAGTTCATTAAACCTGCAAGTCGGTATTTTTTTTAAGGGGGAGGGAGACGGGGTGGTTTGCTACAGTTTATTTGACCCAGTTAAGGAAAATATCAAGTCGCCTCAGGCAAGTAATTAATTTGTACATACTTCCTCCCGCTCGCGGCGTGTTGTAGGCAGCCAATATTTTCTGCAGGTGAAGATGATCGACTTCACGGCTCGCAGGAACTCTGCCCAGATTTGCAGCTGCTGTGCGGTATGTTAGGTAGATCCTGCATCTGAGAGGAAAGGCAGCAGGTCTGCAAGAGAGCTCCAGATGGTATTTATTCGAGACCTCAGCAGTTGACTTGGGATGATAAAAAGCTTTCCCTGTTGCTTTCTCTTTGGCAGAAGCGTTGCCTTTCGGTGTCATTTCCAGACTGACTGTCAGGGCTGGATTCAAGGGTATTTTTGTTGTTAGCTTGAAAGCCCTGTCTGCAAAGGAGATGCCGAGCAAGCAGGTCTCCTTGCAAGCTCCTTTTATGCTGTTCAGCCCCAGCTCACAGGGACCAGCAGCCTGGGGTGAAGGTGGTGGTGTTCACCCCCCAGTGCTGGGACAGGTTACTGTGGGCTCCGAGGTGACCTCAGCCCCACCAGCTGGTCATTAAAGATGAATCCATCCTCTTCCAAACCCCAGCGCTGGGTCATTTCAGCTCTTAATGCCTGTCCCACTCCAAACTATACGGTTTTGCAGCTTAGCGCGGTGCCTTGGCTTGGTTTTCAGAAAACCATCAAACGTTGTGGGCACGAGGCCAAACCACAGTGGTGAGGAGGTGACAGCCTTGCATGCAGTAAGGCTAAACTCTTAGAATTGAAATAACTTGTTTTCAGGCTTGGAGTCAAAACCCTCGTGGAGCCCAGTTGGGGGGAAAAGCCAGTTTCTTATTATTTGATCCTCTGCAATGGGAAACTCCTGGTTACCCAGACTGAGGGCTGTTCTCACAAGCGTGAAAATCTCAGGCATCAAAGTAGCTTCAGCCACACTCGTGCCATTTGCATAACCAGGAAAGTCTGGCAGGTAAAAAAAATCCTTGAAAGTTATTTTAACCTGGAAATCCTGAACTGGCAGAAGGATAAATCCCACACTCTTGTCTGGTTTGTGGGGTAACATTTAAAAGAAATAGAAATGTTATTTTGCTGGTAGCTGTGGCAATCTGTTATAGAGAATATCTAATTTAATGAGTTGGCACTGGGGTCATTTGGAGAAGCTTTTTATAAAAAAAAAGTAGGTATCTTCTGTAACACGTACAATTTCTAGCAGCAGTTGGCTCTTTAGCAGGAAGGTAGGTGCATGCTCAAAGTGGAAATAGGTCCAGATTTGGCAAAACAGAGTCTGCTGAAGGGCTGTGTTGTACAGAAGTGGGTTGTCTGAAACCACCCGGACTGGCAGGGCTTGGAGCAGCTCATCTGAGTAGACCCTTGGGGGCCACACACAGATTTAGAAAGCAGCGACCAGTGGATAAAAAAGGAAAAAAAATACACTGAAAAGCCAAATTTTATATGATTTCTGTGTTGTGACTGTAAATGTTGCTCTCAGGTTTGTATAGATGTGTGTGTGCTGTGCCTGTGGTTCTTGTCCAGAGGGGAAGGCTGCAGGTCCCCATTGACTGCCCCAGGTTCAGGCAGGCTCCAGGAGGGGCCGCTCCTTTTTCAGAGGGAGAAATCATATAAAACTGAATCTTTTGTGACCTGAAATAATACAAAAAGTTGTTCTGTGGGTTTTTCCTTTTTAGTTTTTTTTTTTTCACTAGGTTTCCCTTGTTGGAGTATTGATGGTGGTTGAAGGACTTTCAAACGCACCCAAACCATGGGAATGGGAATAACATTGGCAAATTGATTAGGAAATGAATGTAGCAGATTCAAGAAAAAGAACAATTAGGTCACCAGCATTCCTTGTGCACAAGTTCATGTGGGTTTTTTTGTTTGTTGTTTGGTTGGTTGGTTTTTTGTTGTTGTTGTTTTGTTTTTTTTTGGTGGTTGGACTTGATGATCTCAAAGGTCCCTTCCAACCATGAAGATTCCATGATTTGTGATGTGCTTGTTGCATTTCAAATTATCCAACTTGCAGAGTTTCTACCATAAACTCTTTGGTGACTAATCATCCAGGACCGCTTACTGTCTGTCTTAGAGAGAGAGGGAAAAAAAATGGATATATATTTATATATCTCCTATATTTCTATGGGGTATCTGCCATTTTTTTTCTGGTTTATTTTCCTTTCATTAAGCTGGAAGTAGAGGGAATATGAGTGTCTTCACTGTGGTTACTCGGGCGCTAAGCATCCCAGGTGACAGATGTGCTTAGTCTACTATTTAGTTGGGAATAAACATGTTTGTTTATCCTGTTTTCTTACCTGGAATATTTCTCCTTCCTTTAGACCAATGTGGATGGTTTTACTTGTCTTCGGTGATACTGGAGTTTCAGCTCCCTTAACTCCTCTAAGATAATGGGAGCGTGGGATATTCTTTATCCCCCTCCCAATAACTTGTCTTTTTTTCACCCCCCCCAGTGAAACAATCTGGTTCATCTTAAAACTGCAACATCATTTTCCAGTAGAAAACAAGGTGGAATAACCACAGTTCTTTGATTTATGTGTTAAACAGAATATAATGCATGCAGAAGCACAACTAATATTTGTTTTCAACTGCATCTTTTGATCAGTTCAAGTGTCAGTGCTGGGAAGCACGTGGCCATTTTGCTGAGCTTCTGTAATTTATTGTATTTTGGGTAAAAGCAACACCATTAATCTAAATTGTTGAAAAAGGGAATGGGTTTGAACATCGCAAGAGCCATCAGTAAAGACAGGAATGGGAAGATCTCTCCTGGGGAGATGGGAAGGGATGTGAGAGGAGTTACTGAAAAACAGTGAGGAGGGGAGTGATGCAGCACCGGGAGCCAGGATGCTGAGCAAGAAGTCCTGGAGAACCCTGAGGAGCTGCATATGAGTCCAGGTTTGGATGCATATTGGCTAAATAAAGAGGTTTTTCAAGCAAAATGACTCCCAGACAGGGACTTTTCTTGGGGAGGTTCCTGCACTCTGAACCCAGCCCCGCCGGCAGGAGGGAAATTCCCAGCCGCCTGGCTCCCCAGAAATGGAAATCGGAGCCTGCCGAGGCAAGCGCTGCTGTTGGAGGTCGTTTGGGCTCTTTTGGGAGATGATTATTTGCATTTAGTTCTATTAATTTCCTCTCCTAAAATGTGCCCCGTGGGCCCCAGCGTTGTTGTGGCTGTTCAGCCCTGGGTTTTGTTGAAGCCTTTTCAGTATTGAGAGGATGCTGGAGAACAAATTTCACTAGGCGTGATTCAATTCGTGCCACTCTGCTTGGATTTATGAATCAGTGCTTCATCACTTCAGCTTGTATTGCCAAGGGTTTCTCTCCTCCCAACACCCTCTTCCCAACATCTTGCAGTTGTTTCCAAACATCTGGCTGGCCAGTGGCATCACCAGTTGCTAGCATAGGATGAGAAAAAACTAATAAATCAGAGCTTCTCAACTCAAGGAAATGGCTTGAAAACTGGGGTTTTAAGCATAATACAGTTTGAGATTTAGGGGTGAAAACTTATTTCTTATTTCAGTTTTATCTCATGGTTCTTGAGGATTGAGGTTGCAGGTTTTCTTCAGGCTGTCGTTGTTAAGGAAAACTGAAACTCTCACCGGGCTCCAGGAACTGGGCCTTTAAGGGAAATAATGTCAGGATATTCTGGGTAAAGTGCTGAGTTTGCAACATTCAGATAAATCTCAAACGAAGCAGTTCAGACATCTCAACGACGGCGTCGTAATCTGATCTCTGCTGGTGGGATGGCTTTTCCATGTGCCCTGTTTGGTGAGATCCTGCAGGATTTTCCCCCTGGCTGAAGGGAACCAGCCTAGCAGGGAGGAATTATCACATCCAGCATCTTGCTCTACACACCTGGCAAGGAAACCACCGTGATGGAGAGGAAACACTCAGACATGTAGGTATATGTATTTATATGTACATATATCACAGAATCATAGACTGGCAGGGGTCGGAAGGGACCTCTGGAGGTCATCTCCTCCAACCCCCTGCCAAAGCAGGGTCACCCAGAGCAGGTCCCACAGGAATGTGTCCATGTGGGGTTTGAATGTCTCCAGAGAAGGAGACTCCACCACCTCTCTGGGCAGCCCATTCCAGGGCTCTGCCACCCTCACAGGGAAGAAGTTCCTCCTCATGTTGAGATGGAACTTCCCATGTTCCAGTTTGTGCCCATTTTCTCTTGTCCTGTCCCCGGGCACTGCTGAAGAAAGACTGTCCCCATCCTCTTGACACCCATACAGGCCCGATGGCATAAGGCAAAGAGTTTTTGGGGCTGGGGAGGACACTTGGGTTCAAATTGGGTTCATAAAGAAAATAAACACAAAGGAACCATTGAGAGAAGACACACAAGTTGAGAGATACTAATCAGTTTTATTTTATAAATACAGATGAGCTTCCCCACAATTACCAACATAGTTTTAATGTGTCATTTGCTATGGGATATTCTGGTTTTGCTTATTTTAAATACCTGGACAAGCAAGGATAAGCCAACGCCGTTGTGCTTGCTATAAAAATAGAGTGGGATACGATCTTCCAAAACTAATATTCTCAAAAATCTCAGGAATTCCTAGTGAGGGGGGAAAAAAAAAAAGAAGATTGCAATGAAATGTTTTCTCCACTTGAAGACATTTGCAGACATTTCACAGTGTCACAGCTGGGCAGGAACTGAGAGGCTCTTGACAGTTTAAAGCACACTGTGATATATCATCTCACCTTCAAAACTACGTTCTTGGTTTTTTTTTTTTCTCCCACTACGCTATTTTCAAAGTAATTTACGGGGCAGGGAGGGGGAAATAAACACGAAAAAGAAAGCCATCAGGAGGCTGTGGTCTGTACAATCCCCCATCCTCACAGCAATGAGAAGTTTGTTAATGTTTTAATTAGCCCTGCGACGCTGTTCCCCTTCACCTTCTATACAGACGAAAAGGAGAAGAGAAACGTGGGGGCAATTTAAGGTTGGTCCTGCGACAGCCGCAGGAATCAACCACGGCGTTTGACACGTTAACAATTAACAGGGCTCAAAGAGGAACAGCAACACAACGTCGGGGAGGAAAACACAAGACTTCATTTGGTCGGGTGCAACCTGAGAAAACGCGCAACTAATGAGAAAAAGAAAATAAAAAAAATAATAATAAATCCAAAGTCTCGCTGATGCTCTACGAACCTCACCTCGCTTAATTGCACTGAGAGGCTCCGCGTTCGCCGACGGAACACGGCGACTTCGCAGCTACTCTTTGGGTTGGTTTGAAAAGTCACCACCAGATACAAAGCGAATGCCTTTTCGTTATAGAGGAAAACGAGTGCATCTACAAACAGGAGGTCTGTGCTGCTTTGAGAGTGCCAGATCCCATCTCCCAGGGTGCACGACCGACTCAACCTTCCCTAATTTCACCTAAAATGATGCTACTGTCAAAAGATGGTAAGATACAGTCACTGGACAGAGTATCTTACGCCCACTTCATTAATAAGGTGCTAATTTCTTGCTCTCTAAACCAAAGCACAGCCACAGCTTCCTACCTATAACTTCTCCGAGATGATGGCAGCGCTTTCAGCTGCTGCAGCTTCCTTTAGGGAAGCTTTTCATGAGGTTGGAACAGAGGAGCTTATTAATGGGGGAGAAGATACTCATGAATGTGTCCAACTTCATGCCCAAGCTTGCACCTGGCATCATGTTCGGTGCCTTTAGGGAATCGAGGTCTCTCCTTCCGAACGTTTCCATCCCGCACATCGTACCGGGACAGACCCAAAATCACAAACGGCTGTAGAAAGGCTCCATCTAACACCTCAATTGCAGACAACAACTGGTTAAAAAGCTAACAGGAGAAATGTGAATATAATTTTAATACAATCATTAAGGTGTTACCCAGAAAAAAAAAAAAATATCCTAGAACAGTGCTATTATGTATATTGGTTCTCACATATACGTCTTGTTTCGACAACAGATAGTTGAGATTATACATATCCACACTTTAAAACGTTAATTTAGGCTAGTCTTACGGTGAAGTTAGAAAAAAAGACTAGGTCATTGGTTCAAAAGAAAGCAGAGACCAGGGAGGGGGGAAAAAAAAAGCCAGGCGTGATGAAGTGTTTTTTATTCTGCTATATATTTTTATATTTGAGAGCTCCCAACCGAGCCCAGATTCTTGGGTATACAATACAGAAAGCAAGAGCAACGAAATCCAAAAAAACTGAAACAAATACCAGGAATCACAAAGCGGGCTGCAAATTGCTTTCCCGTTAGTGCAGCTGAACACACGTGCCAGTGGGAACCTACTGAACAGCGAACCGCTGGCGGTTTCCTCCTTCGGAAAAAACAGACGGTTCAAAAAGGATATTCATTTAGACGAAGAACGTGAAGCGCCTCCTTTCTACAAAGGGTGGAGCGATTCCCCGAAATTCACCCGATTCCAAAGCACTGGCTGCATTTTCGCTCTGGGTTTTTTTACCAAGACGCCCGAAGCGCCTCGCAGCACGTTGTCCCCGTTAAGACACCTGGGAGGGGGGCGGCAGCTGAACCCCGCTTCGTTAGGGCGTTCGTTAGGGCGTCTGCTGACGAGGTCTGAGCTCCACCGAAGCGGGTGAATGGGGAGGCTGAGATTTTTTTAATAAGAAACCTTAGAGGAGATTTAGTCCTCGAGGTTTCTACTGGTAGGAACAGGTGAGTTTCCACCACCAACTGGAGGACCCATCAGTGCAAACCAGAACGTCAAAGGCTACAGAAAACCGCCCAATTCTAACAAATTCATGGTATTTCTGTAACACCGACTACATTGCTCGAGAAAACACAGGAGTACGTGGGAGAAGGTAAAGAGGTCTTGCCATAAACGTACTTTTAAATTAACTCTTTTTTTTCCCCCCTCCTTCTAATCTTTTCAATTAAAATAAATTTAACTCTAAATACTAATTAAGAAATTAACAAATATTCATAGAAGGACCTGATCAGCACTAGAAGTTGTTTCCAGGAAAGCCTTTTATAAATGGATTCCAATGACTAAAAAAAACCAAAAAAATGCCAACAGATTATAAATACCAGACATAAGAGGGCTGGAAGCAGAATCAAGATTTACCTGGGCTGTGAATATACCATGATCCTGTGTTATCGTGCTTAAGTCCATTTGTCTAACACCATAGGAATAGCTTTAGCTTTTTTATTTTTATTTTTATTTTTTTTTATAATTAATATAAAGAATAAGTGCAATTTTATCTCTATTCCAGATCACTGATTTCACCTCAATGTCTGCTATCAAATCCCTGTCCGAGCTCACTTGTCCGAACTTTTACGCGGCCTGCGGAAGCTGGACATGTTTTCGTTCAGTGCATAGATCCTTCGCGAGAACTCCTCAAACTCCCCTAGGACTTGTTCATCGCACTCCACCGCCACGGCGTGCTCCACCGGGATGGAGTTAAAGTCTTCCAGCTGATCTCCCGGGCTGAAACCCGTCGCTTCCATCCCCATGATCTCCTCCGCTTGCTCCACGGTGCAGCAAAGGACGGGGCCGAGGGAGGGACGAAATTCACGGGGCTGCTCATTGCCGGCGGCGCCGGAGCACTCGCCGGGCAGAAACGCCCCATTTATTGCACTACTATGTCCCAGGAAAGATTCCTGCCGGTCTTGGGTATTGTTTAGGCTCCCGTTTTCACCATTTAAACTGCTGCACAAGTCCTCGCCTTTCTTGGTATTTCCTTTCGAGGAGTCCATAGAGGTATCCAAGGAAGAAGATATCGATCCAGGTTTTTTCTCTAACTCTCCGACACGGGCTGCGATGGCAACGGGCTGCGTTAAAGCGGAGTTGTAACTAGGAGGAGGGGTTTTGTACTGTAGTCTTTCGTTTCCCGTGCTGGCTCGTTTTCGGAGTCCTTTATCCGGAGAAGGAAGCCCACTGGAAAAGCCAATATCCAATCTGCCGAAGCTAGAGCTCTGTCTCTTTGGAACGGGAATTGCACTGGATGTATGGTGTTGATCACTATAAAAGAAGGAAAAGGATAAATCACAGCTGTCAGGCGTGCTCACGAGCCATGCAGATGTGTAACCAAAAAGCTGAAGCAATTATTTTATCGCAACTCCGGGCTCCGTTTGGCCAACTGCTTGTATCCTGAAGTGCTAAAACCCCAAACGTGTTTAATGCCGCATGAACCGCAGAAGACACCCCAGAGGAGAGCTTTACTGAAAACCGGTAAGATCGTGTAGGAACGTTTACAAAGCTCCGTGGGTTGAAGAGTCAATCACCCAAGAAACCACCGCATTATGTTAATTCACACTGTTAACACCATTTTATAAGACCAAGCTGTACTTTATGAATTATTACTGTTGACTGTATATTTATGTATTTATGGCCTGTTCTGGGCCATCATAAACTCTTCAAAAGTGAGTAATAATGGCTGAATCCTCTAAGAGCGACTTCTTCCAACAGTGGACTTTCTCGACAGCTGTACAAAGGAGAAAAAACCACACTAACTTTGCTCTTTGCAGAGGATTATTTTTGCCAAATCTTCTGCTTTTCTGTGCCAATCATTCCAAACCCACCTTTTTTTTTTTTTGGATAAACGTCAACCTCAGTTTCTTGAGGAACATGAACCAATCAAGCTTAATTTACAAGTTTGATTTTACTATTTAATACAGTTCCACAGACCACTTACGCTGTCCCGAGGTCTGTAATTTGGAACATCCGCTTTACGTCATCTGGGGTGTGTTATGCGAGTTTTCCTTCATCGCCTAAATCCTTATCCAAATATAATGACCATCCTATGTGCAAATAGGATGTTGCACATTAACTTAAGCAACCGGTTCATTTTCCTTCCAAATATATATATACATTAAAAAAAAAAAGCTACTACTGATCTGCTGAATACATAAGATTCAACTGCTGTCAGTATGACTCTCCTTCATTAACTCCATTCAAAAGAAACTCCCCCTACTCAAGGCCTGGATACATTTTGGGGTCTGTCTTGCAGGGGAATATCTTGGAATAGAAGTTCCGAGTAGTTCCTAGCATGGATCCTTTTCCACATTATTTGACTTTTTTTGCTCCCCCTTGTAAACAGGACAAACTTTATTTCAAAAAGTCCCTCTGTGAAAAATAAGCGTGGAGTACTACTGCTCTTTAATTTCCTCTCCCACCTTACCTCCTCCCAGGCTGCCCTTTAATACTCAGAGTCTTCGTGGTTGGAAGGGACCTTTGAGATCATCAAGTCCAACCACAAAAAAACCCAAAAAAAACCCCAAACCCAACCCAAACCAAAAAAAACAAAATGAAAAACAAACCACAAACAGACACAAAACAGCAATCTCGGGCACTAGAGCATGCCCTGAAGTGTCACATCTACACATTTCTTAAATACCTCTCCAGGGATGGTGACTCCACCACCTTCCTGGGCAGGCTGTTCCAGTGCCTGACCACCCTCTCAGGAAAGTAATACTTCCTAATATTTAACCTAAACCTCCCCTGCCCCAACTTCAGACCATTTCCTCTGCTCCTGTCATTATTCCCTTGGGAGAAGAGGCCAA
>JAOXJK010000009.1:6742519-6754111 GCA_025774025.1 Xenus cinereus
GAGGTGACCCCCTGACTCTGAGCAGAAGCCAGGACTGGTGTGAGATCCATGGCCCTGAGCAGTACCCTCAGAACATGTTTATTTTGAATCTCTTGTTGTATTACGTATCGAAATCCTGTTTACAGCGGTGCCTTTGCCCAGCCTCACCGCTCCCTTATTTTTAGATTAGATGCATTACAGTAAGGGCAAGGATTCAAGGTTGTGGCCAAAAAGCGGTGTACTGAATGGCACCCGAGTCACGGCAGAAGGGATGAAATCGAACCCCACCTTGGCTTGAAAACAAACAAAAAGCGGCGTTTCAGTGCAAGAAGAAAGGTGTTTGCAGGACCCAGCTCCTGTCCAGATGGTGCACCACAGGGTCTGTCCCTCCCCATGAGGAGCAGTGATTTAAATCAGTGCATAGCGGGCAGTAACGGTAGAAATAAAGTGATTTTAATTTCTGGAATCATTACCATTATGTCATATCAATTCTGTATAGAACAATCAGCATCTGAATCTGATGGGACATTTTGCAGTTGCCATTGGTAACGTTCACTGCTCCTTCTAAAAACACTGAGTCTGGGGGAAGGATGTTAATGCCGAAAGCTGAGTGGTTAGCACAAAATTTGTGTTTATTTTCCAGGATGTATTTTATTTTGGGGGGTCATTTAAGGATAATAACAGACAGTGATTGATCAGGGGCAAAGTGGCTCCATCTGGCTCGGGAATCTGACTGTTTTGCATTGCCTTCCCAGGCAGTTTTCCCAGCTACTGTTAAGGAGCTCAATTCTGTCCTTAAAATAGAATATTATATTTGTGAAAATGGCTTAAAATCCCCAGTGGTTTCAGCATAGCTACATGTTAGTGATACAGTAACATTGTTAATTGCAAAGCTCTCCTCTTAACAGCCTTTTATGCACGCGTTATGTTTTTTATGAATCCTTAAAAGACTTCTTTTCTAACGTCTTATGGCATAAATGACTCATCTCACCTGACATGAATAGTGAGAAAATCGGAGCCTGCTTTTTTCCTGCCTCCTTTTCTTCTGATTTCAGAAAGCATCATTTCTCTGCTGTGGTTAAAGCCAAAGCCTCAGCATCGCTTCAATTACTTCAGAAGAATAAGAAAAAAACACAGTGCTGGGGGGAAGAGCAGAGTGAGGAAGGACAACGCAGTGGGGTCCCTCTAGTTTTTTAGAGGCTGCTTGAGGGCTTTTAAGCTCAGGTTTTGGGCCATGTTGTGTTTAGCATTAGTGCATATTTTTTCCTCCAAAACTCTGAGTGTAAGGTCACTTGCTTGGCCTGCGCTTCTCACTCTGCTCCTGTGTTTCCCCCCTCCCTGCAAATCAAGCCGTTGTTAGTACAAAATGTGTCTTTATTTTTAATTCCCCTCCTTTGTATTATATCTTTTTGTTTGCGTTTCGGTTGCCTGTCAAAACAGGAGAGCGCCAAAATAAAAATATAAAAACCCTCTAAATTAATTGCTGTAGATCAGACTTCCCTCACGAGCCTTTTGCATCAGGGCGATGACCTCACCTCCGCCGCGTGTGACAGCGGCGCCTTCCCCGGTGGTGACACTGCCACCATGAAACCCGCAGATGCCCCAAGAATGCCGGGGAGTCAGCAAGTTTCAAGTTTCTTTGCCTTCCTCTCATAAGTGCCTCGAAATTATTCCCAGCTTTTAAAAATGTTGCCCTTTGCTGACAGAGGCTGATTTAGAGAGAAACGGTATTTGGAATATTCATAGCAAGTCTGTCGCTAATTAGTGCTTTACGGAAGGGCTGTTGGGGTCCATGCGTGCTGGTTTCTGGGCCAGGATGTGAAAATGGGAGGAGATGCAGCTCTTCTGCTTGGGCACTGCTGAGCTTTGTCCTCTGTGCAGCACGAGTGCAAGTTTTACTGGGAGAAGCTGGAAAGTGTCCTACGTCACCTCGCTCATCTCTCCTCTCAGGCGGCTGTCGCTGCAGGGGGACAGAGACTCTAAAGCAGCCTTTTATTGCAATATCTTTGCTTTCATGCTCTTCTGCAAGCACAGGGCTTGAAAAAAATCCATTTGGCTTCTTCAGGCCCAAGGAGGAAGGTGAAGGTACCAATGCTGATGTCCTCCCAGAAAGTTTTGACTTTTATGGGTGTTGACACGTCATCATAGAATCAGAGAATGGTTCAGGTTGGAAGGGACCTTTAAGGATCATCTGGGCCACTGGCAGGGACATCTTTCACTAGATCAGGTTGCTTAAAGCAACCTGTGAGCAAGTCTTGCAAAGGGCTTTGATGCCTGTAATGAGTCTGACAGTCCTCTGTGGTGGCAGATACTGGGAACAGGAGCTGTCAAGGTGGTGGGGCTGGAGCCTCAAACCCTCCACAGGCAGGAGAGGGATGGACATTCAGACTCATGGACTCATAGACTAGCTAATGTAGGGACCTCTGGGGCAGGGACCTCTGTAGGCCATCTAGGCCAACCCTCCTGCACAAGCAGGTTGCTCAGGACAGTTTCCAGTCAACTTTTGAAAATCTCCGCAGATGGAGACTCCACAATGCTCTGAGCAACCCATTCCAGTGCTCAATCACACTTATAGTTAAAAAACAAAAAGGTAATAATTAAAAAAAAATGTTTAGCAAGAAGAATCTCTGCATAGGAGGGATTATAATTTTGGCTATTTGCAAATCTGTCAGTGATTAAGAATGTTACTAACAGCAAGTTATTTCTAAATGTTTAAAGCATGGGGACTGTTTGCATTAAGGCATGATTTCTTTTATTCCCACTGCCCTTGGATAAGCCAAACTGAATTTATCCTTGCAGTGGTGCCAGTGCATTTTCTCTAATAATACTACTCTACCTGCTAATACATTTTCCTATGGAAACACTCCAAATGTTCTGACTCCCACGTCTGCCCCTTTGATTTGCACCTGTTTATGTGAAGTGTGTCCTTTGAGTTTATTAGAAAAGCTGCAATGGGATGTACCGGCACCTCAAACAACAGCCATGCTGGGACCAAATTAAAGATTTGGAGGCAGAAAGTGTGTTATCGTCCATTCTGTAGGTGGAAACAGCTGTAAGGAGGAGGACAGTGGCCTCTGTAGGGTGGAAAGAGCATCGAGGCTTTTGGAAAATGAATTTTCAACTGCTGAGCTTGGAGTCCAAGTGTCAGACATGGTCTGTGCTGTGCAAATAGGCACATTTGCACTCACTGCTCATAGGGAAAGACTCTCACCCTCTTGTGTTTCTCATTTCCACCTCAGGAGTGAACAGAAATGATAGTGATCTTAATAGTAGACTGGCATCTCTTCATCTCGGAGAAGGACTGATCTTCTTCAGTTGCCCCGGCATCACCTTTGCGCTGGTGAAATGCAGTTATTTTGCCATCAGGTACTTAATTGGGAAGTGTTTTTCCTCCTGGTGTTGAGCCACATGCAGCTTTCCAACTCCAGCATTTAGGATTTGAAAATAAGAGTTTATTTCATATAAGGTGATGGCACCCACAGAAATATTTCCCTCTTCTCACTTAGTCAGGTGGCCCTGGGTCAAACATGTAGGAAATTGTTGGCTTGTGTGATGACTTTCACCAACTTGATTGCAAATACTACACTCAATTAAATGGTTTTGCAGTAGTAAAATGGGGAAGGAAAACAAGCCATTTGGTGACCCCTGGAATGGATGCAGTCTCATTTCCTATGAACTTGTGTGTTGAGGTCTTCTGGCTTTCTGACTAAATTAAAAAAGACTTCAGAGCACTTATTAGGCATCAGAGACTCTACATCAGACAGAGCTGTTATGAATGCCCCGACTTTGCAGGACAAGCTTTGACTGGCTTTCCACACATATTAGACATCAGAGAATCCACATGGGAGGGGACGCTTCACTGAGGAGTGTATTCTCCAGTGTCTAATATTTGCAAAGAAAGCTTTTCAGCAGGTTAGGGCATGCAAAATATTGTTCTCCTCTTGAATTAGCGGTCTAGTAAATTCATGCTGTCATTTTGTGGGGTTCCAGGTAGGGTCACTCCTTTTTTTGCCATGAAGTTTGTAAGAAAGTAATAATTTGATTTGCTGTCTCTTGGTCTGATGTGGTAATAATGAACTCGGTGGTTTGGAAGTTAAGGGGGATGTGTGGGTGGGAAGATGTGTATGTCCCCAGCGGTCACGCAGTCCTGTAAGCCCTTTATTTGAGCTTTAGGAGACTGGGTGAAAAATCAGAAATCTAAACAGAAATAAGCAGTGGAAGGAGCTTTTCAGCTGAGACTTGAAATCAAGCCGTGAAAACACCAAGCACAAGAAGGCTGTTTGGGGCTGGGAGGGACACGGAGTGCAAAATCCATGCTTTGGGCTTCGTGTACAGGAATACAGGAGGGCACAGGGCACTGCACAGAACTGGGAGACTGTGAGGAACACCCCTCATCTCAAGAGGTGGTGGAGGACGTGGTGGGGAGCTGCAGAGAGGTGCAGGACACAGGCATAGGAGACTGGGCATCATCCCCCCGGCTCTTCACAGATCACTTCTTGCAAGCTAACGGAAGAATAATTTGTGCAAAGCTTGGGAACTTTTGACAGACACACAGCACTTCTTTACACTGTTTTACAAAGTATTTTATGGTTAGAAGGTATGGAAGAGCTTAAATTAAAATAATTGAAGTTACCTGCGGGGAGTAAGGCAAGACAGAGTAAGGAATGTAGACCTGTCCGTCAGGGATTTATAGAAAAGCTGAGAGCAGTAACTATTAAATATGCAAATATTGAAATGTCCTTTATCCCCTCATGTTCTGGGGTGGCAGGTGAGGGTACGTGGAGGAGGGATGAGCAGAGGGGTGAGAGCTCTTCCTCCCTGCTCTTGCATCTGCTCATGCTCTTTAAATATGGACAGTAATAAGGGAAGATGATAGCTGGGTATTCATCTGCCTTAGATTTTCTAATTAACTCCTTGCTAATGAGCGGAGGAGAACACTTTGTGTTTCTCACTCTTTGGGTGGATGTTAGCATAAGCAGGAGGCCCTGGCTGCTAGAAGGGAGGAATCAAGAGCCTGGTGGTTGCAATCCCATTGGGATTGCAGTGCTAGCCTGGAGGATTAGCCTGGCTTTTGGGAGAACTGGAGCAAAGCCAAGGAAAACTCAACTTCGCCTTCAAACAGGCAGCGGGCTCAGAACGACCTCGCAGAGTTTGTGTCTCTTGAATGCACAGGGTGTCACTGGAGTTGTGGGCAACTCGAGACGTGGAGTCAAGAGTGCTATTTCAGAGCTGGTAAAATGTCGCACAGCCCACCTTTGACACTCAGTGAAACACCCTCAGCATTTAAGGGTTTGTAAAAATTCAAGTTGTTTTTCTCATATTTGACTTCACTGAAATGATCAACTGTTGTGAAATTTCTTCAAGTTCTGAGTATCATCAAGGGTTTTAAATCAAATGACCCCAATAGACTTTTGCTGCCTACTCAAAGTACTAGATATACCTTGGGCTGGAGAAAAGCTTGTTGATTGGTGTGCCAGAGGGTGGGTGAAGAGCCGTGAAGGACTGATGCTTCTGGTGTGAGTAGAAAGCTTCCTCTTTGCCCCTTGGATGCTGGAGGAAGCATCGTGGAGTGTCCTTGTTTGTGACCGAGACTCGCTACCACCCACCCTCCTGCTGAGCGATGGCTCAGGAGGGGTGGGTGCAGGTTTTGGGTTATTTATGTGGACTTTTGCCAAACAGAGAACGTGCTCCAAGAGAGCTGATGTGTGTTACCCAAGCAGAGAGGCTCAAGAACCTCACTGATTTTTTGATTAAGCCTCTTCTTATATTGTATCATAAAACTGCCTGACCAGGACCACGGGAAAAAGCTGAAATTGCTACAAAGTGTTTTCTTATATAACTTTTATAACTTTGTTTTATACTTTGTTTTGTAACTTTCCCTTGTGAAGAGCTTTGATTGTATCCATTTGCAGTTGGAAATTAACCATTTATTAATTCACTCGGGAGAGTTTGAGCATCTGATGCAATTAGCTGTGCCAAGGTGCTGCTGCCTTTCAGAGGAGCTGCCAGTCTAGGACATAAGGTCGGTGAGTCTGCGAGGGTGCCAGGCTTTATCAGGCAAAATTAGCAACTTGTTCTCATACCCTGGACAGTATAAACCTTTTTTTTTTTTTTTTTTTTTTAAATAAAGGACTGACTCTAATTAAAGAAGTGCATCCTTGTGTGCTGGAGAATGAGCGACCATTGTAGGAGTGGTTTTTTGGATTAGCACAGCTTCCAGAATGTGGTGATGAGTGGGTTTTGCTGGGGCAGAGTGTAGCTGAGGGATACATGCAGAGGGGCAGGATGGACCCTACAAGGAAAGCTGTTTGGAGCCCAAAATGCTGCACCACCCCACCCCACCCCTGGACAGGACTCATGACAGCTTGGCTATAGGGTGGCCCATGAGTACCTCCTGTAGAAGAGGGAGGGACTCTTGATCAGGGAGGGAGTCATAGGATGAGGGGGAATGGTTTTACACTGGAAGAGGGGAGGTTTAGATGAGATATTGGGAAGAACTTCTTTGCTGTGAGGGTGGTGAGAGCCTGGCCCAGGTTGCCCCGAGAAACTGTGGCTGCCCCATCCCTGGAGGGGTTCAAGGCCAGGTTGGAGGGGGCTTGGAGCAACCTGGTGTGGTGGGAGGTGTCCCTGCCCAGGGCAAGGGGTGGGCCTGAGTGGGCTTTAAGGTCCCTTCGAACTTGAACCATTCTGTGATTCTAAGAGCAGCAGTTGGTGGATTGGTTTACTGATTGGGAATGACTGCATTTTAAGAAAAACCATGTCACAGTGCACCTCCAAAGCTGTGTTTTCCATCAGTGTAGCAGAGATGAGGAGTGAGGATTTCTGCCTTATCCTCCCTGTGATGCTGAGTGTGCCAGCCTGCCCTGTGCCTCAGTTTCCACATGGGCAAAAGGCTATGACAACACTAACGTAGGGATGCAAACCTCCTCCAGTTGACTGCGGTCAGTCCCACAGGCATTGCTGTTTGTCATTGGGCTGGAAGCAGAGTCCCTCATCTTATTTCTGGGTCTTCTGGAGGGGATGGCAAATACACCTCTATGCATGTCAGCAAGGCTAAGCTCTGGAGAAAAGCACCAAAAAAGGCAGCTCTGGAGGAGGGACTGTCCCTGTCCCGGCAGCCGTGTGTGCCAGGCACTTTGCCATCCCATGCCAGCACCACGGGAGGTACCGACTGCTGCTGGGCAGGCAGGATGCCCTTGAAAACATACCCCGGCCTGATCCTGCAGATTCATGGCAGATCTGTTGGCTGGGGTTGCATAGCTGTTACTCTGCCATGCTTCCTCTGCATTTACATGTGGGTTTTGGGGGTTTTTTTTCATTATTTTCACATTTTTCAATTTCTTTCCTCCTTTCTTGGTGCCAGCAGATTGAATCCTGAACTCCAAAGACTCTGGCAGATGTAGGCTCCAGGACCGTTCAGGTTTTTCCCCCCTGCTACTCAAATATGTTAGAATAAAGGGCAGGAAAGGGTGAATTAGGTCTGTGGGGGTTCAGTGTTCAAAACTGACAGTTTTGACTGTCTGGAGACTTTTGCCTTGAAGAAAGTTACTCCCGATTTTCCAGTTTATCCTGGCTGTGGACCTAAACTCGTGCTCAGTTTTCCCACTCTTCTCTTCATCCTCTCACGTTGTTAAAGCTGGCCCTGGGCAGCCCTGGCCCTCCCGCATGCGAAATCAGATCTGCACGTATTCCCTCCCAGCAAGGGACCCCAGCTGAGGTGTCTGGTGTCCCAGGGCCGTCAGTCTGTCCTTTTCATCCAGTGTTTTCAGCTTTCTGCTTGGTGTTCCCCGCCGGCTGGGGCTGTCCCTTGCCGCGGGATGCAGCTCGGCAGCTGGGATGATTCACCAACTGGAACCGTCCTGGCTGTGGAGGGTGAGAGATTTAAAGGCTGTTAAAAGATTTGTTTCCTACTGAAGTTTTTCCAAAAGAACAAAAACCATCGCCAGGCTGCAAAACAGGCTGAGGAAAGCTCAGATGCTGTATTTCAGCTCAGACTGGAAGGAAAACCATCTTATGCCCTGCTCCAGGGAGTACAGCTCTGGCTCCCATGAGCAACAACAACTGTCATCTTCTGGAGGCTGGCTGATGGAAAAGGTGCCTGTGATTGTCCCCTTCCCACAGGGACCAGCTGTGAGCATCACTCTGTGATTTCCACAGATGCATGCATTGAGCAGCACACCAGAAAAAACCTAAAATTCTTTGTGTCCCAGTGTCTCAGGCTGCATGTGCAATGTTGGAGATTTGGGGAACGTGGGGAAACCTTTTTTTGTTTCCATCCTGTGCATCATCAGGCTGCTAGGCTGCTCCATAGGTGTTGTTTTTGCACGGGTTTATTGGAGGGTTACAGAAGAATGGCCAGAGTTGGCAGGAATCTCTGAAGATGACCTCCTCCAACCCTCTGCCAGAGCAGGTCCACCCAGAGCAGGTCGCACAGGAACACGTCCAGGTGGGTTTGAATGTCTCCAGAGAAGGAGACTCCACCACCTCCCTGGGCAGCCTCTTCTAGGGCTCTGCCACCCTCACAGCTAGCAAGTTTTTCCTCATGTTCAGATGGAGTTCCTGTGTTCCAGCTTGTGTCCGTTGCCCCTTGTCCTGTCACTGGGCACCACTGAGAAGAGTTTGCCCCCAATCTCTTGCCACCCACCCTTTGGATATTGCTCAGCATTAATGGTTGTTTTCTGCTTAGGGCTTGTCCACAGCATTTTCCACCTGTGCTTTGTTCCTTGTGTGGATTCATTAAGTGAGCTGTGTTAATTTATATTGTTCAGAATAGAAATGGCTCCTTTTATAGCCAAAGTCTCTTTCTTTAGCTGCCACCGACAGCTCTTCCAAACCACCCAGTGCCCGCCAGTGCTGTCGCCGTGCCCAAGGCTGGCAGCGTCCCTTACCTGCCACCTCCCCTCCCTGCTCCCGCTCCAGCCGTCTCTCCCCTCCCTTAAAAACAAATTGTGCATCCATTTCCTCCTTCTCCCTTCAAGTGTTTGACAATTATTACTACTGCTCTTCTTTTATTGTTTTTGTTTATCCATCTGTCTGTAATTTTTGTAGAAGCTGCACTGGTTTTAATTAATGAAAAATTGTTGCTGTGTTTGCTGTTCAGCACTCCAAAGAAATAATTCTTTGGAAATGGGGGGTTTATTCTTCTGTTAGTGAGCCATATCGAGCTAGCCTTTTCCAGCACAAAACCCACTCAGTTTACAGTAGTAGTTTTTTGGGGTTAAGTGCCAAGCACTTGCACTCAGCCCAAGCAATAAACGTCTTTATTCTTTATTTTTATTTTGTGCTTGGCTGTTGGAGAGCAAGAAACTCTTTGTGGGTTTGCATTGAACCAGCAGCGAGTCTCGTGTTTTAGGGGTCTTAGGTTTTGCCTGGAGAGCTGTTCGTACCAGCTGGATGCTCTGCAAGCCCTGCCCGTGGGCACGGTGGGAGTGTGGGACTCCACAGTACCCTCCCTGTGCCACAGTTTTGTCCCTGCCACCCTTTGCGTGTGCTCGGGGGCTGCCTTGGTGCCTGAGGAAGACGCTGCCCAGAAATCATCTTAAAAGCAGATGTAGTCACCAGTGCTGGGGTTTAAGCTTGCCCAGAGCTCCCTGTCCTACACCCAGTTTTATTCCCCAGCTGGAGGATGAGGACGTTGAATCGGAGGTTGGATGCTTTTCACCGGGCACCTCCTTGGTGCTCGGCACCGGGTACTGCTGCTGTGCCAGGGCATGGCGGGACTGGGGTTAATTAATGCCCGTTGTCTCTGCAGAGGCACCAGGTCCCCTCCGACTCTGCCGAAGCCATGAGCTGGAGGTGCTCAGTGCATGGCTGGATCGGTCCCAGGTTGTGAACCGGATCCATCGCAGAAGTGTCAACTGGCCTCAGATTTTTTTCTCTTGTCCAGGGTCTGACTCACTAATTTCCGTGCTTACTGGAAGCATAGCTTATTACTGCAACACTTAATAAAATCATAAGGCAAAACAAAATATTGACAAGCAAATTGTTTCAATACTAAAGGAAAAATTATGGCATGCTGTTAGTGATTAGGCTTGCTGCACGGAGCTGCATCTTCACTTAAGTGCTTTCTATATCTTTCTGTATCCTGATTTTTTTACACGATCCCTTATCTCTTTCCTGCATGGAGATAGGCATTCTCTTATTTTTTGCTTTCTTTGGAGCATCCTTTAATAATGATAGCTCTAATGTATTTTTAAAAAGAGGACAGCAGCAGCATCTCTCAGCACGTTCGGAGGGGTGAGGCTGAAGGCTGTGCTTCCAGAGAACTGTGAAAGTCAGTTGCTGAGGAGGGCTCTGAGAAATGTACTGCTAGATGTTAATTATCCTGATCATTACTGGTCTTTATTTTTGTATTCAAGTCAGATTTCTGTACTAGCAACTGCAGACTTGGCAGTGGTTTGTTTTTTCAAGTAGAGGTAATTGTATTTAGTGATAAGTCTCCTGCAGCCTTTCTGTTTGCCTTCCTAATTTAATCTGCTTGTCTCCATCCCTCTAATGGGGGCATTAACAGATTGTGACTCCAGGAGCCGGGGTGTGTTTCAACACCCCCCTGCAAAGCCACTGTGGCCCCCAGCCCGTTGCCGGCATTGCTCGCAGCAGTGAAGGTCTGAGTTTCTGGTGAGGCCCCCGGGCACACGATGGTGCAGGGTGGAACATCAGCGGAGATGCTGCAGGGCCAGCGGTTGCTGCCTGCGAGGAAAAGTGCAGATCTTCAAGGTAGGAGACCAGATCCAAATCCAGGTGGAGATACCTAGACAGGGCAGATTCATGAATCAAGGATGAAAACCTTGGTTGCAAGAAATGCATAAGCTAAAGGAAAGAAACTACAGGCTGTGGTTCTGCAGTAATTCCCAGTGGATCCGTACGAAAGGGCCAGCAAAATGGCCAGGATGTGGGCTTACCAGGTATGGCACTTAGATGGCGCACAGCTTGTGAGTCAACTGACATTGCCCTGATAGAGAAGGGACAGACAAGAGGAGAACTGATGTTCTGGTCACCAAAACAAAAATTACCCAAAGTTTTAAGCAACTTAGAACCAGGAGAGCAAGGTCAGGTTGGACGAGGGCTCTACATGAAGATGCAGTTTTGGTGTGGTACCTGGGCCCTCATGATCAATTGGCTGTGTGGGTAGTGGGGGCTTTTCCAGAAGAATTGGCTCAAGGTAGAGAGAGATGTCAAGCAGAGATATTTTTTTTTTGGTCATTGTTGCTGTTTCTTTATGGATCAATTCACCCATTTGTGTCGGAGCATAATCTACTGATAGCTGTCAGCCACAGGAACGCGTTTAGGAATATTTCTTGGAGTGGGTCCAGAGTAAGCCACGGAGATGCTGCGAGGGCTGGATCCCCTGTGCTGTGAGGACAGGTTGAGAGACTTGGGGGTGTTCAGTCTCAGAAGAGAAGGCTCCGGGGAGACCTTCGAGCCCCTCAAGGGGCTCCAGGAAGTCTGGACTCTTGATCAGGGAGGGGAGCCATAGGACGAGGGGGAAGGGTTTGACACTGGAAGAGGGGAGATTTAGCTTAGACATTGAGAAGACATTTTTCACTCTGAGGGTGGTGAGAGCCTGGCCCAGGTTGCCCAGAGAAGCTGTGGCTGCCCCATCCCTGGAGGGGT
>JAOXJK010000009.1:6761069-6781358 GCA_025774025.1 Xenus cinereus
GGAGGTGTCCCTGCCCAGGGCAGGGGGTGGGACTGGATGGTCTTTAAGGTCCCTTCCAACCCAAACCATTCTATGATTCTGTGATTAAGTCAGGGTTTGCAGTAGCCTCTTACATGCCCAGATCTGTCTGTTGTGCCCCCACAATTAAATCCTAGTGCGTTGTCTCTCCCCTGTGCTGTTCTGCACCCATCTGTGGCCGCACCCCTACGATAAAGGGGTTTATACTGAAATGCTGCTGGCCTTGCTGGCTCTGAAGATATTAAAGGATTTGGGACTGTTTTCCCTCACTAAGTCAGTATTATGCCATTTGCAATCTACGTTTATGCAGAACTGCTTATTAAATTCCCTTTCTTCTACTGCCTTTTGCAGTCCTTATATTTGATCTTCCTTAGAAGTTGATCTTCCTCCCATCTCCACTGCGCGGTTGAGCTCCGGTCTGTGCTGAGCCCGTCTGCTCAGTCGAGCCCTTGCTTTTTGCACATAGAGATGGGAGAAGAGTTAGTATCAGACACAGAAGTTGAACTTTCTGTTTCACTCCTCCTTCCTCCTCCCCCGTTTTTATGAGTGAAAAAAAAAAAGGGGGGAGGGATTTCAGCAGCAGTGGTGGTGAAATCAGCTCCCGTCCCTTCCAGCTTACATTTTCTCCCCTCAATTCCCCATGATGAGATCACTAGTAGTTGTAATACTGTCTGAAAGAGCATCAGAGGTTTTCCTATAAAATGCTTCACAGCTGAAGAAAAAGGGAATAAGGAAAATTGTTAAAGTGAAAGCCTTAATGCTTTATAGAGCAGTTATTATTGTTTCCCCATTTCTGTATTAAGACATTTAAAAATGTGTAAAGGCAATTGCTTCCATGCAACCAGGAGGTTGAGTCTGGCTGTTAAATGGCTTATAGGAACAGGGTCACAGAAACCCCGATGTGATGGTTCCCACTTACTTTATCGATAGTGCAGCCCTTGAAAGAACTGGGTGAATGCAGAGAGGTTCTTTGAAAGATAATTTCAGCTTTGTTTCTTGTATTAATTTCTTGGACTAAATATTCTCCAACGTGGCACAAGCGAGGCTGATAGTGGATATGCAAGCGTGGGGCATTGCCTTGCTTCGTGCTGTCCCTGCTCCTGCAGCCGTCAATCACTCTCATGGAGACCATCCCCTGAGACGTTCAGAAAGGGATTGGTGAAGACTGTCATCTTTACAATGCCTGGAACGTGGATGTTTGGGTTTCCAGGCAGATCTGCACAATTAAGGCATTGTGCAGCAGCTCCTGTTAAAAACAACCAACCATAAAGCTTCAACCAAAGGAATACCGTAGAGCTTTGGAAACGTCTGTAATATTCACGGCAAAGGCTGATTTGACACTGTCTGATCATTTCACATCTCTTTGTACAAGTTTTCCTTGCACTGCTCTGAGCAAGGTATCAAGGTATCCATCCCTGGCTGGAGAGGAGATGGGACAAGTTTCATTCACTGTTCACGTGGTGCTCTGGGCTCTGGTGACTCGACCGCCTGAGCCATTCCATTGCAAGCTGGAGCAAATATTTATTGCCATCCTAGAGAAGGAGAGTTGCTGAATACTCTCCTCCAGCAAAGCCATCCTGAGCTTTTCATTTCAGAGGAGTGCACAAAAAAAAAAAAAAAGAGCTATTGCGTCTGTGTTGAAGGGGAAAAAAAAAAAAGAAAAGGTTGTTCTGGATGCCCTTTTCCTGATTGTTTCCATTTTCCAGCAGGGACACATTTTGCTCCTGAGCTGTGAAAAATCCTGGCGCGGTGTGTGGTGCGGCAGATGGAGGAGTGTGGGGTGCCGGGGGGGTCTGGCGGCTCAGGGGGGAGCACAGCCTGGGGCCAGGCTGGGAGACGACGAGCAGTGGCTTCTCCTCGACCGGAAAGTCTCTGAGCTTTAATGTTCCTGCCTGGCTCAGACACACCCATGAGATTGGGATGCCCTTCCCTGGCCAGGGCACCGCACGGCAGCGCGTTTTGCTGTGTGGCAAAGCTGCTCGGACCCAGCAGAAACCTCTGGCTGTCACTGGGATGGTGATGCTGCCACGCTTTGCTGCCGCCTTTCTCCCCTTTCTCTTCCTTAAAATTTCCCATGAATACTGGACAAGAGCATCTTTTATGGAGATGCAGTTGGTTTGAGTCCAGCTGCTCAGACTTTAACCTGTGCTGAGAACAAAAACAGGTTTAGGAGATTTTTCTTTTTTAATTTCTAATTTTTGTGATAATTACTTTGCAGCTGTTTTCTGAGTGCACATGCTTTAATTGATTTATTTTCAGGTCTCTTTGCTGCTCATGTACCAGAGGGGTATCGTGGTACCAGGTGAGGCAGGTGGTAGGAACCCAAAGTGTTAATTCTCATGCTGGAAATATCTTCATTAAAAGTTCAGGAGAGATCTTCAAATGCTTTCCGAATAGGCCATCTGTCAGCTGAAAGATGTACCTGTCTGGGGAGTGACAGAGAGAGACCAGGGTGGTAGTGAGGGCACTGATTTTGATTTATTATTTTTTTCAGACCTTAAACACCTCCTGGATGCTTTCCAGTCTCTGCCCTGGAGACTCCCCAGCCCCAAGGCCAGAGCACAGGGGGCAGAGGATGAAGTAAGCTTTTGCTTCTTCTACTTCCAAGCAAAATACGCCCAGGATGAATTTATTTTTAAAAAGGCAATGAAGTAGATTTGAGATTTAAAGCTAGTTTGTCAGTGAGAACCCGAAGGAAGGGAGTAGTGGGAATTGGGCACTCTATGCCAGAAGATACCCCGAGGAGCTGTGACGGGCACGGGCATGACCTGCCAGGTGATCCCGGTGGATGTGAACGAGTTGTGAGGATCATTTGGGTGCCATCTCACTAATTAAATGGACTTTTTTTTTTAATGCTCTGCTGAAATTCCAGTTGGAAA
The DNA here is from genome assembly GCA_025774025.1 of Xenus cinereus. Classification (NCBI taxonomy): domain Eukaryota; kingdom Metazoa; phylum Chordata; class Aves; order Charadriiformes; family Scolopacidae; genus Xenus; species Xenus cinereus. The sequence goes on from JAOXJK010000009.1 coordinate 6,763,967, forward strand.
TTGAAGAGGAAACTTTGTTCTTTAGAAACACCCTATTGCACATGCCCCATCCTCTGGGAGGAGATGCGACTGGGCGCGTAGATGGAACCTTTCCCTCAGGAGCCTGTTTTAAAGCTAGTGGAGTACGAAAAGAGGATGGCAGAAAGAACAGAGTGTAATTTAACATCTCTTCATCGTTCTCCAGCGCTGGCATGTGTCATGGCTCGTGTCTGGCCGGGGGTTGCAGCCTTCTGTGCTGCACCATAGTGAAGTGTGAGAGCCATTTCTGTGCTCCAGCCTTGGCTTTCGTGCTGGAGCATGATGCACGAGTGCGTGGGTATTGCTGTCTGATAAATGCTACAGTCCAGCTCCCTGCAAATCACACGCAATGTTCTTCCTCTCCTTCTCACATACTTTATTGAAAGGCATACCTTGCACGTTAGAGAGAGCTGGAAAAAATTACAGGGTGTTTATTGCAAAAAGATGCTTTCAAGTAAATTATATTCTGAAGGTGAAGGTCTTTGGATTCTTGACCACGTAACAAAGCTTTTTCAAAGGACGAAGCAGGCTCTTGGTAGAAATCAGAGGTCTGGCCTTCTGGCAAATATTTCTGTGCGAGATTCTTATTTGTGACTGCTAATAGAGCAAAGCAGAGTCTCATTCATTGGAGATGCTAAGTCCGATCTCATTTGTGTGTGTTACACCTTCCCTTCCTGAATGCTATTCTTTCCCCACCAGTCTCCTGGAGTTCCTTGTACTGGTATTTGCTACGGGTCAGGGGGAGCATCTCCAGGTTTTCTTCCTGTCCATTAAAATCTTGGTGTGTAGCTGTGTCTGCTGTGAGCACAGCTGCTGTACTCAGTTGTGAGCACTTCTTTTGGAGTAATATTTGCATAATGGTGACTTTTAACTCTACGTCTGAAAACGTAGAGTTTTTTCTGAAAACTTCTGAGTGGCATGACCTCTGTGAGTGCTAAATGATGAATTCGTGCGTGTGACCATGGGTGATTCCATCCCACACTTCACCTCTCATCCCTGTGAAGTTCCCCAGGGATATGGGGGAATTCTCCCTCCTTTCTGCCATCCTGGCACACCTGCTGCTTTTGTCAAATAAATAGGTGGTTGCTTTCTGGTGGAATCGCCTTTTAATTTTGGGCCCAAGAGAAACATCCCAGTGATTTTGCCCTGTGATCGTTGCTGTCTTCTTAATGGACTGTGGGGATGTTGCTGGCTGGCAATAGGGATTTTGGTGTGATAAACATAGAATCATAGAATGGTTAGAGTTGGAAGGGACCCTAAAGATCATTGAGTTCCAGCCCCCTGCCATAGGCAGGGACACGTCCCACCAGACTAGGTTGCCCAAAGCCCTGTCCAGCCTGGTCTTGATTATAACCATCATGATTATAACCCTTTGGGCTGAGGAATATCCCACCGTTCTCTGCATAAATACCATCTCTGGTCCAAATACCTCAGTAAAAACAAACACAACAACGTGGAGCTCTTTTCCTCCCTGGAAGAGTCACAGGGGGTGTGAGCTCTGCCTCCTACTCACTGGTCTCTAATTACAATTGTTTTTTCTCTCCAGCACCTTAGAAGCTGTCAACCTGCATAGCAAGACCCTTGCTCTTCACATGTGAATTTACTTCTTCCTCCCAACATCACCCCTTTGCTCCTGGGCTGGCCAGTATTGAACAAAAAATATTTTCAAGCCCAGTGGCTTTCTTGAGATATTCTGAAGATGCTGAGCTGCTATTAAGTACTTTTTGTGCTTAATCTCATTATGTATCTCAATGTTATTTTCTTTTTATAATATAATTGAAGTGAAGCATGTCCTGCAAAAAGAGTATAGTCTGTTGGGTGCTTCAGTTCAGAATTTCAGCGTTTTTGCGTGTTTGTTGCTTTGTTTTAGGCTGCCTCACTATCATGGTTTAGCAAAGAAGATTTGGTGCCTGTTTGCTGGGTTTTTAATGACTGGGCTTCTGGTAGGATAATTGTTAAACAGATTGCAGGGGCTGTCTGGAAATGTGCTGTTTGGTGAGAGTAGGAGTTTTAAAAATGTTTCTTCAGCACCTTAAAAATATATATACAGAGCAATGTGCGATGAAATCGGTTTTTGCTCCTGTGGATTGGCTTCAAGTTGAATTCTCATCTCTCCTAATTGCCCATAAAATGAGGTGGAAGCTTCTGCTTACATGTTAATAAGTAAATAAACAAATTGTGAAACAGAAAGGGTGTATGTAAAGATAGGCTACTTAGTTATAAATCTGAATTTTAAAGCCAATCTCTCCACTCTAAGCCTGTCCACTGAGTTTTGCACTCCTAGGGCTGGTACCTGAGCTGTAGTTGTTCTGCAGCCCTGGAATTACTCTCCAGCACAGATTAATTAACATCATCTTCCCAGAAGTGCTCTGCCATCAGCAGCAGCATCCACAGTGATGCTTAATGCTCCAAAGGCAAAAGCAAGAGTGGGTTGTCCCTCTTGGTCCCTTCTAGGGTGGTGCTAGGTGTGTGGGGCAAAGTTGGCTGATGCCTCATATGGGGAATTTGACATTAAAATAGGGTGAAATGAGGGAAGGGGGTGAGCCACACGGGTAAAACCTAACACGTGTCGTCTGTGCCAGGAGGGAAAGAGCAAAGCTACCGAGAGAAAACCTGCTGCAGTCAAATGCTGCAAAGGAAGGTGGTAAATAAGAGAAGTAACCTAAAATCCTGAGGCTGGGAGGTTGGGTTGTTGTTGTAAGTGCGAGATGTGTTTTGAGGAGGAAGCCCTTGCAAAGAGATGGTGGAGTTCTGCTGAAACGACCCCCTTTGGGCAGCAGCAGCTGGTCGTGTACCAAACTTGTGCTTTGTCTCGTCTTTTTTGGGGGGGAATGCAGTCTAAAATATTGCCTGGGTTTATGCTAAACCTATGCAGGGTTTAGACTACATTCAGAGCAAGTTTTGAGTACTGCCATGTGCTATTTCTGTCAACTGTCCTGTCATCCTTGCTCCAGTAGCACAAGGTTTGCTTCTTCGTCTCTAACTTAAGGCTCTTATTTTATTTTTCCACATATTCCCACTGTTTTGCTTTCCCCTCCTACTATATCTTTAGACTCTGTAACCCAGGGAAAAATGCTGTAATGTCACCCAGCCCATACTTTTGTGAGTGATCCTTAGGGATTGTGACCGCAGGCTGTGGGTTTGCTGGGTTTCCAGTTCACTGCCCTGAGGATGCCACCGCCACAAACGCCAAGCTCCTAGTGGGTGCCTCATGCAGGGAATCCTGTAAAGGTGGGAGAGATCCTGCCACCAAAACAGCTCCAAGCAATAAAAAGTACCTGGTGTAGGCTGTGACCGTATTCCTGTCTTCTGAGGGAGGGGCTATTTATTTGTGTCACAAAAGTGGTAGAAGAAAACAGCAAATAATACAGTTAGCAAGGTAAAATGAGCTTTCTGATGTAAATTACGTAGAGGTATTCCAGACACTTTATTCAATAAAAGGGGTTTTCAAGCGCTTAAAACTCTCACGCAAGGTCAGTGATGAGAGTTTCGTCTGTTTTAAGGTGCACTTTTAGATGTGAAGTCACCCAGTGCTCCTCCTAACGGTGTCATTCATGACACTTTTGGTGTGGTCGTCGTGGGAAGGATGAATCCTAGTGATAACACTTTTTCATTGAAAATGTGTGACGAATATCTTCTTTCCCTTTTTGGGGGTGACTGTGTCGGGAGAGAACTTTCACCTGATGACATCAGGTTACCCATCAAAATGTGCTCTTTTGCAGGCAGGTCAGCTTGGAAAGTTGAGTTCTCCCTCTCTCTCCTGCCCCTCTGCTTCAGGTGGCTCCAGCAGAGAACCCTGGTTAGAAAAGTGTTAATGGCAGAGGAGGAAGACTTTTCTTTTTTCTCCCCCGACTGCAGCTTTTAAGTTTGGAAAGCATGTGCCTTGATTTTAATATAAAGTAGCCATTGATGTGAGATGCCATGAATAAAAGGCGCTTTTCTTTTTTCTTTGGCATTGAGTCATTGTACAGTTAGTTTTGTGGCAGTGCATTTGTGAATGCATTTGTGTGTGTGTGTGTGTGGAGGGGGGTGTAGAAAAAGGCACTAGCAGCACACTAGCAGAATAGATTTATTTAGAAACCATTAGATTTTGCTCTATCAATCTTCTTAATGCCCTCTCTGAGTGTCAGTCAAACTTCTTCTCCTTTGGATTTTCACTCCTGGGTACCCTCAGTTACACCCATGCACATCTGATAGGACACACACACACAGATATGAGAGAGATAAAATTCTTCTATGCTGCTCTATGCTAATAGCAGCAAACCCTCTCTCAGCATCACTGAAAGCTTCATTGTTTTAGAGTTTTCCTCGGGAATGCCGCATAATTACAGTGCTTTGTCCCATCGCCTTCCTTTAATATAAGTAATAACAGTAATTGTGCTTTTCACCTATTGATCTCAATATGGGTGAATGTAGTCTTCCCTGGTGAAGGAACAGAGACCCAGGGTGAGGGAACCTTGTGTAACTCCATGGATGGGTGACGATATGTGAGATGCCCTACCCTGACTCTGCAGCAGGAGCTATTTCTTATTTAAAAAAAAACCCAACATATATATATATATGTAAACTGATAACATTTAGCTAGAGGAACTGCCTGTGCGAGCTTGCCCGGCTGTGGCCCAGCTGTACTAACTCCTGTGCTGCAGCTCGTTCTCTCCAGGCACACCTCTTTCCAGTCATCAAGGGGCTTTCCTCCAGCAACAAGCTGCAAGGAAGGCCATGCTCAATAAAGCATGTGAAAGATTTTTTTGGGGGAAAAAAAGGTCCTTTCAGGGAAAGGAGGGGAGGACCCTTTGACTATCACTCCCTGTTCCCTGGGCTTGCCCCTGCATGTTTCACACAACCTTTAACATCCTCATGCAGGCACACTGCAGCATTGAGAACACGGAATCCCAGACGGGCAGGGGTTGGCAGGGACCTCTGGAGATCATCCAGTCCAACCCCTGGCCAGAGCAGGGTCACCCACAGCAGGTCGCACAGGGTTGTGTCCAGGTGGGTTTGAATGTCTCCAGAGAAGGAAACTCCACCACCTCTCTGGGCAGACTGTTCCAGGGCTCTGCCACCCTCAGAGGAAAGAAGTTTTTCCTCAAGTTCAGACGGAATTTCCTGTGTCCCAGTTTGTGCCAGCTGTCCCTCATCCTGCCCCTGGGCACCACTGAGAAGAGTCTGGCCGCATCCTCTTCCCACCCTTTAGCTATTGCTCAGCATCGATGAGATCCCCTCTCAGTCCGCTCTTCTCCAGCTGAACAGCCCCAGGGCTCTCAGCCTTCCCTCAGCAGAGAGATGCTCCAGTCCCTCATCATCTTCGTAGCCTCTGCTGTACCCTCTCCAGCAGTTCCCTGTCCTTCTGGAACTGGGGAGCCCAGAACTGGACACAGTAGGACTTTCAGTCTCCACATCTGCTCCTTTGCAGGCACTTTGTTTGACATCAAGATGTTCGTGTGTCTGCCTGCCTCCTTGATATCTGTTGATCTTTCTGGCTCTCTGCCTGCCATGGTGGGGAAATATTGAGGCTTAATGGAAGCTTTGCAGCTGACGGCTAAATGGGCTTAATTTTGACACTTACTTTTCTTAGCAGAAATAATGCATTTGGCTGGCTAATGCTATAGCATTTCTTGTTTTAATGTTATCAGCAATTTTTGTGACAATTTCACAGCTCTAAAAAGTCGATGTGCTACATTTGAACTCAGTGTGGGGAAATGTGCGTTAAATACTGAGTGCCCGTGTCATTAACTCACACCTATTAACTGCCCGGTGCAAAATCTTGTGCCTCTGACCACTTCTTGTGTATTTAAAAGTATTCCTGTATGGCGTCAGAAAGCCTGAAGTGCTTGGAGTGACTTTTCTGGCCTCCCTGGGCCTCTGCGTGTGTCTCGTCCGCAATGTCAGTCCATGGCTTGTCACTCTCAAACACTTCTGCACACCCTATTCCTGTCCTGTCGATGGATGGCACTACACCAGCACGTGCCTGGAAACGACACCATTGGGTGTTTGTGAGCTTGACTTTGCAAAAATACAACTTTTAAACCCATCTCGGGGTATATGTGAAGCATTGAAGGAAAGCCCCCGCCGGGATAGCATTCCTCGTGGCCGTCAGCCAAGTGGCTGAGAAATGCTTTGCGCCTCGATGGCTGTCACACAGCATTTCTGGCTGAATGGGGAAATAAAAGCACATTAGAGGCCAAAGTACTTCTTTAGTTCTCTCCCCAGCTGGTCTGAGCTCTATGGTTTATGCTAGTGGTCATGGAAGGGGCAGCATTTGACCTCAAGCTGCCTAAAGCTTTGGAAAATGAGCGTGTTCGGAACAGCCTGATGTTGCTGGAGCGTTTCTTCTGTCCCCACATCATTTTCACCTGTTCTCTGGGTTGTCCTAGGAGTTTTCTCAATGGGGTCTCTGTCTGGCCAGGCCTTACAGCCAGTGCGCTGCAATACTCCAGTACAGGAGTAAAATGCACGGGAAAGGTTAAAATTAAGTAAGAACAGGTAATGTAATAGGGCTTGGTCAAAATATTGAGAAAGGTGCCCTCAACTTGGCCACAGGCCTTTAATAAACAAACTGAGATAGTAACAGAACGTGCTGGTTTTATTTTCACTAGAAAATAAAATATTTTTGAAGAAGTTTGCTGGTTTGAGGCCTCAGTGGAAGGATCCGTAATTGCGGGTTATCTGGCCTGGTAAACAGACCCTTGTGCAGCTCGGCTGTAATTGAGGGTGTGTGGGTCAGGCTGTTTAATTGCTGTCTGCTTGGAATAGAAACCCCTCCACCGCTACCGAATCGCTCTGCATCTGATTAAGTAAACAAATTGCCAGCCCCTGAGCTGCAGGACGTCCCAAGGGAGGGTCCGCTCGCCCGGGAAGTGCGGGGCCAGGGGAGCATCCTCGGCCCCTCTCTGCCCACCAGGCGAGAAGGGACCTGATTAAATTCCCAAATAAAACACCGCGCGAGCTACTCTTGCGGAAAGATGAAATTAGAAAGTGGAGACGATGGAGGCAGCTGGGAATGTGGCGGTCCGTGGCCCATCCTCCTTCATAGCATCGCTTGGTGCTCCTGAGCATCTTCCCTGGTTGCTCTTTGCCTGTTTTGCTGGTTCCTCCTCAGGGCAAGCAGCACTTACACGGTGGTTTATGTGTTTCTGAAATACAGACGCTATTGCGCTATGGAAGTCCAATAAAAGTTTATATTTTTGTACTGAGGTTCCAAGCAGGAGTTTAAAGAGAAAACATAGCCGTCAGCCAGCTTGTGATGCTGGATTTCACAGTCTGATTGCAGCAAGGGCTCTCTGAGGCTCCTGATCCCTGATTTGATATAATTTGGAAAGATGGTGCAGTTTATTCCCAATCTGTAAATTTAAAGAAAAAAAAAAGGACAGCAGGATGTATCTGTGCTTCCTCCTTCTGTCTGTCAGACTGATTTTAATACCCTTTTCATTATTTTTCTTACCTTCTTCTGAATCTGGACTTTTTGCTGGTTTTCTTCATATAATTTAGGGCCTCTCCTGAATTTCAGAGTGTTTATTCAGAACTGCCTTAAACCATGCTTCTCTGGTGCTGTGTAGGAAAATCAAATTGAAAGACCCCGGGATAATGAATTCCTTGAGGCACGGTGGTGCGCAGAGGGCATTGCAGCACAACCATCACCTCCGAACACCGCAACCCACACGTACTCTGCACTTCTACAGCTCCTGCTCCCCCTGCAAGACAGCCCGATCCGCTGGTGTGGTCTGGCTGCTCGGGATATTTGTGATGCAAAGCAATTACAAGCCTGGCTGGTTTTACAGCTCCATTGTGTCCCTGGGACAGCATGGCTTGGCTGGAGCAGGGCTGGGGAATCTGCTTTTTAGGCTGCACAATCTTGAGAGGAGAGATTTTGGGTTTGTTCTGTGCGCTCACTCTTTCCAAATGATGGTGATATATGGGATTACAGTGAGGGGTTGGTTTTCAAGATTCCTTCTAAACTGTGAGCTGAGAACTCCTGTTTAGAGATTCGATGCAGCAACTGGGAGAAAAAAAAACACCCCACATTTGCAATATAAAATATTGCAAACGCTGATGAGATGGTCTGAGGTTTAACACTGCTCAGCCACCTCTGCCTTTGATTTTGCTGCCCAGCACAATGTGTTGCTTTTCAAGGAAGTGCTGTTTATCACATCCTCGGTTCCTTTGAATAAAGCCGGGACTTAGAGCAAGCTATTTCCTTGTTTGATATACACACCGAAACTGCAGGATTACTCCATAGCTCAAACTTGTAGACTTGAAAAACTATCTGTCAGAGAAAGAAAATTTTCCAGCTGAGGAAGAGTGGCTGTTTGTTTTTTTCCCCTCCCTTGACGGGTGTGTGTCTGGGCATGATTTCAGTCCTTCCTTCCTACTTAGTGGACCAAATGTTCAAGTGGGTGTGAAACCTGCAAGGAAGCAAAGCAAGCAGAGAGCAAAATAAGTGTGGTGTTGCTTGTATGACACTGTGTGGTAACGTCTCGGCATAGCTGCCTCCAGGAAAGGCTCCTGGTGGCAGCAGTAGGACATGGAGGAGGAGGAGCATTCTCAAAGGCACTTCAGTGGGTTGGTAGGTCTCTGTCAAGATGTTTCTTCAGTCTGTATGAGAAAAAAATGTGAGTAGAGCAAATACACTTCAGGCTTGAATGGAGTATGGAAGGGGCTGGGTGTTCCCTGCCCCAAATTGGTCTCTTTTGGCTTTTTTTTTTGGCCAGAACATTACCAGGGGTTCTGCAGAACACGTCTCATGGAGGGGCTGGGGACTGTGCCGCTCTTCAGCTAATGGGGCATCTACAGGGCATACATGAAGTGCACATGTTTCAAGGTTGAATATCCTAATATGTGGAAAAAGATCATCTTTTTTTGGTATGTTTTTCCTTGAGCGGATGGATGTAAGATAAGCGCCCTTTAGATGCCAGTACCCAGCCGGGTGAGAGAGACAAGCCCAGCAGCCTCATGGTTTCCTCCTCTGCTTTTGGTGCTCCTACAAATCCACATGAAAGGGCAAGCAGGTTGAGAGCAAGTCTGTGTGCCGTGTTGTCAGGGACTGTTTTATCCCAAAAGCAGCCTGAGTTTTGGGAATGAGGACCACCAAGGTCCATCCTTTGCCTCCCTGGCAAGTCTTTCTTTCAGAAGGTGCTACAAACCTTCTCAAAGTTTTTCTGCAGCCCTAGGGCTTTATACCCTCCTTGCAACTTAGCAATTTTCATACTATAGTTTGTTTTGCTTGAGTTTTTGTGGTTTGTTTGGGTTTTTTTGGGGTTTTTTTTGTTAACTTGAGAAAGGAATTAATTTACCTAATTTAATGGTCTAAGAGTTGGGCGATTGTTCGAATCTCCCAGAAGCGGGAGGTGCTGGAGGGTGAATGGACCCATCTGTCCCAGACACCCATCTCCAACAAGAAGGATCCCTCTCATGTCTCCACTGTCCATGAGGGGACAGGCGACTGGTTGTGATGTTTGACTGAGATAGCTGAAGTCAGGCAAATCTACCCCAAACAGAAAACACTTTCTGCCATCCTCCAAGTCATTGCAGCAAACCGACCAAGGAAAAAATTCCCAGATATTAATAAATGCCAGATTTACCACACGAATGGACAGGATTTTTGTTCCGTATTCAGAAGAGGAAATAATCATGATTTTTCTCAGACAGAACCCAAACTTCAACAATGCGAGGGGGCAGGGGGAAGCCATGTGAAGTGCTCAGCTCTTGGGAAGCAGTTGGAAAAATCTGAGCCACTGGGGTTTTCTAGTTTTGTTGGTTTTTTCAGGGTTTTTTTTTTAGTTCTGTTTTTGATTCTGGTGATGCAGTTTCCTCTTTATTGCAGAAGGGTTGCATTTCATATTGCATTTCATACCTGTGCTGGGCTCCAGATCCCCTGCACTCCTTGCCTGTTGCTGGGCTCTGGGATGCCAGCAGCACCTTAGTTCTGCATTGCAATTTCTGCAAACTATGTAAAATCAGAGTCCTACCTACATGGTAGCAGGATGGGCCCTGATCTATTATATTAAAAGCCACCTGGGGCCAGGACAGACTAATCAACTATATTTGCCATTGCTGCTTTTCGGTGAGTTCGATGTTGTGTTCTGACTTTTTTTTTTTTAATAGAATACCATAGTTTGAAGCTGGCATAAACACACATTCATTTTTCTCTTTGTACTTCTGGTCAGAGCTGCTGAAAGTTGCTTGGCGGAAACTGGAAATTTTGTGAGTGTCCCCAGGAGCATGGTTGCTCTGGCAGAGTCTCTGATGTCTTTTTTTGCCTTGCTCTGAAGTCAGATCAAGGGAATAACCCTGGTGTAACTTGGGCTCATGAATCCGAAACAAGATGTGGGTCAAGGAGCCCATCCTGACATTTGACCAGTCAGGGCTAAGATGTTGTTGTGGACTGGGGCTGCTGGAAGGTGGAGATAAACATCTGGGTTTTCACTAGAAAGCAAAGTTTTCCTCCCTCCCAGTGTCCATGGCTCCATGCGGTTGGTGCCAGGATGCTTGGCCAAGGTCCTGCCGCTCCCCTCGTGTCATTCATCACTTTGGGACAGCCCTGCCACCCTGCCTGCTGCTACCCCAAAAACCCCAGGCCTTCTCTTTGGTAACAGAAAGACATGGCAATTTTGCCCTCTTTGAGAGAGATGTTGAGGTGTCTGCAGAGAAAAGAGGACAAGAGGTAACGGGCACAAACTTGAACATAGAAAGTTCCATCTAAACATGAGGAACTTCTTTCCTGTGAGGGTGGCAGAGCCCTGGAAGAGGCTGCCCAGAGAAGGTGTGGGGTCTCCTTCTCTGGAGACATTCAAACCCGCCTGGACACGTTCCTGTGTGACCTGCTCTGGGTGACCCTGCTCTGGCCGGGGGTTGGACTGGATGATCTCCAGAGGTCCTGCCAACTCTATATCATTTTGTGATTCAGTGAGGGATTATGGATTTGTCTGGAAAATGCTTTTGCTTTTGGCTTATTTTTATCCCTGAGTAAATAAAGATGTTACTAGTGTTACTAGCTGGGGACTGAGGAGCAAAATACTAAACTAAAGCCCAGAAAAAAACATGTATTCTCCTAATCGTTTTGTTATGCCGCAACAACTTACAGAATACCTACATTGTGCCTACAGGATTTATCCTTAAAGAGCCATTAAAATCGATTCTGCATCATAATTAAGCTGTCACTTTGCTTTCTTCTTGATTAAAGATATTTTGTACTGTGCTTTGTGAGCGTCTTGAGAGGCAGAGTGTAAAACAATGGCTCCTTCCAGATACAGTGTGGGCCGTGGACGCTGCTGCCTGTTGATGTTTTATCACCAGGCTCGGCATTACCACCTTCTTGCCCAGGTTGTGCAACGTGTGGCTTACCCTTGAGTTTCCCTCCTGGTAGCCTCCTGTGCCCTTTGACAGTCACTTTTTGGACCTGACAGCAGTTACCATCTGTGTGTTGCTCCCATTTCTGATCCCATTGAGAGGTCTCAGCCCTCCTTTGATGTTCCACGGTGGTTTGTGTTTGGAAGCAGACACACCTTCACAAAACCTTTTGAGAGCAATTTTGGGGGTCTTGTTCAATTCTAGATTCTATTCTTGTTCCTCATGAAGTTAATATCAGCCTTTCTTGCCGCTGTCACAAGGCTGGATTGGACCCTTGAAGGCTGGTGGTCACACGGAAAACAACTCTGAGTGATGTTTATTCTGCTTAAAATACGGTGGCTTTGGTCTAAGTTTCTTCTGTTTTTCTTCTCTCATTCTTTTATGCTTAGGAAGCTACTAAACTAAAATAAAATTTTTATTTCTTAGGAATATGCCACCTCTGCCTGTTTCCTACATAAGGCTTTCAGTCTTTGTTCAAGGTACAATAATTGGTGTGAATAGCAAACAGCCTGAAGGAATATCAGGCTAAATTTCAGCCTAATATAACTCCATTTTTTTTACAACCAGCAAAGTTAAATCAGAACTAAATTTGGATTAGCATTTTATGTTTGTGAGATTCACCTTTTTTTTTTTTAATTTGAAGATTGTGCTTTAGAAAATCCTCAGGCTGGGAGGCACCTTCACAGTCCCTTCTTTAAAATTCTGCTTATCCCTTTCATGTTAAATCTCCGTATCCATATTATGCGTGTTTTGCTGATACATCACACTGTATACAGTTAATTTCACAACTCCATCAGAAACCCTCTTTCATACAGTTCATTACTTTTAATGCAGTTCAGTGGGAAGACAGGAGATGTAAACTCCAGTAGACTGTTCAATACCTAAATGAGGTGTGACCATATATTTTTACTGTATGTTGGTACTTCCAGGTTCCCTGACAGATAGTTCTCATTTTTTGGTCTAAGTAGAGAGCCTAAATAGTTTTCTTAGGAACAGTTAATTGACTGCATCTGTAATCAAAGGCGTAAACTGAATGGACCAAATTCTTCCACAAGATTAATTTTATCCTCTACCAAGAAATCTGCTGCTCTTTACCCATTTTCCCAACACACGCACAGATGTTGCTGATTCATAGGCGAAAATATTTGTTGTTAAATTAGTGATTATTTTCAGGAGGTTTTGACTTTCATCTGTGTAGGTGGTCCAGAAATTCCTTCTAGTCATCCGATATGCTGTAACATCGCAGACCTCCTTTACCGTGTGTGCCACAGAAACGGACGAGCTTTGTGTTAGGTTCAGGAACACATCTCCCACTCTTTGGGCCAATCTGGTGCACACATGGTCCCGAAGGCTAAGTCTCAGTGGAGCCACTGTGGCCAGAGGACCCCTTCCTTCCTCAAACCCCCATGAGAAGAGCTGCCGAGCGAGAAGCAGTTCTGGGCAGGTTCTTCAGGCACCAATGAACAGGAGCAGATTTGCTGAGGATTAGGCTTCAGTGAATTCCACAGCAGAAATATCTCATGGGATGTATAAAATGAATGCAATGAATACGGTAATTAGTGGTATCGCTTCAGGCTCTCTGCAGCCTCAGACAGATCTTCCAATACACGGGTTTGTGCAGGGCATGAATTCACTGTCAGGGTATCGAGGGGCTGGGTTTGCCTGACCGGTGTAGTATCATCAGAGCTCTGGAGATCGCAATCTCAGGGTGTCTCTCACTTGTGTCTATGTGCTTGGTCACATCTGTCTCTTCCCACCAGATGCATTTCTTCTTAGCCAGCAAACTTCTGTCTTTTTGGGAATGTGTCATCATGAGAGCTATCCTGCCTGGAATCTCTGATGCTTTGATTTCATGAGTGTTAATTAATCCTACAAACACTGCCATTAGGTTTTGTCTGGCTGTCCCAATCAGTCCCTAGCAACAACAAGAGAGACTGCCCTGTGCTCCCCTTACTTTTTTTTCCTGTCTCTCCATTTCCATCCCCAAGGGTTGGGCAGGGTTGTGACTGAGCTGAGGAGCATTTCTTGAGACAGGAATTTTCAATGGACCCTGCGCCTTGGGTCTTCCTCTCCTTTTTTTCCCTACGATTCTCACAATATATCGGTGCAGCTCTAAAGGGCTTGGACATGTGTTTCTAGACAGTAGAGCACAGATGGCCTCCTTCTTGGTGCAGATCTTCTAAGGCCTTTTGGGTTTTTTTGCAGACCATCTGCTCCCCTTTGGCGAGGACAATGTAGCCCTTTGTACTTCTCTAAATAACGCTTCTTGATGCTGATCCCAGGAAAAAATAAAAGCCCACCCTAGCCCTCCAGCTTCTCTAGGACCAACATCTCCACAACCAATATGGAACTTGCCCCTCCTGGTTAGCCTCGAGGTGTTCCCAAGAGCCCTGTTCCTGCGGTGGCACCACCGTCACTAACGCTGATGCTCTGTGTGGAGCTCACCTCTGTGCATGGTGGAATAATAACAAATACCCTCTCCAAAAAGTTTGGAGGTGTTGATTTTACTCCTTCCTTATCTTTATGGTGTATTGTGCAAGTTTTGTTGCCACGCTGCCATGAGTTCTGTGCCCGATAAACATTTCTTTTGCCTTCTGTGAGCCTGCGCTCCCACGGGTGGCTGAACAAGGTCCTCTGATGCGTCCTTTGATATTCCCTGTTTATCTTATGGAAATGAGCCCTCCTGAAATGGACTGGTTCTTTCTCTTGCCATGTTTCCCAGCTGTCTTTCTGGATGATTTTTATTTCCCATTGCCCCTGGGGCTGTTCAAAGGCTTCTTTGGAGTCTGAAATCCCTGCCTGTGTCTCAGAGCAGAGAAAGCCAGAAGACTGTACCTGACGGGTCATTATGGTTTACCCTGAATTTTGACGCCTGGTGTGTGTTCTCCCATGTTGGCCTTGTGTGTAACACAAGCCGGAGTGCTCTGGGACAGCCCTGTGTTTTTCTTTTTCTTTTTTTCTTTTTCCTTTTTTTTCTGTTATGCTTGATTTGATATTCAGACCTCACTCGGTTCTCTTTGGCTGCTTCTTCTGATAAGAAAAATCATTTCAAGAAGCTTGGGACTCTGGGTTTTTCAGGTAAATATGTTGCTCTCCTCATTTGAAGAGTGTGATTTGAACTTTAAAAATAAATAAAGAAGATCTCTGTTTGTTGAGTGGTGATAATGGAAAGGTCTGGTAATCCCATGATTATTTCAGCTGGTTGTCTTGAAATTATTTATTCAATTGAGGCAAGTTTTGTGGCTTTTTGAACATGCTGTATTTTTATGGAAATAAATTTGAGTTTAAAGAGTTAAAACCATAGCATAGGTTAAAACCATGGTTTTGTGGTGTCATAAAAGTAAGGTAAACAAAGTCAAGCAAGCCACCAGGCTTGTTGGGATATGTGTGCATTGATGTGCTGGGATGGAGATGTCCAGGCAGGAGACATCTGGGTCTACAGGATGCGGGGGATCCAGGGGTGGCTGCCCCATGTCTGGAGGGGTTCAAGGCCAGGTTGGAGGGGGCTTTGAGTGGCATGGTCTGGTGGGAGGTGTCCCTGCCCAGGGCAGGGGGGTGGAACTAGATGATTTTTAAGGTCCCTTCTGGCCATTCTATGATTCTTTAAGGTGGTGGAAAAGTGGTTGGATGAGGAGACAGAAGGGTTTGCATTATTGTGAAGGTTTGGTTGTTTGTAGTCAGAGCTTGTGAGAGCTCTGGCAACAGCATGAGATGTGCTTGGGAGTACTGAAGCAGAAGGGCAGATAACATACCTTGGCCTTCCCCTTGTGGTTTTATGTAAAGAATGTTTTGAACAACGTGCAGCTCTGGAGCAAAGCTTTCTCCTGCATTAATTTCCCAGCTTGTTCACATGCTCTCAGTAGGAGGAAGAACTTGGTGAGCAGGACACGAGGTAAATGAGGTAAGGTCAGCTGCTGATGGAGAACACTTCATCTGTCAGCCACTGTGCTTGAACTTCTGTATACAACTCACAGTGCACCATCCCTTGTTGTTACAGGATAAAATTGCGTAGAGAAAAAGGGTGTTTCCATGCAGAGCAAAAGTCATGTCTCGCTGCGTCGTGCTGACCTCAGTCCAAGGTGATGTGGATGTTCCCTCCTTCATTGCTCCTTCTCTCCACAGTGTTTCAGTCAATGTTCAACCCAAAGCAATATTTTGCTTCCAGCTATCAGGTTGTTGCACACAATGTATCTATTCTCTAGCTATACTGGGGGAAAAAAACCCAAGGGTTAAAAATTCAGTAATTCAAAGGGGTATTTCCTACCCCTTAAAGAAAAAATAAACAAACATAGAAGTAAAGAGGGCAGCCTCCTCCCAAAACCAGACTCACCTTACCTGTTCCGGGCGGCCGGTTGGGAATCCAGCCCTCGGCACGAATGTGTGCAGGTAACATGCAGTGGTGCAAAGGGGACGGGGCAAGACAGAGCTCTCCAGCTGACTTCAGAGGCTTCTAATTAAAAAGCTTAATAGGAAGTAAATAAAATTAAATAGAAAATTTAAAAGGTGTTAAAGAAAGCCCTGGGTGAAATTTCAAATGGATGGCCCTTCCCCCTAAATTTTGTAGGAAAAAGGCTGTAATGCATGTCCTGGTTTGAGCTCAATTTTCATTGCAGACAGAGCTGGATTTTCCACAGAGCATCCTCCTACCAGGGCTGAAGGGATCAACCTCAGCACCTCTTCTGTGAAAAGGGCCCAGCAGATCTTCCCAGACACTTAGTCCTGAGGTATATGAGCAGAAGGGGGTTTTTGTTTGGGTTTTTTTTTCTACTTATTTTAAACCAGCAGGCCAACAGGCATCTGTATTCCATCCAGAATATTGTCTGTTTGTTTGGAGAATTTGGTATGGCTTAAAGTCCAAGTTTTCTTTGGATCGGGCTTTTAGGATTTGGTTTGATTTATTTCCAGTGACACTACTGAAATGTAGCTTCCTTCTTTTTTTTTCCATCTCTGCCGACCTGCTAAGTTAAAATAAACATTATGTTTTGATGTATTTCTTTATTTATTTTAGTTACCGCAGAGGCAAGAATGTGGAGTGAGAAACTTTGATTAAATTTCAAGCGTAGTCAGATTAGCCAGGACGGGTGCCAGGCAGCTTTGGTGCCCTTGTTGCTTGGGATGTTTGACTTGTGTTTTTAGGCTAGTGTTCACATTCGTCTTGGAGTCCTCAGCAAAGTGAGTTCTATTACTGCCATATATCCATCCGCACTGCGCGGGCAGGTTCGACAGGACCATGGCGGTGGTGAAATCAGCCTTTGGTGCAGTTTCTTCACTGCTGTGCTCTTAAAAAAAACAGATCACGATGGTGATAATCTTGCTGGGCATGCATATGATTTTTGTATCAAGCGTGGTGCTAAAAAAGGAAGGGTCACCATTGTATCCCATTGCAGAAACATCATCTATTCTCACGTGTTTCTTGTTTCTTGCTGGGGTGTTTAGATGTTTCTAAGCTTGGACTCACAGTGATACATGGAAGCAAGGCATTCTGGACACTGAGGATTTAAGGAACTTGTCCAAAATTCATGCACAGAATTTAGTCCCTATGCTGGAAATGTAACCCATCCTACATGCCCAGCCTTTGCAGTTGCTGTGCACGCAGAGAAGGCAAACAATTGCCAGTCTATAAATTGCAGCAAATAAAGACAGCCCATTTTGTCCCCAGCTGCATTGCTCGAGATGAAAAAAGCCAAAGCTCTGTCAGGGTCTTGCACTGCAGCCGGCAGGGCATGTCCCATGTGCCATCGAGGCACACGGCTGCTCTCCTGCCTATGGGGCTACTTGCAGGCACCCTGCGAGCAGGTTTGGTGTCCTTGGTCCGTCTGTGCTTGCCTGGTGCTGGTGGCCAGAGCGTGCTGTGTTGTCAGTCTGGGGGTGTGCAGAGGTGGAGGAGTTGCATTTCATAGAATCATAGAATGGTTTGGGCTGGAAGGGACCTTAAAGCCCACTCAGTCCCACCCCCTGCCCTGGGCAGGGACACCTCCCACCACACCAGGTTGCTCCAAGCCCCCTCCAAGCTGGCCTTGAACCCCTC
>JAOXJK010000009.1:6790787-6804137 GCA_025774025.1 Xenus cinereus
TACTGGAAGGCTGCTATAAGGTCTCCCCGGAGCCTTCTCTTCTCCAGGCTGAACAACCCCAACTCTCTCAGCCTGTCCTCATAGGAGAGATGCTCTAGCCCTCAGACCACCTTTGTGGCCCTCTGCTGGACTCAGTCCAACAAGTCTATGTCCTTCCTGTACTGGGGACTCCAGAGCTGGACACAGTACTCCAGGTGGGGTCTCACCAGAGCGCGGTAAAAGGACAGAATCACCCCTCTCGGCCTGCTAACCACAGTCCTTTTGATGCAGCCCAGGAGGCAGTTGGCTTTCTGGGCTGCCAACACACATTGACGGCTCATCTTGAGCTTCTCATCCATGCCATTTTGATGTTACCTGAGTCATATTCCTGCTTTGAACCCCTGGTTATGGGCAGCTGGTCTGGTTCACAAACAGTCGTTCCCTTGCATGACTCTGGACTGTGCGGTGTCTGCCAGATGCTCCCAGGGCCAGCTCTACACCCGCACCAAAATGAGGTGAATCCCACTGTCCTAGCGACACCTTCACCTTACAAACCTGTGTTCACTGCAAAAGTGGAGAACTTATCAGTTCAGGGAGAACTTTTGAGGCCCAGAGATGAGTTGCTTTCCAGCTGAAGACCAGCCTGAGCCCCAAGCATCATCTGAATGCAGAGCACTACTCTTCCTTCTCCTTGGTTTAGACTATTGGGAAATTCTGCAGGTTTCCCATTTTTGGGGTGTTGTGTGGCCCTGTTGAACAGAGCTGTGTGGAGCTATGCAAGGGGAAATAAAGGACAATAGGTCTTCCTCAGCAGAAACTAGCATTTTTTCATTGGTTTTGTATGTATGTAAAATTTTTTGCTTGATTCTGTTTTGTTAGTACTTTTGGTGATTTTTTTAAATTTGGTTTTTGTTTTGGGCAGGTTTGTTTGTTTGCTTGTTTGTTTGGTGCTTAAATGATTCATGCTGGAACAGTTCCAGGACAAAGCTCTGGTCAGACCAGAAACACTCCTGGTATCTCTTACAGCAAGGTTGGGATGGAGGGAGAGCACTGCCCTTCCAGAGGCGGCATTCACACCATCAAAAGGGAGTTGCCAAGGTTACATAACCCTAGATATCAGTGCTGGTAGAGGAACATCAATGAAAATGAGGACTCCTGGTGCCAAAAAAATTCTCAGTACAATCTCTTAATTTTCAGCATAGAGACTCTATGCTAAGAACAAAGTGAAGATGTGTCCTATATGTGACCTTATAATCCAGCAAACATTTTGAGCAGCTGTGGAAATGTTTGTGTGGCTCTGGTTTTCATCAGGACATCATGGGTAAAACCTACAGCTCTGGCAAACAGTAGAATGGGGTTTTTTTTTTTAGCTATGAAGGAAATTTAAAGATCTCTTGAACCAGGCTGTGGCTGAGCCTTTGGTTTCCTCTTGAAGGAGACAATTTGCGGTGTTATAGAGGCTCGTGTTTCTTTGTAGTTAAACACAGAAATTTCCACTCTAAATTTGATGTTGCTCTCCATAGCCTCCACCTCTAAATCTCTCCAGAAAGTGTTAGGTACTTAGTATTTCCTACGTAGGATCTTGATCAAGAGATAATGTTTAGTTGTTGAAGGCCACCTATAAATAACTGACACAGCAACATGCCTGTGCTTTCTTTTTTTCCTGTGTGTTTTTAAGTCATGTCTCACAGATGGCCCAGCCTGAACTCCATCATTGCCTTCCCTTTGAAGAAGCAGATTACAAGAAGCAGAAGGATATATATATAATATATATATATTGGTAACACCGATAAGTACCAGCAGAGATTTCCTCAGATCAATCCATGAAACAGAATTTGACCTTGGAACAGTAAATGCAGGAGTGACAGGTTGGTTGGGGGGTGCTGGGAAGAGCCTTGAGAACAGAGACAAGCAATTCTTGTTTGATGTTATAAAGAGGAAGGAGGTGGAAGGTGAGATGCTCAAAGTGGCAGGCCAGCAGCAGAATATTGGATGACGAGGTGGCATTTGTCAAGGACAAAAGCGTACTGTGATTGTGAGAATCAAGATGATGAGACTTTTCACCGCCTGGATGTGTAGAAAGGCCATGCCTTTGGTGTATTACACAGAGAAAATGAATAAGATTTCATTGTAGCTGGATATAGGTTCTTGGAAGGATCTGTGAGTCAATGTTGAGGTGACAGTTATAGATCACGGTGTGGGTCGTGGTGCTTTTTATGGGGATAAAATGGAATGGGGACATGACAGCACTCAACAGCACAAGGTAAAAAGGCCTTTAGAGACGCTGCAAGAAGGTTTTCGTACCCAGGACTGTCATTCAGGCATCGTACGCACCAGACGGGAGAGACTGATGTCTGAAATCTGCCTTCCTCCCTGGTACCCCGAGAGCTCTGCATGCAGATCTGATCTCATTTGTTTTAATCAAATTATGAATGAAACTAAAACACTGTAACTTCCAGGGCTTTTTCATTTTTGTTCATCTGTGCATCTAAGGCTACACAATTATTTTCTGTTGGTGGTTGAGGGCTGACCATAGGTCTCCCCAGTTAAATTTTTCTTTCTGGGTGCATACCAGGACAGAAGGTTAGGGTGAGATTAGTGATGCAGTTGTAAATATATAAAAGTTAAAAGTTGAAGTCAAGGTTATCATTTTAGGTTCTCTCAATAACTGGTTAGGAGAAATAGGGAGCTCTTAGAGGTGTTTTAGCTCTTCCTGAAGCAGTCATTGAATACGGATGGGTGACTGGCTCAAACTGCTGCGTGTAGACACCCATCTAGAATGGAAAGGGTCTTGCCCATGGACACAAGGTGTAACTCAGCATTGCACAGCCTAAGATGGACATCTCACCACTTGAGCTGAACAAGACAGCTTCTTCCTGGCAGCATTCAGGGCCGGTGATAACACTGCAGCAACTCCCAGAGCCCTCTCTTCCATGGCACTGTGGTGTTTGCGTTTTTGCTAAAAGCTATAGAGCCGGTTGCAGAGCCTGTGTCAGTGTAGGGGAAGCTCAGTGGTGTGTGAGCTCTCCTTAGTGATGGCTGCGCTCCTGGAATCACTTCATCCAGTTTTTTGAGTTCTCTAGGGAACTTGTGGGCACTGCTTGGCTCGTCAACTGCTTGGGGGGCTGCAGACCAGTAGCTTCAGTGCCCTCTTCATTCCATTCTTGTCTGGAAAATGGAGAAGGAGGTGCTGAAAAGTGTTGACATTTATTCCAGAAATTAGCAACATGAAAAAGAACTATTTTTTCTTTTCTTTTTTTTTTTTAATTAGTGCTTTCTCTTCCAGCCTTTTGGATCCACCTCACTTGTTAATCCCTGCTCCAGCCATTCAGGGATAAAGCATGATGCTCTTCCCTTTGGAGTCACTGCTCTGTATGAAGAGTCCTGAAACTTGGGAATTGGCTGGTGCTCTCCCAGCTCCCAGGACTCCTCTCTTCCTCCTCTGTCATGGCTAGCTCTTTTGTACATCACTCAAATGGTTGTGGGGTGCTACATGAGCCTTTTTTCTCTACCAGAAGAACACACAAAGTTGTTTCTCAGGTTCAGCTCCCACTTGACACCTCTCTAAGTTCATGATGTGTGATAAAATGAACAGAGGAATGAGCCTTGGTGGCTGTGTATGTTTGCATGGGTTCAGAGGCATGTGGTGCAGGTACCAGTCCTGGGAATGCCACCTCCACAAAACATGGAAATCAACTGGAGGCCAGAGGGTCAATGAAAGAAGGAGAAGAAAGAGAAAAGGGGGGAAAAGATGGGGAGAGAGATATTCCCTTTTCCATCCAGACCACCGACCCTGCTGTCCCTAGAGCTCTCAGGTGCCTTAGTACAAACAACTCTTCCAATATCGCTCCTTGCATCAGTATCAGCAAAGACTTTAATGGTGTTTCCTAACCTGTGGCCACGGGTGAAGGGAAATGCTGTGTGGAACCCATGGACCAGTAACTCTGGGGTCATGATAGAGGTCCTGCAGAGGAGAGTGATGGGTGGTCCTGGCCAACTCAAGTGAGACAGACCAGCCCAGCAACACCGTGCCATGGTGGGCAAACAGGTACAGCTCCCTGGCAGGGCATCACAGAATCACAGAACGATGTGGGGTTGGAAGAGACCTCTGGAGATCATCTAGTCCAACCCCCTGCCAAAGCAGGTCCACCTGGAGCAGGTTGCACAGGAATGTGTCCAGGCGGGCTTTGAATGTCTCCAGAGACCAGAGACAGGTCCTCCCTGATGAGACACCAACATGAGGGCCGGGTTCCAGTGTAGAAGGGCTTAATGGCAAAATGAACATCAGAGTTGCCCCAAAGCTACCGTTGCGCTATTGATACAGCTTTTTTTTTTCCTTAAGAATGGCTTTCTTTTTGTTCTTTTTTTTTTTTTTTTTTAAATGAGTAACTTGCACATTAAAACCCAAAAAGCATCTGAGTTTCAGATGTGCCTCAAAATGATGTCAGTTAGAGATCACATCTTGTGAACTTCCCTTCTCACTTACCACATCCTGGTGGGGTTTTCTGTGTCCCGTCTCAAGGCAAACATTTCTTACGGGAGGTAAATATAGCTGAGCACCTACTCGTGATGAAATGCGTGGGCTGAAGCAGCCGCCTTTGGGGGCGTAAGCACTTTCTAATTATAGCAAGTCCAGCTTCCTTTTTTCTCCCCTTCACACGTCATTATGTAAAACTCATTCTTCTCGGTTGCCTTTCCTGAAATAGGACCTCAGTGGATGTGTGTACACAGACTAGAAGCGAGTGTCGAAATTGTGCTCTGGCCCGCTTTCCTGTTGTCCCAGTGGGAATGGGACCAGCGTAAATCAGATGACAACAGCAGCCTTTGTTTCGTTTTGTCTCGGGCAGCCCTGGGGTGGGAAAGGTGAACACTGGAGGTATTTTCTGCAAAAATTTCGAGTAGGCTCTTTAGAAATTGCTTAAATACAGGCAATTTGGCTCCTCTAGGCTGGAGGTCGAGAATACAAAGAGGATAAATAGCACTGTGAGACGTTGAAGATTAATCACTAAACTTTCATCTCCTGTTTAATTCACTGTTATAAGTACGTGACAGTTGTAGTTCAGCCACTCTCGGATGGTTTTGCTGTGTTTTTATTTAAAGGGAGATGAGAGGGTGCCAGACAAGGGTCTAGTGTATTATTTCTGTGCCCTGAAGGGTCACCAAAGCTGGTTTGGCTCCTGAAGGGGAGGGGAACGGGGTCAAGGTGAGGTGGGCACCTGGGCTTGATTCGCTCTTTGTGATACATCAGCCTGGCTTTTTCAGCTCAAGACCTGAGCAAAACCAGTTGTGTAGGGCCTGTCTGAAGTTTTGATTGCAGAGAGTGCTAAAAAAGAATTTTAGTGGAAGCTCTGCTTCTACCATCCCTCCCAATGTGTGCACAGCGGTCAGAGGGTAACTGTGGTCCTTCCTCCATTCCAGTGGTTCATGCTGGGCCTGGAGTCAGACCTCTTCACCATTACAGCTCGAAATGCAGCATCACTCTGCCCGTGCCTTGGCCAGCAGTCACGACAGACGCTGCAGTGGGAGGTTTGCCGGGAAAAGCTTGTGGGGTGCAAAAGGAAGAGGGACTGGGTGTTTCAAAACAAACACATGTGAAAATTGCCCATAACCAGGGCAGACAACTGCTCGGATGCCAAGTTATTTGATAACTGCTGTCATAGTGTGTACGAGATTATACAGTGATATACTGAGGCACTGGCAAGATAATTCATCCTGTTACGTTGCCTTGTGAGCAGAGAGAATGGCTCTGGCCGAGCAAATAAAGAGGGTGCTTCGTAGCCCTGTAGTGTTCTCTGAGATAATATGCCTGGGTGTACAGGTCCATTGATTTATTCCTTTGTTTTTATGGACTAATGTTTGTGGCAGACAGACGCTGACATGCTGATATTGCAGATGGGTGGTGATGTATCGCTCGCAGAACCTTTGGATGCTTTTTTCTTTTTCTTTTTCTATTTTTTTTTTTTAGTGTTTAAAATGCTTTTTATTGCAGCTCAGCCTTTTATTCTAATTATCTGTCCAGTGTTGTCAGTAGAGAGCGGAGACTGGAGGTTACAAGTGTCATATACCACGGGGGTGGGAGGAAGGAAAGGTGACAGCAAGGACAGAGATGTCTTCTGCAGCCAGAGGGGCTGTTGGCCATGAGTCTGAAATAACAGCAGCTTTTCTATGGCACTTTCTTTTACAGGCAAAGGGGTGACATGATGGAGACCCTGCAGATTGACATTGTTCAGGGCTTGGGATAGTTTCTGAAGTTCTCTTATCAGCACATCCTCCTCAGAGCAGAAGTCTCCATTAAGCCATGTTCTCCTCCTACCCATGGGTCCTGGGAAGTCATAACCCTGTGACTTGGTTCTTTTTACATGACTTTACTACCATGGGGTGAAGGTGATTCACAAAAGGCATCGCTGATGGGAAAAACAGCAAAAATCCAGCCTGGTGAGGTTGCTTGGAGGCCAGCCTCCAGAGGAGAAACAGCAGAAATCTACCCCACGCTTTCAGTGTAAGGTGGAACAGGAGAAGAAGGGCAGCTAAATACCTTTTTACGCAGTAATGTTCCTTTCCGTGGCTAAATTTTCTTCTGTCCTTCATTGTCAACCAACTTACTGCGTGGATTTACAGATGAGTGAAGAGGTTATCATGGAAATGCTGAGCAAGTCACTCCTTAGGTTTGTCATGGGAAAACCCAAATAACTGGGGTGCTCAGCACTGCCAGAACTAACATTACATGGTATTTTCTTCCTCGTGTGGTATGTAGTTGAGCCACCTTTCTCTGCTGCTACAATAAGGGATCAGAGCTATGCTGTGGGGATGACTATTGTGCTTCCCACTCTCCACACTTCCGCTGAAAGTGTTTTGGGAAGTGCATGGGATCATTGTAATTCATAAAAAAGTCTGAAAAGAGCTGGTATTTTTTTATCTGGTCCTAACCCGTGAGTCCTGCCTATAACATCATTTTGGGTGCTACTTTCCTGCTGTTTTGGGAAAGTAATCCAATGGAAAGAGATGTGATTGCTGAAGCAGCCAGAGCTGCTGTCCTGGGAGATCTCCCAGTCCCCAAAGGGGTTCTTTTGGAGTATTGGTGCTCCTGGAAGATGTTTGCAGCAAGGGCTGTAGGAGAAGGCAAGGAAGCAGCTACATTCCTCAAAATGGATTTGTTTCTTAAAAGAGCATCTTCACCACAGAAGAAACCCAGATGTCCTCCCAGGAGACAGAGGCAGGGGGTTTTGACTTCTTGTTGGTTGATGTAGCCTATGTGGACTCACAGGACATCGTCACCTGTTTTCTCTGGGATGGGTGGGATGGTGGGTGTGGAGAGTTACTCTGGGTGCTGTTGCCAACAGGCTCTTGACTACTTTGATATATTATTCAAGAGTTTTGAAACAATCATGCGTTTTGCAAAAATATGGGTACCTTCCCCTTCCTGACTAACATTTGGGTGGGCTCTGTAAATCCGGAGAAATAACTATTATGCTTTATGATTTTACTTTATAGGCTTTGCAGTTGAAACCTCTCTTCTCAGCTAGAGGTGGGTAAGCGAGATTATGCAGTGTAATAGTTATTCATGTTTTCTGTCTGAAAGCAAGGGATACTCCTTTGCAGAACGGATTGTGAAAGATTTTTCTCGCCCCCTCCAAATCTGATGTAATAAAGTCAGAGCTAGAATGATCTCTTCTCTTTCTTTTTCCCTAGCGTAACATGTTATATTTTCTGGGAACAAATGTCCCATGTGCCTCTCTGCAATGGAAATGACCTCATTTTTAGAAAATGTCTGTGGATTTTGTGATGATGACAGCGTGCGGTGCTACCGCCCTCCTGCTGAGGTCCAAAACCTTTGCTTCTTTGGGAGGCAGCCCCTATGGCAAAATTATCCCCACTCTAATATCAATGTGTGTCTTGTGTGTGTGTCACATTTGGAAGCCTGGGCTCACCACCACCGACTGCCCTGGTGAGGAGGTGCCGTGCGAGACTTGGAGCCGTCGTGCATTTGGCAATGTGCACCACGACCAGCCCAAAGTGAAGTCATCCAGCACTTTGCTGTGCTTGCAATCAGCTTATTCTCATAAATTACCTTCAGGTTCCTCCATGAAATGCCCAGGGTGTGTATTGGTGAAAGAATCAGCGATCTCTCCTACATATATATTTTAAGGATCACAGCACATGTAGATCCAACAGTTTATAGCTGGGAGCTAAGCTTGCTGCAGACACACCAGTCATTTCACAGAATCACAGAATCACAGAATCACATGGGGTTGGAAGGGACCTCTGGAGATCATCTAGTCCAAACCCCCTGCCAAAGCAGGTCCACCCAGAGCAGGTCCCACAGGAGCTTGTCCAGGCAGGTGACAGGGTGAATTACGTAGGGCACAGGATCCCCCATGGCACCAGACTGGGCATTCCTCAGTACAGAGCTCCCAGGAGGTCCCAGGGCTCCTTCTGCGCTTCAAGCCCTACACAACACCAGCAGCTCACTCTGACGAGACTCAAGGGTGATGTTGTGCAGTGGCCAGGATGGTGCTGTGATCAGTCATAGAGCAAGGGCCTCCCTGACCTTGAAGCCACAGGGCCTGGAGACATCTAGACCAGGATCCAGTGCCTGATAAACAGTGTTTGAAATGGCAGGAGTACACAGGCCTCCACGCAAGGCTGCAGGCAGGTGAAACAGGCATGTGGGGTTTAGGTGTCCTCTGTTTCTTAAGCATGGGCAGAGTGGGAAGCCAGGACATCTCACTCTGCACTTCCCTGCACATCTGGATGTCTTGTATCAGTATTTCACCAAAGGACGCCTAATCCAAACCAGACTTTCCTTCTAGTCCAACCCAGTCCCACATGGTCCCCAGCAGGTGACTGTCACTGTGCAATGGCCCAGCTGTCCCCAGTCCAGGTCCCATCACTGACCTCAAGGACCCAGTTCTGCATGCTTTTACTCAGCTCAGAGTCCAAATGTGTCTAGGTATCTAACTGAAATTTGGCTTCATTTTTCGCTTCTCCAGGTTTACCTGGCTCTCTCCTGCCATTTAAGCATCACAGGCTTTCATGCCATGGGCCCTTCTGGAGAATGGGTTTGAATTTGGGATGCCATCTTCCAACATGGGCACTTAAAGCACCTCAGTAAGGAATACCTGGATGAGGAAGGGAGGAAGAGAAGGTTTTCCTGACCTGCTCTCAATGGCGATGCTGATGATCCTGCTGTGTATGGTAGGTTGGGCTGGAGACCTCCAGAAGTCCCTCCACCAGCACCTCTGTGTGTTAGACTCTCTCCTGCTAAAAGGGTTCACTATTGCTTGGACAATTAAAACATTTGTCCACCCAATTTCTTTCCCGGTGTCCTCCCCTCTGATGGCATGTTCAGAAGCCACGCATTTTTGAAACCAAACCTCCAGCAGAAGCTGAGGAAAACAATGCATCATCACAGGGATGACAGCACTCTAACAAACAACATTTGCCCTCAAAGCAGCAAGAGCCATTGGTCTGGGAAATTCACCAGACTTGCTAGAGTTCTAGAGGACTGGTATTTCACAGCCCGTGAGGTTTTTGTTTCCAAGGTTCCTGGCAAGGTGGCCCTATCAGGCTGGTATCCACGCTGTTTGTGTGTGTTGAGTGTCTGGAAAATTTCCCACTAGGCCCAGCCTCCAGCCCCTTGAGTTTGTAACTACAAATGCTGGAAAATCTTAAAAACACTTAAAATCTTAAAAAAATGCAGTCCAAAGCTGGTCCTGGCTCTGTCCCCATTTGAATCAACAAAGGCTTTGGTGTAGATTACAGCCTTTAAAGCAGTTCCTAATGCCACAAGCCCGTAACTTGGCCCGTGCAGATGAAGGCTTTGGGCTGTCTTTCTACTCCTTGTCTAATTGAGTTTGCAGCCTTCATTTGCATGCTGCCATCCTGCCCGCAGCAGAGGGCAGGACTTTGTTCTCAGCACTGAGAGGAGATCCTCCAGAGGATCCCAGCATCCCATCACACAGCCTGCTGGAGCGTGTTTGGGATCGCTCGGTGCCAAGGTCGTCCCCACCTCCTGGACTCCTCTCCACATGGAAACCTCATCTGCTCCAGATCAAGGCGATGTCATCAGCAAAAGGCTGTGGAAAGCAGGAACGCTGGCAGGAGCCAGCCCTCTGTCCCTCCAACTCACCCCCACATTTTCAATTAAACGGTACTTTCCCAGAAGGTGGCAATTAATTGCAACTGAAATTGTTCTTAGGAACATACTGATTTTGAAATTTCAAATGCAGAAAACTTAGACCAGAGAAATATTTCTTGAAAGAATGATGCCTGCTGAAGGGCATTGCCTTGGACCCACTGAGTCTTGCTAATTTGAGACTGAACTTGTTCCCTTGCTCTCTTTCATGGTAGACTCCACCAGGCTGGCCTCCCTCTGTGTGAGGGAAAATTTTGGAAAGACCAGGTTTTTTTCCTTGGATATAGCATTTCTTGCCCAGCCCTATCAAGGCAGCAGGTGCCTGCCCGCTGCCCAGAGGCAGTGATGAACGTGGAGTGTGCTGCAGTGAGACAGGCATGGTGAGTATCTTCCTGCCTGAACTGAGTCAGACACAGATTTTTCATTTTATACAGAGATAGAGGGGACTACTAGATCACAGGGACTCTGAGATGGACCAAGGAACAACTGCCCAGGCAAATCATAGAATCATAGGATCATAGAACGGTGTATTAATTAATTATAAATGCATTAACCCGATTTGCTACAACCGTCTATTATGGTCCACATAAACACACCACGGAGCAGCATCACCCCCCAGTGCACACTCAGCTGTTGGAGCGTTGTGACCCTGAAACTGGCCTCCGGTGTGTCCACAGCCCTGACAGCCCGCCTCCAGCATCTCCACCTGCCCCAGCGCTGGCACCCAGCACCTCCCATGCAAGCAAGGCAATTAGCACTGTGGGTTGTGTTTGCCAAGTGCAGCAGTAAAGATAAACCACCCCTCCTGAACACGTAAGCAGAAGGTGAGCTCCTGAGCCACCCCATCGGCTCCCAGCACTTGCACATGGCGGGGACAGCGGGACAGAGAGGGGGAGGTGCTGCTTCACCAGCAGGGACTTTCTACCCCATCCATCACAGACGGGCCTTTGTTTCCTGCCCAAAGTCAGCTCCAGATGCTTTGGAACAGGTCTCTGAACCCCCAGGCAGGTGGGGGAAAAAAGATCCTCAACCTCACAGAGTAATTTATGTAAGAGGGAGCCTGGGAGTCAGCAGGTGGAGGAGCCGCAGAGCTGGTCGTGGGCGGAGAAGAGCATCTGCTAGGAAAGCTCTAGCAGTGCAGCCCCTACCCTGCTCCGCCAACATCCCCCCAGCTGCCCACCACGGGGGTGGGAAGAGGAGCCAGCAGCTGGCAAAGCTCCTACCATCTGGGAGCCCTGGCTGTGGACGGCCTCCAGTGAGCAGAGGAGAAGGAACGTGGGCATGGCAGGGTCCACTCACTGCCGGCTGCTGCAAGCTGGGGGGGGTACAGCAAAGGCAACAGGCTGGGCCACCAAGTGAGAGAAGGAAGGCAGCAAATGTCAAGCCTCATCAGTTCTTGGTGGCAGTGGCTCTGTGAATGAGGCAGCCGGGGTGGAAGTAGCAGCTGGAGACGAATGAAAGAGAAGAAGGGAGAAAAGAAGGGCTGCAGCACCTGGATGGTTACGTGGGTTACTACAGATGGTTACGTGGGTCTGAATGGAGGGTAAGGTTTGGCTGTTAATGCTGCATACGAGAAGTAGCCATGGGGACGTCAAGATCTCAAGAGGTTTTGGAGCCTGGGAGCAGGCAAATTGTCACAGAAACACATCCAGTTAAGTCTCCAACAGAAGAAACCTGGGATTTATGGGACCTGAGGAACAGTCCTACAGTAGTTCAGCAGACACAATCCTGCTTGTTCTGTCACAAACGCAAACAGGCTTTGCCCTGGCTCTTCTGGGAAGCTGGGAAAATTTCTGCTTTTCCACCTAAATGTGAACACCAGCCACTCTGTTCCATTCAGGTGGTAGTGGTCTCCCATGTAGGCAGTTCCTGAACAGCTTTACTAGTAGTTTTCCGAATCAAATGTTTTACTGGTGTCCAGACAGGGAAAGTCTACTGCATTTCCTCAGAAAATCAGTGATCTCATTGGAAAAAAAAAGCAAGAACAAGCTACACAGACTCATGTACAAGGACTTGATGTCTCTTGATGTCTCAAGTCAAAATTGGCTGCCCTTCTGAAAGATGTTTTAGCCAAAGACAGGACTGAATATGAGGATAGATATGCAGGCTGACTTAAAACATCTCATCTTGAACCTTTGAAACGTAGTATAACAAAGAGCAATGGCCATAAATCGTAGCTTGGGAGGTTCAGGTTGGATATCAGGAAAAGTTCCCTCACCAGAGTGGTGGTGCAGCTCTGGGACAAGTCACTGCAGACGTAGGGACATCTCTGCCTTTGGTGATTACCAATAATTGTCTATCCAAAGGCAGGGCTGCCCCGATGTAGTGTTGGCAGCAGTCCTGCTGTAGGTGGGAGGTTGGGTGAGAGATCGAAGATGCTGGGATTCTACAATCTCCCGCCTTTTATTTTTATACTGGATGGCAACAAGAAATAGACATTCATAGCTTTTAAGGTCTGAAAAGCTCATTCCAACTCTTCAAGGTGATTTCTGTACACGCTTTCCCAGGTTATTGTTTCACAGACAAGTAATTCATGACTGCAGCCAGCTCAGGGCAAGGCTGAGAGCAGCAGGAGAGGGAACAGGAGATGCCATGACTCCCTGCTTGTGTCCACAGGAACACGGGCCACTGCTGTGCCTCCCTCTGAAGGAAGAAGCCAGCCAGATCTTGATCCAAATGAAAGTGAGAAGATAAAAGCAAGAGTCCATGTGTCCCAGGACATACAGTTCTCCTCTCTTTGCCTAGCCTGCAGCATTACTAATGTGACGAGCAAACAGCAGCCTGGATGGCTGAAGTGCCAGTCCCTTCCAACCTCATACCTTCACCTTGTCTGCTGCCCCAGCTCCACCCCACTCCCTCCTCACCCTTCCCCCCCTCACCCCTCCAGGCTCCCTGCTGCACTTGGCAGTAAACCTCATGGGCCATGGCTGCAAGGGATCTTTTTTTTTGGTTGAAAGTGAGGGGAAAATCTTTCCTCCTGATGCTTTGCACTTCCAAGAATCACAGAATATTCATGGTTGGAAGGGACCTTTGAGATCATCAAGTCCAACCACAGGAAAAAAAAAAGAAAAAAAAAACACCACCAAAACCAAAAACCACACCCACCCACAAACAGACACAAACCAACAATCCCAGCCACCAGAGCATGCCCTGAAGTGTCACGTCTACATGTTTCTTAAATACCTCCAGGGATGGTGACTCCACCACCTCCCTGGGCAGGCTGTTCCAGTGCCTGA
>JAOXJK010000009.1:6829899-6859345 GCA_025774025.1 Xenus cinereus
TGGCTGCCCCATCCCTGGAGGGGTTCAAGGCCAGGCTGGAGGGGGCTTGGAGCAACCTGGTGTGGTGGGAGGTGTCCTTGCCTATAGCAGGGGGGTTGGAAATCAATGATCTTTAAGGTCTCTTCCAACTGAAACCATTCTATGATTCATGTGTTGATTTACTGGACAAAGTTTGTGCTGGATCGTCATATTCCAAGTCCAAGCCCATTACATAAGGGAAGAAAACATCTTGTGATCCTGTGATTTTCTTAGTGCCAACACCAATGTCTGGGATGTTCTAGCTTTTTTTTCCCACTCAGAATCTATGCTTTGAGAAAAGAGGAAAAAATGCTTTACATATTTGTTTAGGATTTCTAGGTATGTGATAGTCCAAAACCAGCTGCTGTAAGAAGATCGTTGAAGGTCTAGAAACCCCAGAGGAACAGATGAGTGGGCTCTAGGGAACTACACAGTCTGAGAGCACCACTTAAAGTGGATCCATCTGACTGTTGCTGGATCCCTTGTGGAGGTCAGAGAAGGCAGATGTGCCTGTGGTGCCGTGTTAGGTTTCTTGGATAGGATGTGGGAACGTGATGTGCATGTTCAATGCCAAGCAGTTGGTTTATATCTCTTGGTATCAACCATACTTTTTAACTTGTATGAGGGCTCTTCAATGATTTCAGCACTTCCAGAGGGTTTATGTAGCAAAATGCTGACTGCAGACATGGGCTAGGACGCTAGTAGGTGTTTTGTTGCTGTATTTTGTAGGTAATGGTGGTCTCCCATTAGCACTTGAGACTTAATGCTCGATTACAGACTGTGCTGAACAGTGTCTGAACAACTGTGGGGGGTTGCTTTGCCTCTATCAGGAGATGGGGTCCCAAAAAGGTCAGAACTTGATGTAAAGATGCACTGTTGCAGAAATCTGTTTGATTTTCCAACACATGTCCTTACCTTTCATAGAATCATAGAATCATGTGGGCCAGAAGGGACCTTCAAAGGTCATCTAGTCCGACCCCCCCCCAGTCAGTGGGGTCACCCCCAACTAGACCAGGAGCCTCATCGAGGCCTCACCTTGAATGCCTCCAGGGAAGGGGCCTCAACCACCTCCCTTGGCAACCTGTTCCAGTGCTCCACCACCCTCACAGTAAAAGTTTCATGGCTGACTGGAGACCTCAGAACTTACCTGAGAAAATAAGGAGCTTTTCAGCCAGAGATCACCAACCTGAATCCACCTCAAACTGCAAATTATACTTATTTATGGATTGGGGATGACCTGTGTCACCAGAAACCATTGTATTTTGAGCAAAGTGGTGGCTTCCAGAGAAAAGCCCTGAACGGTGTAGGTTCTGCAGATTCACCTCCCTTTGAGGCAGGCGATGGGATGTACTGGCTCGGCAGCGCTCATGGGAGGCTTGTCCTCATAGATGGCTCCGTTTGCCGGGCCAAAGCTAAGCTCAGCTTTGACGTATAATTTCTTCTCCAATGTAGAAATTAACTCATTAAACACTTTGCATAAGACGCAGGCGCTGGCAGGGGGGAAGAGGAAATCAAACCCACTCACGCTTTGTTCACCTGCCTTCAAAGTCACGAAACCTTCCTGCAGTGATTCATCCCAAGCCGCAGGCTCCGGAGCCCTGGTTTGCCTTCTCCAGAGCCGCTCCACGGACAGGGACAGGCTGCTGAGCTCAAAGGAAGCTTTTTAACTGCAAAATTGTGCAAGCCAGCGTGTGCTATTTCTGGAGCGTGCTGTAATGTATGCGTCTAGCCTGGCTCTCTCCAGCAACGGCCAAATGTTTTTCAAGCAGTAAAGAAGGTAAAATAGAGCAACACTGTGCCGGAGCCAGATTTTCCATGCTTCCCCCGAGCGGATCCTGCACGTGCGCTCCCGGACACATAATTCAATGGGTCGGTCACCAGAAGGATAGAGCGGGGGGACCGGGGACCTCAGCTTGGCAGCTGGGGCTGGTTACGTTGCTCTGTGCCATGGCCCAGGGCACGTGGGCTCCGGGACCAGGGCCAGCAGAGCCCAGACTGGGCTGAGGGTTGTCACGGCTGAGTGAGCCGGGGGAGGTCACACCACGGGGAGAGAAGTGGCTGGGAGAAGGAAGCAGCACAGCATAGTAATGTGTCACCCTAACTACAGCCCTTGCAGCACCCCGATCTCCAGTCACCATCGGGAGGAGAGTCAGAACCCTTATCTTGGCCACAAAAGCGTCACGAAGGGCATGTCCGAGGGGTGCAGGATGGTGTCATGGAGCAAGGGTGGAACTGGCTCGTTAAGGGACTGGAAGCTGCTATGGTTTCAGGAACCCACAAAAATTTATTGTCGTTTCGACAATTATTCTGTCACCCAGTGACCCCTCCCCACCTGGGATGGGGAGTTGGAGAAAAAACAAGGAAACCTGAGGTTTTAAATATAAACAGATTTAATAGAATAAGACTAAATAATTAACATTAATAGCACTAAAGAACCAGTATTGATCCCGATACCAATATAAAATACACAAGGACCATACGCAGCCCATCCCATCAGCAGGAAGCCGTGCACTCAGAGCAGGGACAGCCAATGTGGGACCCTGCGAGCGCTGCGGCTTCAGGAGGAAGGGAAGGGCTCAGGGCTCCGGCACCGGGACAAGGAGTTCTCAGCGTGGCAGCCATCGAGGGAGAGAGAGAACTCCTCAGCAAACTTTCAAATTTCTATTGAAAGTGACATTCATGGTATGAAATAATCTTGTTGGCAGATTGGGTCAAGTGCCCAGGTCTCGCTCATCCTCCTCCCCACACCTGGTGAGCTCGAAAACACTGAGACCTTGAAACCTGCACCCCAGAGCTGACTATAAAGTAAATATTTTCACAAATTCAGACACCGGAGTCTTCTAAAAATGCAGTTTTCCCAAGCATTAGAAAAGAAATTAGTCCTGTGTTGCTCAGACCAGGACAAGCAATTATGGGGATGTCAGCTTGTTTCTTTGCCTGATCCCCCAGAATTTGCTGCTTCTGGGGAGAAAGGACTTGCCAAGACAGTGCTGGATGAATGTGGGTCTGGAGTGAGCCAATTCAGGGCCCTGCAGCGTGCTTCCTGATGCTGCTGTCAAACGAATGTCATGGTATCACTGCGTATATCAGGAGGGCTTTGGGACAAAGGGACAGTTGTAAGGGACTTAGTGTGGGTACCATCACCCTTTGGCCCATTTGAGTGGCCTCCAGCACCCTGCTCAGGCTAATCCTGCCAAGCAGGAGGACTCATCCCGGCAGGATTGCAGCTCCCAATGGAAGATGCACCAGAAGATGGGACACCCTTCCCAATACAGCCCCTTTCTTACCCTCTCCCATCCTCGGGACCTCTCGATCCTCGCTTGCTCCACCAGTTTGGCAGCCTGCTATATAATTCATCCAATTTGGGGGGAGTGGGGCGAGAAAGGGGTGATGCCAACCAAGAGGGAGAAGTGATGGAGAGATGAACCTGCCTCCTTTCCCTGGATGATGATCAGTGTCACCCACTGTCCTCCTTGCTGGACGGTACCACTTGGAGGAAAGAACAGGGGAAGAAGGAAAGAAAAGAGTAGAATCACAGGCTGAGGAATGTGTAGAAATAATGCAGGGTGGGATCTTTCAGGGTCAGTTTCCCTTCTGGAAGCTGGCATGTAGATGGGGCTCCCAATATCACTGAGTACCCACAAACTGTCTTTGTACTCCCTCATGTGGAGTTTTAAGTGTGTGAAAGGAGAGAGCAATGAGTGTTTTCTGGTGTTTTATGAAGGTTGCTGGCTCTCCAGGAGCAGCGTGGGGGCAGGTGCAGAACATGATGGAGATCTGAGCCGGGACTTTATAGATCTCCACAAAACCTTAGGTAAATTCATGTTTGGGAGAGGGACAACAGAGTCCCTTAACAGAATTTATCAGAAAATGGGATGTTTGTTTATCGCATGTGCTTCGGGAATTAATTGAGCCATGTCCATGGTGCTGTGTTCTGATGCTAAAACCAACATTTGCTCACAACCTCTATGGGCTGTTAAACTGATTTTGTAGCACTTTTTGGTCTTTCAGCCTTGTTAAATTAAAACAACATTTTCTTGTAAGACAGTTGCAAGATTAACATATCAACGTTTTCTCTTTGTCCAGCATTATTGAGTAGGGTGTTTTAACTTCTTTATCTTTAGTACTGGTTCACAATGATTTAAAGTATTCTCCATGTTCATAATCGGCCCTGTCCTGCTATTTTATTTATTTGTGCGTATGTGTTTTTGCAGTAACGTTGTGCGGGGTTTTCTGTAACTTCATACGAGCTCTGCATCTGCATGCGTGTGCCAATATGCTTTCAGGAGAAGCCACTAATAAGGATACGCATTTAAAATTATCTAATCTAATTGCTGGCAGCAGAAGGCATGGAGGAGAAGACGTTATGAAGAATTGCTGGATGGCCTAACAGTCTTA
The DNA here is from genome assembly GCA_025774025.1 of Xenus cinereus. NCBI lineage: Eukaryota > Metazoa > Chordata > Aves > Charadriiformes > Scolopacidae > Xenus > Xenus cinereus. The sequence continues at coordinate 6,834,316 of JAOXJK010000009.1, forward strand.
GTTCCATTAAATCCTCAGAGACTGACCTGTCTGTAGTTATTTCCTCCTGCATAATGAGAAAAATGAATTTAAAGAGACAATACGAGTAACCAAGGATGGGTGTATCTGAAGGACCTGGAAGAAGTGTGGTGCTGAGGGCAGATCATGGGAACCCTGTGGGTTCTGCATCAGCATCAGCGCAGCCCTCCCTGCCTCAGCCTCCGCATCAGTGAAATGGGTTAATCACTCGCTTGCGTGAGAATTAATGGTTGACTATAAAGAGCCCAGAGAACTCCAGTTAAAAGGATTCACACAAGGGAAAAGCTGTTTTCCCCCCGCCCCCGAATGCTGGTGTTTTGCAGGCTTCTCTCGCGCTCGCTCGGGTGCTGAGCTGAGGATGCTCCCCACCACCCCGGGGACACTGCCTGCACTCACCACCACAGCCATCCCCACGTGTGGGGCTGCTGCTGTGGGGCTGGGGGTGATTTCATTAGCGCTGCCCAACGGCAGCTTCCTCATGCTGCCTTTCTTTCCTGCATCCAGACGCATTATGGAAAACTTTGTTCTTTCACTCTGCTTGAAGCCAGTCTCAGCTTTTTGAACTTTTTTTTTCCCCTGGGTGTCTTCCCAAAACCTGTTGTGATTTTAAGTTTTCTACTAAGGCTTAGCCTCACCAGTCCTGAAGTTGGAAGTGAATGATCAGTCCCCAGCTGTGCCCAGAGCAGCTCATCCTGCTGCAGGCTAGGGGTGCAGGCAGCCCAGGGCAGTTCATTTTCCATGTTCATTTTGTCATATTTATTTTCCAGCTCTGAAGTGTTCAGGACGGGGTCCAGTTTGCATTCAGGGTCTGGTTTTAGCAGAACTAGAAAGCCCGTCACTAACCAGTCTCCTGTGCCTTGGCTTTGTACAGCTGGAAATGATGCGTTTCATGTGTAAAGAAAAATCTCTGCAATATTCTTCAAATATCATCTAATGTCCAGGTCCCATGTGAGAAGAGGACTGCACAGAGAAAAATGTCTAAAAGATTAGGCCAAAACAGTGGCAGAAGGGGCTGCGGTTAAGGAGCAAGAGGGCAAGTAAGGAAAAGCCCTAATGTCTTGATGGGAGAAAGTAGATAAATATCTGAGTTGCTGCCACAGTAGGACGGGATGTGAGTGTGTCTGTGGTATAAACAGCATAGGTTTAAATCTGCCTCATTTCATAAAGGTCTTGTGTTTTTTACCCCAGGCTCCCTCTCCCAGGTCACCGTATGAACACCTGAGTCTTCTCCAAGCATCAGAGAGATGAACTTGTAGCGGCTCCTCCACAGGTAAGAGGCTCAGCCGTTGCTTCGGTGCCTGGGAGCACGGGGACCACAGAGCCCGGGGTGCCCCAGGGCCATGCTGGTGGCCGTGCTGCCCCAGGATGGGACAGGAGGTTTGCTCTGCCAGGATTTCTGCAGATTTTATGACCCTCCGAGGCGACAGGGTCATGGAAGTTTGTAATTCCTAGAGCAGATGAATGATGACTGAGCATTTAAAAAGGTGTTTTGAGGGGCAGGGACTGATCCAGGCTGACAATCTTGGGTTTTAATTTTATTTCTGCTTGCAGCATGTGCTGGTTCTGTTCGCAGCTGCCCTGCCAGAGCAGCCTGTGCTCCTGTAGAGGTGCTTGTTGTGATTTTCTGAAGTGGGTAGACGTGGATTGCAGTGCTGGTGTGGGGGTTGCCTCTCCTGCTGCCATGATTTTCTCTCTGACCCTTTATCCAGCAGCTGCCTAATATAAATTATTTAGAAACAGAGGCTGCTCTTGGGTATTTCTCTTGGTAGCTGAGCGACATGACCAGACGGTACCTGAATCCTACCCTCCCTTGCCTGCCCTCCCTGTCCCTTCCAGCTGGGCCTTTTTCTCCTTGCAGCCTTCAAGGAGTTGCGTAATTTACCGATGAAGTTTTATGCCGCTTTAGGGATGCCACTTGCCCAACTTTGGGGAAGTTTGTGGAGATAAAATACTGTTCACGAAGCTCTTGGGGAACCTCCAGAAGAAGGTGTTGATACTGGCCCCCTGCTTGTTGTAGAGGCAAAACCCAAGGTCTGGCACCCATGCTGGGTGGATTTTAAGGGCTGGGAGTCACTTGGCTGATTTCAGATAGATGAACATTCTCCTTGAGTGAAAAATGAGTTTGTTGGTTCAAACATTCTCCTTGAGTGAAAAATGAGTTTGTTGGTTCCTTGCTTTAGAAGGTACAGCTTTATCCATAGGGATGCACATCCCAGGCAATGCTGCTGTCCTCAGCCAGGCTCACCAAGCCGGGGCCACGTTGTCCATCCACACACACGGGTTATTTTCAGAGCTGGAAGGCGGTGGCATGGGACGGGCAGAACGGCAGTGTCCCCTGCGTGGGCCGAGGGGCAGGAAAGCTGCTGGGAGGGGGGACGGACTGGGGGGGGTGGTGGTGCTGCCCCTGTAGAGGGCACAGCCTTTTCTCCAGGAGAAGCTGTTGGCCTGGAACCAACAGGAAAGTGACGGAAGGAGGAGCAGAGCTCACCGGAGAGCTGTGTCCCACCGCACCACAGCCCGGCCTTCGGTCCCATCGGTGAGCATTAATTGGAGGGGACAGATTTTGCACCCCGGGCGCAGCAGGGAACCAAACTCCGGTGAGAGCTTGGAGCCGCCTCCATCAGCAAACACTTCTTGCTGGGCTGCAGTTACAGCTCATTATCTTGCTGACCTTTAATTTCACAAGTGTTTCTTGCAATGTGTTTCTTCAGCCTGGTCCGGCTTCTGACCTCCGTTCCCAGAGGCAGCAGGATAATATATTCATCTGCTGTGCTGTCTAGCCACTTTGCATCCTTCCCTCTCTCCCTCCATCCACCCCTCCGTCTCTGTCCTTTTTGGCAATCTGTCATTTTTATTTTTGGTACGAGTCCAGGAGCTGAGTAAAAAGTACTTGGGCAGCTGGAGCGAGAAACAATGGATTTTAAATACGCTTTAACGTGTTTGTAAACAAGCGCACTTCATCAGGGTCCCTGCCCAGCACACTGGCAGCAGACAAAACCGATGAGACTCTTCTGAGATCAGAATTAATTACGCTGCATGAAATGGTGCAAAACAGACCACGATGCGGTGGGAAATGTTGCCTGTGCCGTGGTCCGTGTCTGTTTGTTGATGCCGTGTTTGTCCCTGTGGCCACTGAGCACCTGAGATTGCTTTTCTCCAGGCCATGGCAGGGAAGAAGATGAGGAGAAAGAGATGAAGGGAGAGAGCTAAACATTCTGGGAGGGCTGTGTAGCTGTTGCGCTTTGAGGATGCTCCACGGCGTGTCTGGTGGGATGTCACACTTGCTGGAAATCATCTATCAGGGGAGATCAGCACAGGGAATAATGCTGCTGTCCTGTCAAAATATCCCCATTTCTTCTGAATTCCCATGGCTTGTTCCTCATGTTAAAAAAAAAACCCATGAGGTTTCTTTGTATCAGGGAGTTAAAAAATCCTCTATTGATGGTGATTTGAAGAGGGAAGGAAGCTCAGAAGCAAAGGACGGGGGCAAAGGATCTGTAGTTGGAGCATATGGATTGGATGGTACCAGGTAGCCCATTATTCCCAAATCACATATTTTGATGAATAAAGACTGAATTTGCAGGTGGGGAACTCCCACTTTTGCTGGAGGCTGTGAGTGGAGCGGGACTGAGCTCATGACACAAGTGTTGGTACCTGATGCACGGGTACAAACATTTGTAGTCACAGGGAATTTTCCAGTGGGAAAATAGCAGGGGAGAAAAATCAAAGTGCTTTGGAATCATCCCCTTTGCTGCCTTGTACCCAGCTCCAAACCCCAGTTCAGTCTGTGTCTGCTCAAGAGGATGGAGGCAGCCGGTCTCCGACTCTTCTGTGAGAAACACTGTAATTGCAGAAATTGGCACGGTGGCTTGGAAGGAGATCTAATTAATTAATTCAAGACATGCTGGGATTAAATTTTATTAAACTTTGGAATCGGAGCAGACTAGATGAAATGTAAGCAAAGGTTGGGAAGGGAAAGGAGGGGTATGTGCTACACGTGCTGCCTGCCAGCGCTGCCGCCATCCTGCCCTTCGCTGCTGGGGTACCGAGGGTTATATATAGGGCCATATACAGATGTACAAATATATGTATATATCTATGTATATGCACCCAGTTTCACTCTAGGCAGGGTGATCAGGGACCCTCTGCTTTCCTTATCCAGTTGCTCTGGATTTTTAGGTGCAAGGTGACTCTCTCCTGCAGTAGGTCCTAAGCCGGGCACCTGTGGCCACCTACTCCCTGGCATCATCTGGACTGAAGAAGAGGTTTCATTGGCTATTCCCCTGACCCTGTGCTGATAAACGTGTTGTCCTCCATCCAGACCTGCCCATTATTTCATAATAAGGAATGTCAGCTCCGTATTTATTGCCTTTAAAATGATTTGGGTTCTTCTGGAATGGAAATTCAAGACAGTCATTGCTCACATAGTTGCATCTTGAGGCTTGCTCTGCTCCCAGAAGCCGACTGGGCAGGCATGGAAGGGCTGGCACAACTTCACCCTGCTGGACTTCGCAGGAGTAGCTAGGTTTTTTGGACAGGTTAAACAAGTGTATGTGGGGTGTATGCAAAACCATGGGCTCTCCAGCAAGAGGTGCAGCAAGGACCCAGCCTTTCCAGGGATGTTGTTTTTCCTGCCGACTCTCCAGCATCCCACACGAGCTGTCTTCTCTTCTGACAGCTTCAGGAGTATACTTTATCCTAATTTTAGCTCTCCCTCCAAGGTGGGTATCTTTGGGGTTTGGGCACAATGAATGCCTTATTCATAAAACTACAAACACTGTAAAAAGAAGGAGCGGGGGGAAGTGTCCCGCCCTAAAATGTTTCTGATCTCCAAGCAGCTATAATTTTGGCTTGCTCGGAGAACAAGCTGAGGTAGTGTTCATTTTAACAGCCAGGAAAGGGCTGTCTGTTTATATTTAGGGCCTTGTAGATTTGCACAGTATATGCAGGTGGCACATTAAAATGTATGGATGATTTCTTACCAGGATAAAGCTGTGTTTTTACTGGACTGGCTTTAATTCTGTGTGAAGGCTAAGTAAGTAAGCACTCAAAATTTTGCTCTAACAGTTTCTGGGGTTAAATTTTGTAGCCTTTGGAGTGTTGTTTTGAGCTTAATCCTGTTGAATTCCACTAGTGCGCCTTCCCACACAGTTTTGCCCAGAACACATGTTTTTAAGAGCAGTTTGGCATCTCCTGCCACTTGGAGTTTGCAGGGCATTGGCACTAGTGATCATTGTTCACTTCTCACTGGAGAAGTGTTAGTAGATCACAGCAATGAAAATAAGTAGGTGAGTGAAGAGCATCTTCCAGCAGTGAGGTGGGCAGTGGTCCAGGATCTCAGTCAACTTGGTGGTTGCAGCTGTGACCTAAACCTCTGGGCTCCCTCTGGAGAAGGCTATGCCTTCCGTCCATTTCCAGCCTTGCCCATTGTTCTATAGGCTCCAGGAGCTGCAGCAACAGGTTCAGTGCTCACCTGGTGTCGTCTTGATTTTGATGGCTTTTTCTTGGCATGAGGCAAAGAGGATGGTGTATCCAAAAAAAGTGCATGTGCGTTTGGGCCATGGCTTCTGGAGTTGGGTTGTTGTTGCTGTTTGTCCCCCAGTATTGCAAAGTCCTGGTAAGATGCCAAAGAGACGGCTCTTCAGCATGGTTCTTCACAGAGAGCAGCGTTCATCTCTGGAGAAGGAGAAATTGTTAAAAACTGTGCGTGTTGCTTGTTTTTGAGCTGTAGCTGAACAGCACACAAAGATGTTGCAGTTCTCTTGCCTATATTTGGGAGTTGAAAGCCTGGTCCACACATCATTCTTCTGCCACCCCTCAGAAATTGCTCACTGGCTACTAATCTTGCTCTGATAATAAGTAATGCTTTTTTCACAGGGGAATCCAGATGCTTATTTGGTATTTGTGAAGCTTACCAAGATCCCAGGGCTGAGGAGGTTTGTAAAAGGGGAGTGCAGCTATTAACGTCAGTTGTCTCGGTCTCCTGGAGAGTGCCCAGGCTCCAAGGTTTGTGCACACATCCAAAATTAGAAAGTTGTTGGTGGTTTTTTCATTCAGAGTTACGAAAAGACCTGTTTGACCGAATTGAATCACCGGGCAGCTGCGAGCAAACGAGGTTCAAAGTGGATGTAAGAGAGGGATGGAGCTCAGTGCAGAGAAAAGATACTGAATTCTAATTATATGTAGCTGTAACATGCTGTGGCAGGTTATGTTCTTGGGAGATGGTGTAGAAAAAAGTGAAATCCAGGTTCTGTTTGCATGAGAATATTTCCGTGCATGTTTGGGTACTTTGCTGTGGTAACCAGAGGGCCTATTTTTAGAATCTTTCCCAAGATGCTCCTCTATACTACAGTGAGTTGCTTGGGAAGCTGGTGCACAAAGTTGTCCCAGGGGTTTTCAAGTTAAAATGAGTATTAGTTCAGAAAGATTCCAAAGGATTATGTTCTAGAAAATTGATCAGATTTTGTGTGAGGTCCTTCTGGCTGCATGTCCTGCCCGGACTTCATGTTAGGCATCTCTGAGATCCCAAATTCCAGCACTTAGGTATGGAAAGGGTCTTCTTTTATTGGACCAGATCCTGACTACAGCACTAAACTAATGGTACCGTAATGGCAGCTTGGCTTAGCATTTAAACGGGGTCATGCCAGAATATATGTTAGCATTTTTAATCACAGTATTTTTGGCCCCCAGCCAGCGAAGAGCCTTCGAGTCTAATCTAGCAGAGATCAGCTCTCTGGTTTCCTGTGAAGAAGAAGGAAAGAAGAGAAGAGAACGAGCCCACAGGTTCAGTTGTACATGTGTGAGTGACTCTATGGTGAAACTTCTCCCTTGTTCATCTGAAAGTCCTTCAGATTTTACTAGGCTAGCACCGGGGTATTTGTATGTTCCAGTTTTCGAATGGAAGGTGTTTACAAGGTTCAGGTTGAAACATTTATTTCTTAGGAAAGTGTTGTTATGCTCCATTAGGTATATATCCAAAAAGAACAAAAGCAGTCCTTTCCCAAGAAGCCACAAACAGCACCAAGACAGACAGACATGCTTCTTTTTCAAATGTCATTCTCCATACTTTATTGTCTTTCATCCGTAATCATTTAAATACACTCACACGTATTTGAAAAAATAACAACAGCACAGCAATTGCACTTTACCCAGAGCACGCTCATGAATACATTTTGTGATATATTGTTTCTCTATGGGATTTTTTTCAAAGATGTTCTGCAAAATGTTTCCATGTGCATTTCAACAAGACAGTTCTCTGTCTATACATGGATTTTGGAGCAGAAAAAGTTGTGCTTGCTCATGGGCTCCCTTATTCTTTGAAAATTTTAGAACTGCCATAACTGAAAATAGACAGAGAAATATCCATACACTGTCAGACTCAGAGGAAAAGGTTTCCTTACATATATACCTTGCTAACGTACGGGCTATCAAAGGGGATTGACTGGGAGAGTTTGGCCTATGGAGGCCCAGGATTGACACACAAATTTTTAATGCATTTCAATATTTAAGCCTCTTAAAGGAATGAACCACAGCTCTTATAATCTGTGTGTAATGGGTCTTCTTGAGACAATGTGCACAATGTTGCTGTTATGAGAAGTGTGCGGATGGTGGGTTTGCCTCCATATGATGCATCAAATGAGTGCCTTAAACTGCCAGGGGTATTAGGCAGTGAAAATCCCGAAGTGGAAAATGATATGCTGCTGTTAATGATTGTGGCACGGGAGCTCTCAGTTGTTGAAGACTTTTACTTTTAATGAGCTGTATCTCAAGTATGTGTTGTCATCTTGAGTTATATCTCAAGCTCTATTCTGTAGCCATAGGAGCAATTACATTATTGTTTGCTTAGTCTGAATTCTTGTGTTGCTTATATGAAAAAAACAACACATCTTCTCACAAGCAAGGAGGTAGTTAGCATTTTCTAATGTTTTGGATTTGCTTTAATCCCATGTGACTATAGTTATGCATTTAATTCTGGATGATGAAGTAACTTTTAAACTCAGAAAAATACTTGAGTTTTAAGAGTGATGTTTTACCAGCTCCATTTTATGTTGACACAGATAAACAAAATGCCCTTATTTTTTTCTTGGTTGTTTTCTTATTTCTTCTTTTATTATTATAATAATACCACAGAAGGAAAATTAAGTAGGTGAATAAATAACATCTTCCAGCTGTGAGGTGGGTAGGTTTGTTTTCTTGTTTGTTCTGGTGAGAGAAAGAAAATACAGTCTGTAGAGAGCAAATGTTAAAAGTGGGAGGTTGGTGTGGACCTGGCTATGTCCAGGTAAAGTCAACGAGCAGCATTTAGAAGAGCAAACCTGAAATCTGTGCACATATTTAATCCTCTTCTGCACCAGACCTGGTTGTCATATCGTGGTGATGGGGAAGCTGAAGAGAAAACTTGGGTGTTGCAGCATGAGGCTGACATGAAACCTCTCCCAGTGCACGACTGCCCTTTTGCCAGTGTGAAACAAACTCCACGTGTATTAAGGCATTTCCCCAAGAGGAAAACTTGTCTTAGAGCTGTTAGACATGGGCAGTCCTGGGATGATGGCGTGGCTTGTCCTACAGTGATCTGGAAGCAATAGCATTTTGACGTCTGCTGGTTGTGGTAGCACGACAGCCAATGAGAAGTATTTGTGTGAAGAATGTCGGGGAATAAACTCATTTTTTCCCCAAACCATGCGGGGAGCGTTGCTGAGATGAGTGTGGAGCAGCAGACGCTTTTGGTTTTGTTGGCATTAATTGAGGTGGATGTGAAGGATTTCTATAAATCAGTGCAACATTTAGAAAGGGTGACTCAGAAGACACATCGCAGTGGCAGCGTATCCAATAGACAGGAACTCGATCAATACAATAAACATACTGTAAAGGTAGACAGGATGGACCAGTCTTGTTATTTAACCTGCGCTGAAAATGCAAGAGCACGTGGCCTCTAACAGGATTAAATATTACATTAAAAAACACTAAGCCTGTTAATGCAGTGCATAATTAAGCCCTGGAATTCATTGCCAAGGAAAATCTTTGAGTGGATCTTAATAACATTTAAAAAAGAGACAGACACGTCTATTATTAATAAAACTAGGCAGAGATCCGTTCTGTGAGAGGTAGAAAAAAGCAAGGCTGCTTAAGAAATAGTCTTACACATGCAAGTCAAACACTGCCTGTCTAGTAAAGAGGCATTTTTTTTTTTCCTTTTTTGCTCACTATTATATTCTGATTTTCACCTGTCTCTGAAGTGCTGGTGCCTGTGAACAGGGGAGATGTCTGCAAGGCTGTGAGGTCCATGGGCAGGTCCTGCATCTCTGACTGGCGGATTAGGGAGATGCTCAGATAAGCAGCAGGTCAGCCCAGGCGCTCGTGCCATTTAAGGTCACCATAGCACTTAGCAGAGTGAAAAAAAATAAGGTGTTGAGTCTTCCAGTGTCGCAGGGTGTTTTTGTCACAGGGTGTTTTTGTCGCAGTTTGCCTGTAAACAGCCGAACGTGGGGCTCGGTGGATCGCTGGATGTCTGAGCTGCTGTTGTTTTGGTTTTGAGCTTTTTAAGAAAAGCTGGAGGAGCAGGCAGGCCAATAAAGCTGGCTGCCAGCAACCTCGGAGTATTCCTGGGCTTTCACAATCCCCACTTTGTGCTAGAGTCAACCCAAGCCAAACCCACAGAGAAGGAAAATGGGATGACCCTTGTCTGACCAAATGGGTGTCCTGTATCTGCACTTTGTGTCCAGGCAGAGTTTTACTCTTTGATTCCTTTCTTTCTTAATCAGTTTATGTCACTGTAAATCCACATGGTGATGTGCAGTGCCCCGCTTGTGGTTTCTCTCAGGCCAGTTCATGATCTGGTGGGCAATAACTTCTCATGCTTGATGAGGTTGCTCATGGCTGGGTCCTGTCCTGTGCTGCGTAAGGAGAGGAGCTTCGTTTTGAGGGGAGGTGGAGGCGTGATGTGGTGATGCTGTGGGTGCAGCGTGGCCATGCTGCCTCCATCCCTGCCTGTGGGCACTTGCTGGGACCTAGAGCCCCTGTAGCATCTTCTCATATGGCAGTGGTCATCTTGAGTGGGGGCAGCCTTGGAATATGGTGGACCCAGCATGTGTTTCTTGCCTCTGATCTCAAGCTTTCCTTGGTCTGGCCCACACCAGCCTCTCCTGGCTCCAGCAGTGGAAGGATGAAGTTTTGTGAGGGCATGGTGACACTCACATGGTGAACACTGTGTGATGTATATCATAGTGCATAGATGGATGCCCAGGACCAGATTCTCCATGTCCATGCCTGGGAGCTTCGTGGTGCTCAGACTTGCCCAGTACCAGCAAGCTCTGGGGCAGGGAAGCCCTGGGGCACTTCAATGATAGATAACAGTCCTGGGCAACCTGCTCGAGGTGGCCCTGCTTGAGGAGGGGATTGGCCCAGATGATCTCCAGAAGTCCGTTCCCACCTCAACCATGTTATGTTAAGGTGCCAATGAAGGATGTTCTCCTCATACGTGGGCACACAGGGGCAAGACAGGGATTAAAAATAATAGTTCGGTGACCCTGCCAGTGGTGCAGAATCTCTTGAAAGCTGAGCTCCATGTGTCTGTTTCTTGTGCTCTTGCTGTGACATGGAACAGAGTATGAGGAGCACTGAAGCTAAAGCCCCTTCCTGGCTTGCAGGAGCCAATCTGGGGCAGTAACGTTCAGCTTTCCATCTGCTGCTTTCCCTCCACTGCTTTCCCTCCATGTCCTGGGAAGTGCCTGCCCAGTTTCCCCTCTCTGCCATCCCTCTGGGCTCAGCTGTGCTGCTCCATCCCACTGGTTGCTGCCATCTTGAACAAAAAACCCCAAAAGGGCACTTCACCTTTATGTACCTTGCACAATCAGTAGTGAGCAGAGACCTGGGAGGTGCCTGGCACTCCCTTTCTACAGATGTGACCTCTAGGAGGTGACACATGGATTAACTAGGTAGAGAAAAGGAGGTTTTCAGGCTAATAATCTCTTTCCAACCTTTTCCTTGAATCCTGGGTTACTTCCAATAATCCCTGCTCAAAACGGGAATGGTGGTGGAGAATTCCCACACACCCCCAGACTCAAGCTACTGGTCCCAGGTCTCCAGGCTATTTGAGAGCTAGCCCTCTGCCAGGTGCACTGGAGGAAGCCTACTTCATGCTTGTTCCTCCTTCTCTTCCTCCCTGGTTGTGGCGATCATGGGAATGGCAGGAGTCCAGTGCGCCCTTACACAGTGCAGCTCTTTACGCTTTGCCATGAGCCTGCGTCTGGGAAAATATGTAAGAACATCCTTAAAGTTAATTATGTGTTTCAGCACCCTCCCCAAGTAGGGATGTTTTTTTAATCAAGACCCTAAGTTGGAGGTGAGAAGAGACAGGATGGGAACGTCACTGATTTCACCCTGCAGGTTCGAAGTTGATTTCATGCCAAACCATCATTAATTTCTGCCATCTCAGAAATTAAGCCTTTGCTGTCTGTGCTCAGTGCTGAGATATGTAGGTCTCGCTGCATAGCTCTATTAGCTCAATTTACCTTTCTCTTCCAAGACAGTTTTAGCACTAATTGACCAGAATTCAAACCAGCTTTCTCTCCTGGTAATGTGGTTCATTGCTTATAATTGACCTGCTTTTCTGGCAGTGAAGAGAGCTCTACCAGCCAGCATATACTGTGTGACTGTAGCCTGTAATTACTTAGATTTAAGCCCTTGAAGGAAAATTTTAGGACCTTTCTCTGCTGAATTGAAACCGTAAAAGAATATATATAAAGGAAAAATTTCCAAGCTAGTCTTTTAGACATCTAAACAGAGTCGGGGAAGGAAGCTTAGCACTGCTGAGCTGGTGGCAGCTTTCTGCAGTAGGTTATGGTTTCAGGTCTCCTGGATGGATGACCAAGGAAGTTATTTTTATGTCACTTTCTCAGGGCTGTTGATTGTAATGGGGGACACAGTAGTACCAAAATGGTTTGGCCATTCTAAATGCCCGCTGTGCCAAAGATACCCCGATGCTTATGTGTTGCAGTTCACCACAGCCCTGCAGCCCTGACTCACACACCAACATCTCCCCACACACCTCCTCGCCAGCAGCTGGCAAGAACATCCCAGTCCCTCTGGTAGCCAATTTTTCCTGTGGTGTCACCTGTAGAGAGACACATGCACCCTGCTGGCTCCCAGGACCTTCACCTACTTGCCAACTAGTCTGGCTTGCTCTTTGCTAGTGATCACACACCAATCCCTGGTTCCAGTCCAGCTGCGTCCCAGAACCCATATGCACAGGAAGGCAGAACAGAGTCCCTCACCCAGGAAAATTGTTAGAAATAAAGTTTAGCAGAAGACAGGAGAGACTGCACTCATCATGCCCATGACATGGCTGGACAAGCACGCTGACCAGCAGTGTTTACACAGAGATGGATCTTTTTATCTTCTTATCCCTCTGTTTTACCACATATGTTCTTCCCCAAACCATCTTGATGCCTCCCTTCCACAACTGTGTTCCTTCCCTAAACATCCTATTGTAAGTCTTGTGCAATCACCAAATTCCCTTCCCCTGCGTCCTAGGTGTCCCACACCCCATCAGTCCCAAAGGAGCCCCAGTTGACTCATCTCAATGGGTTTCACAACTGTACCCTGGGGCTGTGTCTCTCCTGGGACATCCCTGGGAGGAGCCAGGCAGGGTGTCCCTTCCTCTGAGCCCATAATTTGGGTCTCCACCTGCCATTGTGCCCTGTGCTCCTTTGGGCTTGTGGAGATGGCCTGGGATGGGCTGATGGCTCCTGGCGTGGACCTGGGAGTAGCTGGGCAGGGCGCTATTTGGTTCCCCTGCCTGTCATGGACTCTCTGTTCTCCTTTGTGGGCTTTAAGGTGAGATTTTTATTGCATAACCTAATATATCTCAGGGAAGTGACCAAGACAGCCATGGCCGTGTGCTGGTGCAACCTTGCACGGTCTCCACCAAGAAGTGATGTCTCCCACCTTTCTTGGTGGGAGGTGAGGGGAGCAGGAGCAGGTGTCTAAGGGGAATGGCAAACCTCTAGTCCAAGATAACATTATAAAACTTATTCTGGAAAGGATGTGACTGCCCATCATCAGTTCTCATACAGCACCTCGGCTCTCATACATCTGCTCTGTATCAGAGAGCAGATTTTGTGCTTCATGCTGAATTTGGGGGGCTGCCCATGCCTAGTGGGTAGTGTTCGAGCAGATGTCTTCCCTTTGGTCAAGACATAGATTATGAGCAAAGTGTCCAGCTCCAAAGCTTGAGGCGTTTCTGAGCATGTGTAGGTGCCTGAACGTGAGCACCCAGGGATATTTTTGATGCTGCGTGGCCCCTTGTCAAGTTTAGGCATCTGCAGGGCTAAGCTGCTTGGAGCATGGCATGTCTGGATTGCTTTCCTGAACGTGCACAGCCTGTCAGATGCCAAAGGCAGTCAAAGATGCCAGGGCAGATGCAAAAACATCTGGACACCACCTAAAGCTCAAAGACTTCCTCTATCTTCTGCTGATACCCAGCACAGAGCATTGGCTGATCTCCAGCAGAAGTCCTTTTCTTCTCTCCTGCCTTGGAGGTAAGTAATAGCACAACTTCTGCCATACAGCCATCAGGGAGGGAAGAAAATTGAAAGAGCGGGAAACATACCTCGCTGTTTAAATTAATCTCCCTGGGATTCTTTTTAGAAGATAGGAAAAATGACAACCTGATTTACAACAACCCTTTTCTGCCTTGAAATTCACTGTGTGCCTGTCCTGTCTCTCCGCATCTAGAAATAAATCATCAAGTGCTTCAGAAACGCGCTCATAGAAATGTACCCTTTTATTTGGCCACCGTATGCACTTGACAGCTCAAACATGCTTTTTCAGGCACCGCTGACTTTCCGTGTTTCTTCTCCAGACCCCCTTAGTTCGAAGCATTGATTTTGCATTTAGGCTCTGTGATTTTTTCCTTAGTTGGGATCTCTGAGGGGCTGCAGAAAGGAACTGGAGCAACTTTTTTTCAGATTGGGTAATGCTGTTTTGGGGAGTTATAATGGGAAACTTAGCAAGGGTGAGCAGATGAGTTTTCAAAGCTTCATCCTCCAAAATGAGTAGGTTGTACACGGATACATGAGCCCGAAGTCTAAAAAAAGCTGGTGCAATAGCAAATTGTTGAAGTAACACCCAGATGCTGTGTGAACCAAGACTGGGTCCAGTTTTGCCCAAGATATGGGAGCTTGGATGCAGAAAATGCTTTTCTCCCTTTCTGCTTTGCAAAAATAAACTGTCTAAACTAAAGTAAAGTACCAGGATTTGTCCTTCTTATCTCATGTGACAGAAGAGGCAGTCTGGAGACAGAGAGAGAGGACTACTAAGTATTTAATTTCTCTTCCTCTGCTCAATAAAATAACCAAAGACTATCTATTGGCCGGTGTTACGCCCTTGGCACAATGCTACACTGAAGAATGAACTTGAAATAGTTGTAAAACACAAATTTTTAAAAAAATAATTCCAGTTTTGAAAGTTTGCATTTTTATACAGAGAAAGGACAGGCTACTGTGTGCTGTGAGAATGAAGATCCATGCAGCTTGTCTGTCCCCAAGCTTGGACAACACAGGCACAGAGAAGAAATGCGTCTGTGCTCTTCTGGGCACTGGGGAGCAGGAAAATTTGGATTCACACAAACAGAAACAGCAATTTCTGTGCAGGAATATCCCAGCTCTGACCATGATTTTCTCAGATCGTAGACTTCCAAGTGGATCAAGCACTTTGCCGTGTTTTCCCCAGTTTGTGCAAACTGTTGGCAGTTCTAGGTTTTCATCATGACAGTGATGAAGTTCTATCAGCCAGTGGAGAGACCTGTCCTTCTCTTCCCTTGTTGTATCTTCTTGGGTGCAGTTTGATGGTACAGACATGTACCTTCTGGCCACCACTGGAGAAGGGATAGCGGAGGGGAGAGACCTTCGGTTGACCAAGAATGGCAGCTCAGGTTCTGGAACCATGAACACAGCAGTGGTGACTTTATGATTTTCTGTAATGCATTGGTTCAGAGTCTTAGGGGGTTTTGATACCTGCATTTCACATGTCTTTATTTGAATTTACTTATATATGTGACCTGAAGTCTTAATTTCCTAAGTTTTTAAGTTCTAAGTTACTATGTCTTATTTGGAAGGGTCTTTTTCTTATGAATTTCCTTGTCCAAAATGTACATTTTTTTTTTGCATGGCATTCACTGGTGAATGATACACAACTGAATGTATGAATAATACACAGTAACCACAGCAAGGGTAGTCAAGTGACACTTCTAGTGGTTTGATGAAGTATAAAATAATGCACACTCATATACTCACAGCCTTTTAAGAGCAGGCTACCGGAGTTCGGGGCAGAGCGAGCAGCAGGGTTGGGACTCCTCTCATCTCTCTCCAGTTGAGGAGTCGCTCTCCCTTTGCACTCAACAGAGGGAAAAAAATGTTGCGGGGCATGATTCACCTACTGCTTTAGATGTGTATCTTGCAACGGAGTGAATCAACTCTAGGATTTCCTCCATAAAAGGAGGTGTGGAGGTATTTACTTTGTAGAAATCTGAAGTTGGGTGAGATAAATTCCAGCCAGGAAGCACGCTGCAGAAGACAGACATTAATATATTTTTTATTAGCAATAGCTTAGAGGTCTGTGCTGCCAAGAATAGCAGATTGGGAAAAGGTGTGCAGGGTTAAAACCTCCAGCCCCCTTTTTCTCTGTATTTTAAAGGCTTCCTTTGTGCTACGCAGCAGCACACAAAGATTCCAAAGAGACAAAGCTGGTGGGAGCCTTGATGTCCTCAATGTTCAAATTACCAAGTGGCCACCAAGGTTTTAACAAGTAGGGGCAAGTGAGCAGTGGGACCTGTGGCCACACACTGCTGCCCCTGCCGATTCGTGTCAGAATGCATGGCCGTGGGAAAGAAAAGAGTTGTTATTCCTTGTCTCGTAACAGCCTCAGAGATGTATTAAGTAGCCGATGGGTCGTAGGTGAGCACGTTGATTAGGTACAACAGTCATTCATAATTTTGCTTTATTATATTTTTTTTCTGTGTGTAGTCTACATTTAAGATTTTACTGAATTTTAACTTTGTGCGAAGTATTTTAGACCCTACTTTACTGTGCTCTGAGGTTGCTCATGAGAAAGGCAATCTTGCTGCAGAAACTAGTTTTGCACCAGTTGTAGCATTATTATTCAGAGGATGCATATTTCTACAGTTAAAGAACAAATGCTGTAAATTTGAAGAAGCTGTGCTGTGTGCATTTTCTTATACATCAAAGAACTGAAATCCCTGCTTTACAAATGCAAAAACCCCAACTGTCTTAACTATAAAATGATGGTTGTTGCCCGAACATTGCTTTTTTTTTTTCCTTTTTCGGTGTTGTTGGGCTGCTGCCTGCACTCCCTTGAGCTTCCATTAAAGATGCTGCCAGTTAGTGGCCAAATGCACCGCCCTCCCCAGGTCCTGTTGCGTTTAGCCACAGATGCAAAACTTATGATGGTTTATTACTGAAGTTTGTTAAAAGGACACAGTCCACTAATAAAACTATTTTGGTTTTCTATTGCTAATTCTGACTTGAAAGAGAGAGTATGAGCTGACCAAAATGTGCCGAGTTTCTTTAGCGAGAAGCAGAAATGAGGTAATGCAATTAATGCAAAGAGCAGCAGAAGCTTCTGGTAGAGCTCTCGTCATGGGGAATAGTTCTTCCAAGAAAATTCACTAATGAAAATTACCTGGCTTCTCAGTGTATGGGCAGTTGTAGACTTTCAGTCCAAACACACACTGCTGACGTTACTGCCTTAAAAGTTCCAAGAGTTTCTAATTGCTGCTCAATATACTGGATTTGGAAAAACTGTATTAAAAATTGTTTGTTTATCCTTAGGTCCCAGCAGAGGAGGCAGGTTTAGGGAATGTGATAGTATTTTGTTTCTAGAAGAAAATAACTGACCATCTCCATCCAGGCCTTGTGCTCATCCATTTCAAGATGTAGCCCCATTTAAGCCTGTGCTTCAGGGTTGATCTAGTTTTTCCCCATGAAGATTATTCAATGTTTCTTGTGTCATTCAGTGTTTTACTTCTTCCTGGGCAATGTGTGGCATAAACTGTTCTATTTAAGCACCATCAAGAGTCCGGGGACAAATTCAACCTCAGAATCACTCTATTGAAATGAATGGGCAAATTATCAGGAAAACTTGTGTGTTTATCTGTGTGCAGACTAGTGACATTGGAAGAGCACCCATCCGAAGATCTGGGTGCCCAAGGGAAATTTTTAAAAACAGGAAATGAACCTGTTAGTTCAGCTGGAGCAAAGGAAAGTCCTGCAACTGAACTGAAAGTCCCACAGCCTCCCCGGGCAGTGCCACGGCTCCCACCCTGCTCAGGCACCTGCGGGGGGAAGTTGGGCTGAGCGGGGTGACCTGAGTGGGCTCTTAGGGGACCAGTGTGCCAGCAAGTGCCAAAGGTCCAAGATGGGACAGGCTGCCCGTGGCCACCGCCTCTTCCTCTTCTTGCAGGAGCTCTGGTAGGATGCTGCCCTGGAGGGGTGGGAAAAGCAGTCAGCTATAGCTTTGCGTGGGGTTTTCTTCTAAAACACAAGCATTTGGGTTAATCCCGGCTGGAATTATACTTCTGCAGAGGATATGCAGCACCCTGGTGATGTGCTGAGACACACCAAGGCATGCGAACTGCAAGGGGAGTATCCACGTCTGAGCGTCAGTGGGTTGGGACGCGCGACTTGAAATGTGGAGCTCATCTGAAAGCTCAAAGCCCTTCGCACTCCTGAGCTCGGCATTCAAATAACGGGCTTCCCCGGAGCTCCAGCAACAAAGTCTGGCTTCACTTTGCTCTCTCCAGCAGCTCGGGGGTGTACCAGGCTGCTTTTCCCAGACCCTGGATCAGGCTTCCTTGGCTGGATCACTCTCTGGCAGCGGTCAATGGTTGGGTGTGAGTAGGCAGCAAGGCACGTGATGGTCTTTGGTCCTTTTTTGCAATGGAACAAAAAAATTGGGGGTGTTACTCAGTTCTCACTTGCACGGGAGCAAACTGTGAGTGAAGGAATTGACACCGGGGGAAGGTCAAGCCCTGTGTTTCCTTTTACACACAGACTTTCTCCAGGGTATGTGGTCGTTTTGGTTTTGTTTTTTTTTTTTTATTGCCTCCCCCACCCTTTGAGGATTTTATTTATACTTCTGTTAGTTATTAATTTCTTTAGCTTGGTTTCCTGTCTGGTGCTTGGAAGCCCCATCTTGCTGCTGGTCACTGCTGGTCACTTTTACCTCCTGTCTCCCAGAGCCCTCGGGGGTTACAGACATAGCATTCTCCCCGCTTGGGAATTCGTGGGAAGGGCATCGTTTGCCATGATGTTTTAAGGGAAAATGAATCTAAGCAGGACTTTTGCACGGGACAGTTGAGAATTTCACAGTCAGAAATGATTGTGATTACTTCAAAACTGTTGTCAGGGTCAAATTTGAAGAGAAACAGGTTTTAGGCAGCATGACTGAATTTTGATGGCCTTTTCACATCTTTTGTGTAAAACACTGACAAATACTTCTGGTGATTGCTCGGGGATCAGTGGCTGATTTTACAAACTGGCTTTTAGGATACTTGAGATGAGCAATTTCTAACGGGACTCAGGATCTCTGCTCGGTAGAATTCAAAAGACCTTCTCCAGTTGACTCTTTGATCGCAGTTTGTGACCATTTAACTTCTTAAAAGCAAAACGGAACTTCTATTTTTGCACTATTTGGGGGGGGGTGTGGATGACTCCTGTGTATACAGCGCAATTCAATATCTATGGTAAAAATGCTTATTTAATTTTTAAATTAACGCTCGTATGTATAGACACCCATTCTGCTGGGTGTGGGCCTGCTCTGTAACACCTTGTTTCACGTGTGTTGATGTGGTTATTGGGGTGTTTGCCCTATATTGGTCTATGTCAGTGGTTTGCAACCTTTTTTCTCAATTTGTAAACCTTACATTTCTGCAGTGGGGTGCAGACATTTGCATAGCAAATTTAAGCTTCCAGGAGCTGGGTTTGCTTTTCTTAGTTACAACTCACAAACCCTTTAGAAGCTGGCTCTGGATCCCCAGGGCTTCCCAGGCATGCTGGAAACAACTGGCCTAAAATTAATAGGAAGGTTGGACAGAAAAACAGAAGGGGAAGAAACATTCTGGAAGGTAGCAGAGTCCCTGCCCCCAGTGCAAAAAGGGCTGGCAGCTGAGAGTGTCTGGGCTTATAGCTCTGAAGATGTTATCTCCTGACCATTCCTACCTTGCAAAACTGGGTTTGGGAGCGGGAAGTTGCTCAGGTGCTTGTGCAAAAAAGAAAAATACAGTAAAAGGATTCTTGAAGACATGTATGCCATTTTGTGTCCAGTTCTGGCCCCCCGAGTCCTAGAAGAACAGGGAACTGCTGGAGAGAGTCCAGCAGAGGCTACAAAGATGATGAGGGACTGGAGCATCTCTCTGCTGAGGAAAGGCTGAGAGCCCTGGGGTTGTTCAGCTGGAGAAGAGCAGACTGAGAGGGGATCTCATCGATGCTGAGCAATAGCTAAAGGGTGGTGGGCAAGACAATGGGGCCAGAGTCTTCTCAGCGATGCCTGGGGACAGGACAAGGGGCAGTGGGCACAAACTAGGACATGGAAAGTTCCACCTAAACATGAGGAAAAATTTCTATATGTGAGGGTATCAGAGCCCTGGAACAGGCTGCCCAGGGAGGGTGTGGGGTGTCCTTCTCTGGAGACATTCAAACCTTCCTGGACACGGTCCTGTGGGACCTGCTGTGGGTGATCCTGCTCTGGCAGGGGGTTGGAGGAGATGATCTCCAGAGGTCCCTTCCAACTCATGCCAGTGTGGGATTCTGTTTATTCCAGCAGCGCATTAAGCATTGTTTAAAGGCCGTTTGGGCTTTATAGGTCCATATGTGGCTGAAGGGAGAGGTCTCAGGTTTCCCTCCAGACTCTTTCTCTCCCAGGGAGATGCTGGGCAGGGTGCGGGAGGCAGGCAGGGAGCAGGCAGGGAGCTGGCAGGGAGCTGGCAGGGAGCTGGCAGGCTGGGGAAACTGGCTGCTGGGAGTGATGGTAGAAAGAAGGGGCAAGGGTGGACCCAAGGTGAGGGTCTGTGCCACGGCAGAGGCAGCTGCGGGGCAGGAAGCTCATCAGCCTGGTTATTTCCCTCATCAATTCCTGCCATGCCAAGATGCAGCAGCCCCTCTCCCCGAGCGCTCTGTGCCGCGGTCGAGCTCGTGTGCTCGCTCGGATTACTCATAGCTGGCTGCGATTCCTTTTCGCAACATATTGTTTGACAAATGTCAATTCTGAAGAAAAATAATTTAAATTATTTCTTCAAGACAAAGTTTCAGATTTAACATTGAGCAGATGCTCTGTCTAAAATTAGCATAATGATTCCTCATGCCTGCTACTTACCAGGACATGTGTCTTTAATGTAAGTGTTGGAATAATAATGAAACTTTGCAGTGATTTTTTTTTTGGATAATTGAAGATTCTCCCTCCTGCTTTTGAAATGTTTAACAAGCACAGGGACCTTCTGAGTTCAGGAACTCTGTTATTCCCATTTTGCAGCTGTGGAAAGTGAGGCACAGAGCTCCTGCGGTGCCTGAGGTCCAGGATCCAGGTCGAGCTGGGGGAGCTGAGCCCCAGCTGGGACCAGGCACTGCCCTTCAGTGGGCATCAGGCTCCTGGGGGCTGATGTGATGGCAGAGAAGGGACGAGGGCTCCTGGGGTCAGGCTGTCCAAAATAAACACTCCTCAGGAATTAGGTGGGAATTCCAAAAGCAGGGGGAGCTCGGGGCTTGTCGGTGGCGCAGGCCATGCCTAAAACTTCTGAAGATCTCGTTTCACTTTTAGGGATTTACAGTTCAGGTCATTAAATAAGTCTGAAACATGTTTGATTCACGGGTTTCTGCTGCTTCAGCCCTCCCCAGGGGAAGGATGACAAAAAAACTGTATTCCCTATCCCCTCTTCAATCCGGAGAGTGATTGCTCATACTGGGACACAGGGGCTTTAAAAAAAAAAGAAGGACTAAACACACAACAGCATTTGTTCATCCCCAGAGAGTTTCCCCATGTGGTAAGACTGACACAGAAAGGTGAAGTGACTTGTTGATGGCGAGTCAGTGAACTGATACGAAAATCCCCAATTCCCACGCTGTAGCGCTGGGCTTCTTCAGGGGGAACCTTCTTTCCTGCCCTGTTACTCAACCGGCAGTTCTAGCAGTTGCGTGTATGGAAAAGCTGAAAGTCCTGGTGGTGCTTTGGGCTGCTGTTAATGGGTTTTAGCAGCAGGGAAGAGAGGGATGTGTTAGGGACCAGCTGGGAACCCGTAGAGCACCAGAGGAGGCTCTGAGGAACACGGTGCTGGGAACTCCTGGGGCAGCCACGGGGATGGTGGAAAAACTAATAGAGCCCAAAAAAAGAGGGTGGGAATAGTTTCAAAGAGGCCTTTTCAGGCAGTGGGTAATTTTTGCACACCCTGGGCCACGCTGAGGTGACCGGGGGGAGGTGGGGAAAGGCTGGAGAGGCAGCAAAACCAGTCTAAACACCCAGAGGAGGAAAAGAGCCTGACCTTTAAATGGGGAGTGAGATGTGGTTGTTTTAACCATCCTTGGCCTGAGGACAGTCCCTTTCCTGACTAAATACTGGTTTCTAACAAAGGATTTCCACAAAACTCCCCACCGTGGCCTGAACTTAACCCCGGGTGTTCCTGACCCTGCAGTGGGAAGAGGAGTCTCAGGGGAACCCGGTCCTTTTCTTTCCCATTTAAGCAAGACCACAGTCTTCCACCTAAGAAAAGCCACCAGGCAAACACCTTTGTGCTGATGGCCTTGAATGGCCGTGTTTGTACCCATCGGGGAAAAAAACACCTTGATGTTTTTGGCTGTTGGAGCACAGAGGTCAACCTCCATAACGGGGAAGACGGCGTTGGGGTTTTTGGTGTGATAAGCAGAGTCAAGAATGCTGGTTAAAAATAAATTTTAAAAGTCCATAGCATTTTTTTTAAATTAAAATGTTAAATGTGCCCATGTTCGGTGCTGTGTAGTGCACTTTAAAAGCAACATTTTCATTAATACTTGGGGCTGTGTCTTCCAAGGAGGGAGAGTTTATGATAGCAGAGGTGCTGAAGCCTCTCACAGACACACTGGATGCCCTCACCCTCCCAAACTGGAAGGTGATATTTTAATGAGTGCCTCTCACGGCCAGTTCTCAGTTCATCCCCATGTGCAAAGAAAGAAGGGGACATGTAGCTGTGTCAGGAGATGATCTGTCTATCTGGCCTGGTGCAATCATAACCATTTTGAGGCTGCTGCTGGGATCTGAGGCCCTTACATCATAAGTGAAATAGAATCATAGAATTGTTTGGGTTGGAAGGGACCTTTAAGATCAAATCCAATCATCAACCCAGTACTGCCAAAGCCACCACTAACCCATGTCCCTCAGCACCAAGTCTGCCCGGCTTTTAAATACCTCCAGGGATGGTGACTCCATGGCTGCCCTGGGCAGCCTCTTCCAGTGCTTGATAACCTTTTCTGTAAAGACATTTTTCCAAATATCCAATATGAACCTCCCCTGGTGCAACTTGAGGCCATTTCATCTTGTCCTATTGCCTGTTACTTGGGAGAAGAGACCGAACCCCACCCCACTGTGGCATGGAGTAAAGGAGACACCACTTTTAGTTCTGATTAGGGGTCGTTGCACTTCTGTCCATACTCCTGAGAGGTGTATTTAATTTATTACATGTCTGTCTAACTACTCGAATGCAGTTTGATGAAGAAAGTGGATGTCGTATCCGGCCCCCCTGCTCCGTCTGGGTTGTGTTGGCAAATGACAAACCTGCTTTTCCTGATGAAGAGCAGCTCTGTGGAAAAAGACCTGGGAGTCCTGGTGGACAACAGGATGACCGTGAGCCAGCAACGTGCCCTTGTGGAGCCCATCAGAGTCGGTCCGTGCAGAGCTCCAGACGCGACCTGCTCTCTGTGGCCAGGAGCAAACCGGGTTTGCAGCTGGGGCTGTAATCCCGGCGACTGGGCCGGAGAAGCTTTGTAATTGCAGCCAGCCCGATGTGAGAGCTCACTCGAGGGGGAAACGCCCCCGATTTCAGTGTTTATCGAGTGAGTTTTGGGAGGGTCGAGGCCGTTCCACATGCACTGGTTGAGAGTCCTCGTGGGCCCGTTAGTGTATCCAGTGTCTGACTCCATCCGTCCAATTCCTCAAAGACCTTAAACAACCGCACCTGCTTACACCAAAGTGACCGGGGCTGAGAGGGGGGAGATCCTGGCAGCATGGGAGCAAAATTAAACCTATAAAACTATGAAGCGTTTTTACATCACGCTCTAATTCTCGTTTCTGTCCGGAATGAGAGAGGCTGAAATTGGGTGTGAAACTGGGCTATTGAGGAAATAATATCCGCATGGAAAGTGCTTGTGTTACATGGTATTTTCTCGGTTTTAGCACCAAAAGCATTTTGGGGATGCAGTTTATATGGAGTTTGCTCTGTGGCTGGTTGGAGACAGGCCAGACTGGCGTTTCGATAGCAGGTTTCCAGGTTTTTAATTCTCCTGGAAAGCAACATGCTGTTTTCTGAGTGAAACAACAACTCCGTTGAAGTTCAACCCAAAAAGCACATCCTCTGAGTTTCTCGTTTGGCTGCCAGCGTAATTCTTTCCACCACAGAGACCTCACACCATCATTATTTCATTGTGAGGTGACTTTTATTTTGGCTTAACCCCGACTTTGTAAAATCTGGAGTCAGATAGGAACGTGGGCTTGGTAATAGTGGGGTTTGGGGACGCAGTTAGGTTTTTTTCTTTTAAACTAGTGATTTTATGGTGTAGCCAGCATTAGAAAAGGAGGGCCGAGATGCAGCTGTTGTAGGATGGCTGTGACAGCTACAGGGTATAGCTGCTTTCACCACAGAACGTTTTACCGGGTACATCATATCGCGGCAATCAGTTATCGTGAGCTGAGCAGAATAAGTAATCTCGGCGAGATTTTTGACAGTAAAACCCCATCTGTAGTAACACTCTTAATGACTACAGAACGTGCACAAAACATTATGCTGAATATGCACGTATATTTTAAATGTAAACACGGCCTGGGATGCAAGGCTACTCTTCTGCTTTCTTCTAAAACCCCCCAGCCTGCTTCTTCCCTCTGGCCCGGCGGAAAACCCAGGGTTATCTCCCTCTGTCCTCTGAGCTCATCCCGAGCTGGCCAGAGCCGGGATGACGCTTGGGAGCCGGGACAAACACCGCTGGAGCCCTTTTGCCACCACCACGTGGAAGAGGGACACGCTCTGCGGATACCACCCGCCTGGTCCTTTTGCCTTGGCTGCAGCCGGATGAAAGGAGCACTTTGTCTCCCCCTTTGAGCGCGAAGGTTCAGGCTTTCGGTTTGTTGCGGCAGTGATAACTCAGAAAAAAAAAAAAAAAAGGACAAAAAAACCAAGACACAAGAAAAAAAAAAAAAGACATCCCCCCAAAAAAGAAAAAAAAAAAAGTAAAAAAAAATAATAGAAACAAAACCGAAAGAAAAGACAAAAAGACAAAAAGAAGAACAAAAAAAAAAAGGAGAAAAAAAGGGGAGAAAAGTAAAAAAAAAAAAGTAAAAAAAAGGACAAAAAAAAGAGAGAAAAAGAACCACTCCAAAAAGAAGACAGAAAAAAAGCCCTCTCAAAAAATGACATTAAAAAAAAAAAAAGCGGGGGTGGGTGCGTTTTGGGGCAGTTTGAGCAGGGGGGTCCCGGCTCCCGCTGTGGCCGTGGGGGTGGCGGTGCCGGTGGCTGCTGGGCAGCTCCGCGCCCCCGGACCGCGCTCCGCTCCGCACCGCTCCGCCCCGCGTGGGGGTGTCCGGAGCTCGGGGGGTTTCCTTGCGCTGCAAACCACGGGGGGGGGGACGTGGGGCGGGGGCTGCCCGTGGCTCGGTCCTGCCTGGGGGTTCCGCCGTTCCTTCCCGCGGGGGATTGCTCCGGGTCCCCGCCGGGACGGCATCGCCCCCCATCTCCCCCGACGGGGAGGGGGCTGTGTGTGTCCCC
>JAOXJK010000009.1:6859867-6879853 GCA_025774025.1 Xenus cinereus
AAAAAATTTTATGTAAATTAAAAAAAAAAAAAAAAAAAAAAAATAAAAAAAAAGAAAAAAAAAAAAAGGGGGTGGTGCTGCCTGAACAACTTCCCTTTACATCACTGCCCAAATAAGGAGCTTTAAACTAAAACCTTTTCTATTGCAGCCCGGCAGAAGATCCCCCTGGAGCCCCAGGGTCCCCTCCTCTCCCCGGGCAGAGTCATGGGCGAGTCGCGGCTGCAGCGCGGGGGGCATCTGCAGGTAACAAATCTCAGCGCTTCACTCCGGCCTCTCGTGTGTGTGTGTGTGTGTGTGCGCGTGTGTGTACGTGCTTTCATATCTCTATTTTTAATTTCTTTTTTTTTTTTTTTCCTTGTATCAGCCGTGGTCAGTCGCTGGGAGAGGGAAGGGCAGGCGATGGGGCGTAATTAAAAGCACTTGTAAATCAGGGGCACGGCTCGCTGATGAGGTCACTGCAACGAGTTACGGGATGTCGGGCTACTGTACACTGTAAACACGGAGGGGTTGTTTCTCTTGATCTGCCGCCAGACACCCCGGGTGCCTGCACCGGCCCAGGCATCCGCTGCACCTCCGCTCTTAATTGACGGCCACCTCTAATTAAGGTTCCTGCGAGCTGTGGACTTTTGCTGGCTGCACCATGTGGCAGGGGTGAGCTGTCTGTCTGTCTGTCTGTCTGGGACGGATTTCCTCCTTATCACTGGTACAGGAAAGCAAGTGGGGAGCGGAGGGGTTTTTCTTGGGCGACACGTGATGCAAGTGAGAAGCCGTGCGAGCGAAATCCCTGCGGGAGCTCCTGGCAAGCTGGTTTTCCCAGCCCAGAGTCCAAAATATCTGCTGGGCTCCCGCTGGCAGGTGAGGAGGGTGAACCTGCTGCCTGCAGAGAAGGAGGGCCCGTACCTGGGGGCTGACCTTTTGGCTGTTTTAGCCCTTTCTAAGTGTTTCTCGCTGCTGATGGGCACCTGTGCATCAGCATAAAATGAGGCAGCTTTAAAAATGCATTAAGTCTGAGTAAATGAGCGCTAACGATTTAAGCTTCTTAATCCTCCTCAATGGAAATTAATAACGCTTTTGATGCACCCAGAGGTGTGATCAGAAATGCAGACACGCGCTGAGCTGCACTATGCAAATGTGTGGATTGTTATTCCGGAAAAAGACACCATACATTATTTTATTTCCCCTCCACACCCTCTCCCCCCCCCCTCCTCGTTTTTTAGCTAATTGGCCGACCGTGGTGAAAGCGCCCGGCACTTTTACCCAGTTCCACTCTGGTGAGTGGAAATGGCTGGGGCAGCTGACACGGTGATTTGTGGTGTGAGCAATACAATCCAAACCCTGCTCTGCTGCTGGAGGATAACCTGTAGCTCACAGGCTTTTAGCTTCCCTGGTGTTGAAAGATTATTCGTGTCAGCCTGCAGAGACAGCTTTAACCTTCAGTGTCTGGATGTCCTGACGGCCCCTTTGTCGTAACTCCTATCTCTCTTATTTTATTCTCTTATTTTATTGGGCTTCAGCAATCCCCTAGGAAGCCGTTTGTTGGGGACTGTCGTGGGTTTTCTCACAATCTCAGTGCTTCGGGAACTTTTCAATCTGATTCTTGTAGGCAAATGTTCACGGTGCTGCCCAAGTGTGTTTCCTCAGTAAGAACAGGTGGGATTTGTGCGACGTGGGATGTTGTGGTTCTCACTTGGCTCGCGGGTGTCAAGAAGCTCCAAAGCCCGTTCGATGAGTTGTCCCCATCTCCTTCCTGCCTTCCTCTGCTTAGCAGACAGGTCTAACCGAAGGGGTCCTGGAAATATGATTTCTTCCATCCCTGGAGAAGCATCCTTCAGTGGAGGATGCAGAGATACTGGTGCAGGACGTGGTGGGGGTTGATGTGTGCTGTCCTGACTTGCTTTTGAGAAGAAAAGCCTCCTGCCTCCAAGGCTGGCCATCAGGCGTCTCGGGCTGGTGAAGGATTCGCTGCAGTCCTTGTTAAGCAAAGGAAAAGCAAAATCTGTAGAGGACTTATGTAAACTGGGCATTGGAGAAAAAACTTCCAGAAGTTACTAGTTGATTAATTAATGAATGTGTTGCCACCAAACTGCTTGCAGCGGGTCTGGGCGTTGTGTCCTCTGGAGCACATTCAGCGCACGCAGAAGTGCCGTGCAACCCCTGAGATGTGCCTTTGAGGAGCCTTCTGCTCTCCTGGGGAAGCTCCTGCAGCGTAAAGCAAGGGGATTTACTCACTGTGAGTGACCGTTTTCACCCTAATCCACCACGGGCATTTCTAATTTCTCCGTGTTGGACATGATCCGTTTCAGAAACGTGTGTACGTCCTGCTGCAGCTTCTCTACCGCACTTTTAGCACCTTAACAAGGGACCCTCACAGGGTTTCTTTCCCCCCTGCCCAGGTCCAGGTGTGGCAGAAAAAGCATTTGGTTTTCCCGTCCGAGCAAAAGCACGTTCGTGCAGCCGGGGCGGAGGAGAGAGCAGACCCGGGGGGGGGAGCAGCGAACAAACTCAGAAATGTTTGGAGTTTGCTCTTGAAAAATATACGGCGGCTGTCAATAGAATAGCTCAGTGTTTGGCTTGCGTAGTTTGCAGCGTGATCGGATGTGGGGGACTACGGAGGGGATCCGGTGGGGTGAGTCCCCGGAGAAACGGGTTTCGAAAATAATATTTGTTCTGAAGTTCCCAACAAAAGTGCTGTTGAGAAACTTTTCCTGAGCCGCGGGAATAAGGCATCGCGGACACGGGTGGTTTAGTGGTAATGAGAGAGAGCGGGGAAGTGTATCCCAGCTGGGGAAATCACCGCCGCCATCCTGTTGATTGGGTGGCAGGTCATTACTGAGGGGCTCCTGGGAACTCCCGTGCCGTACGTCACTGGCAGAGTCCCATGGCCACGTCGGGCAGCCCCTTCTGCATTAGGAGAGCTGGCTTTCCCCCTGGCTTCCTCCGTCCCCCCCTCGTTGCCGCGGTTCCTGCCGCCCCTCCGCTCCAGAGGAGCTCCTCTGTCATCCCTTCTGGCCACATCTAGCTCCACATGTTGAACGCAAAAAGTGTTTCAGCAGACCCGCCGTTTCTAAAGCCCTTTAAAGCATTTGATTTCTTGGCAAGAGGGGATCAAACTTAGGAGAAAAAAAAAAAACCAAACAACCAATCACCACCACCTCTGGAAAGAAAAGCAATTTATTTAAAATATACATTCAACACCATTGTCTCTGACTTTTAAAGGGGCTGCTTGTTAGTGGGTCTTTATAGCTCTGCTGGGATCTGCAGTCGGTAGGGCCGGTTGGGATGCAGGGAAATATTTATTCTGTTTTCCGTTCTGCCTGTGTTCCACTTGCTGAATTCTTCCCACCTTTTGCTCGTTAATCCTGACCGATTTCTCACTGGTGCTCCCTCTCCTGGGCTCTGCCGAGACCACCTTGCAGGAGGACAATTGTGATTAGTGTTCCCGCTGTGCCACGGCTGGAATTCAAGAAAATGGGCTTTCCCGGGCTGGCTTTGCACGGCCAGCCGGGATCTCGGTCTCTGTAATCGGTGCAGCAATCAGAATGGAGATTTTTATCCCACCCGGCTCTAATTACACGCCTGCATAAGGTGATCCTTTTAATGAGCGTCAAAAGACGCATTGTGTGTCAGGGAGAGCCTGTGTTAAAGGGAGTGGGGGATTATTCAGTCATTCAAAAAACATTTGGTGAAAGTAAATGTGCAATAAATCTTCCTTATCCTCTATGTTGCCTCATTTTCTTTGCAAAGCCCTGACCCAAGCGCAACCCCTCCTCCCGAGGAAGCCCAGGCTGTGGCTCGCGTAGCGCGGGTTTTTGCTTACTGCCTGCTTTTCTGGGCTTTCGGAGACGGAGACCAGGGGCTGCGTGAGAAGAGGGGCAAGGTGAGGAAATCAGCCCTGCAGAGATGTCCCTGAGCAGTGGAAATCTTCTGAGAAGACTTTTCCCTAAAAGGAGCAGTAACTAACCCATTTAAACCTCCTTTTTTTTTTTTTTTTATTCAGTTGTATGGAAATTTTGGTTTAGGGGCACTTTCTTTCTGGGAACTGCTCAGCAACTTGTAAGCGGGGATAACTAAGAGGGAAAAATGAGTGAGATTAAGTTTTCCTGCCCTCCCAAAATGGACTTGCTGGAAGCAAGGACGACTTGTTCCTCCTTGCCTTAAATCCCGCGTACCATCTCGCGTGGGCACAAGGCGTTTGTCGGAGCGATCAGGGGGTCAGCCACTGGTGCAAACTCAGAGCAGAGCATCTTCAGCAATGAGGGAACCCTTATTATACACTGATACGTAAAAATAAGGGAACCCTTATTATACACTGATACGTAAAAACCTTTTTTGTGCAAATGATGTCTTCACTTTCAGCAGCTCCTCACTCTCCAGATTCTAGGTTGTCTTCTCCACTCATCCAGACCTTCCCTTGTTCCTTCCTTAGACTTTGCAGGGTCACCTGCTCATTAAACCGTGATTCTGGCTTTCCAGCCCTGGGAGGCTTTGGGGTTTCGGCTATTTTGCTCTGCTTCTCCATGAGACCTACAGATTTTAGGCAGGAAGGCAAGGTATGTCGAAAATTGGCTGGATCCAGCTGAATTCAGACACAGGATTCGTGTTTCTCCACTAATGTTGCGCTCAGATGCATCGAGACCTGGAGAGGTTTGCTGAGCCCTCATTTGGTGGTGTAGTTTGAAGGGGAAACCTCAGGAGAATCCAGTAAAATTGAGCCTGGCCCTTTTCCCAGCAAACCTGGTTTGAAGTGTAGTAGTTCCCTGAAGTCTTTGCTGCTGCAATCCTACGTCCAGATTGAAATCCAACTTCTGCATTGCTGAGATGGCTTCTCCTGAAGGGCAGTTCAGTGCTTTGCAGAACTCCCCATCCCTGGAAGTGTTCAAGGCCAGGTTGGATGGGGCTTTGAACAACCTGGTCTGGTGGGAGGTGTCCCTGCCCAAGGCAGGGAGGTGGAACTGGATGGCTTTTAAGGTCCCTTCCAAACCAAACCATTCTATGATTCTATGAACTCAAAAGACACAAAACAGACACAACCGTTCATTCTATAGCCACCTACTGGCACTTTCCATAAGAATTACTAAGAGACTTAAGTCTCAGGTAAACATGGACGGGCCTTCTTGATCTTCAGGCGTATGATTATTCTATTGATAGCCCCATATATCACCAATGTCATCATGAACCATGAGCCAGCAGGGGTCTCAAGGATGGGAGCTGTGAGCTGGTTGCATTCCTGACTCAGGGTAGGGTATGGTCTTGGGGTAAAAGCCCGAGTAGATAAGTGTGTGACTGAAGACATGCTCCTAAAAAGTAATACAATAAGATAAGTTGTGGGTTGAATGCATTAGAGGTCTGTGTCACGGCTGGAAGTGATGGCATGCCATTTCCAGCTATGTCATCTGGGGAAGGTGAATGAGTGGTTGTTATTCAGGTGGTGGGTACAGGGTTCACAGAACATGGGAAACCTGGAGAGCTTCTAAGAGCTTCCAAGGGGTTGAGGAGGAACACCCTGGTTCCTCCTGCCCCAAGATACCGGGAGATGCTCACGATAGGTGTGGAATAGAGAGGTTCTCCCTATTCCCTGCTGGTCGGGGTGAGGCAGTGAGGACCCCAAGGGATGTAGCGAGTGACCCAGGGCCAAAGCAATGGGTTTGTCACTAACGGGAATGTGTTTAGAGTTTTCCATGAGGCATCACTGACTCTTGAAATAGCTGCCCACGGGTTTCCTGTGTTCCCTCCTGCCCTTTATTCAGTTTTTTTGGGTTTGTTCCTTTCTGGGGAGATTTACTAACATAAAGCTATAGAAAAACTGAAGATGGGGCTAAAATGAGTGGAATATAAATTAAAAATAAAAAAGTTTCACGAAGTTCACAGGTTTCGGAAAGCACTGGAGTGGCACCTGCCACCTGTAAAAGGAGAGCAGCTGCTGGGCCAGGTCAGCTGGGAGCGGGTAATGGGCTGGTGATTTGCAGTTGCCACTCTATTGCCACAAGGGTGGAAATCTGATAAAAACCTGATGGGGCTGTGGTGCCTCCCAGGGAGGTCTTAGCTGCAGAGGAACAAGCTGAGGGTGAGGAACAGAGAGGTAGTGCCTGTCCCTCAAGGGGATGCATCCTGGGGGGGGGATGAGCATTGGGTGGTGATTCTGGAGCTGCTCTCCTGAGAAGGGCTTTTGGCAGCAGTTATTCTTTGTAAAAGTGGAAACATCTAAGGGACTTTTTTCACTCAAGTTTGAGGTCTCTTGGCATCCCAAGTGCTGGTGTCAGTTGGAAGGTTTCTGTTGTGGGGGATGTCAAGGTTGGTGGGGGCAGCACAAAGCATTTTTGTGTCTATTTGAACCCACAAAAAAAGGGGTTGGGTCTTTGCACGTTTTAAAGAGGAAAGTAAAGTTTTGGTCACGTTAAAAAGAAAAATGCCTTCTTTTTAAGATGTGGAGTTTTTGACTTTGGAACAAAACAGTGCAATGAAAGGTCAGGCTAGAATCAAGTGCAAAAATAGTTGTAGATACCTACTGAAGAATTTGAAGCTTTTCTGAGTTGGAAGGGAAGTTGAGCTGGGTGTTTAATTACCTCCCACAAACTTGCCTATAGTGCTCAGGTATTTCCTTCATGACTTTCTCAGGCTAAAATTAACAAAACCTGAAGAGAAACCACTCTTCCCCACTGTTTCACCACTCTGTTTACGTGAGAAAATTGGCTGGGACACAACAGTGTGACCACTGTAGTTTGGAATAAGTGTAGGTTTCTTCTGGAAGTGAGGATCTCTGCTGGAAGTTATCCTGCAAGAATTCAGAAGTGTTTCTGGCCAATATCCTTCTATGGAAAAGTGCGTGCCTCAGTTCCCACTTCTGTAAAATGGGGTTAAAAATATTCTCCCTCCCTCCCAGGGGCATTGCCACACTCCCTCCGCAGCAGTTTGTAAAACACCACAGAGTTTTTTCCACCAGTGTAAAAAATGCTAAATAAAAGTAAATTGATACTATTTTAAACAATATTCTAAGTGCTTCATGCTACAGTGAATGACTACAAATAACTATGAAAACATATTATCGTAAAAAGTCACAGTTATCGTTCACTCTAGGCTGGGAAGCTGTTGCTTTTTAGCACCAATGGCCCAGCAGACACTCAAAAAACTGCTGAAAAGGGTAAAAGAGAACCAAAAATCGCCCAAGGTCTTCCTTGTGCCCTATGAGTAGATCCGCCAGCAGCACGGGCTGGATCTTCACATCTGAAAGCATCCGATGGTAATGACTCAATGTCTAATGAGTTTACTGCCGTGGTTTGTATCATTACTAAGGTAATCCTTTTTAATTCAAGGAGCGTTTATTAAAACCGAACCCTTGTTGCTTTTGCAAACCTGCTTTGAATGGTGCCATTTGCATTCAGAAACAGTAAAGCAAGGAAGGCTGAAACCATTCCTGCCAAACTGAAGAATTTTTTCATAACCTGAAGGCAGCACTGGGCTGTTTTGTTGCTAAAGAAAAAGCCTGCAGTGTTGGTTTTATTATGCAGGTTTTAGGTCTTTAAAGAAGTTAAGGGAAAGTCCCAGATGAGGTGTTGGTTGCCTTATAGTCTCCATGGAATAGAGTTGCTTTTTGATTCTGCCTGTAATTCATTGCCGTAGACATGGTCTGCTGCCTTCGTGTTTTGATCTGTCACCCACCTGTGGGGATTTGCTGCAAACTTAGAAAATACTTTGCCTTCATATTTGCATTAATCAGAATTCAGAATTATTCAGAAGATAAGACACAGTATACCAGAATGTAAAACCAGCAGCTAATTTTTTTTTTTAAGTAAACACGTGTAAAGGCAGAAATGAAGTGTGTGAATGGAACAGAAATCCTCAAATCCTGTTTCTCCCGAATGGGAGCTAAGTCATCGCTGGCAGTCAGGGATGTGTCTGCCTGTCCTGGGAGGCTTCTGCTTGTGGAGTCGTGTTGAGCACAAAACCTATCACAAAAAAATCTCAGCTGGATGTTGTTGTTTAGGGTTTGCTTTTTCTTTTTGAATTCATTTTTGCCATCTTAAATTAGAGCAATATCTTCCCAAGTGGACGGTAGGTTGGTCATAGACTTTAATAAATTCTAATGTAAATCAAGGTGATAAACATGATCCTTTTTTACATGAATAAGTGTGTTTAGTTCCACCCACAGGAAAAAAGGCTCCTGGCTGGTGAGGATTGTGAAGGGACACAGGGACAGAGAGCTAAAAAAGAAAAGGTGCTTGTGAAGGGCATGGGGAGAGGGCAGGAACTGGTTCCCCGGGTGGTGAGCAAAAAGTCTGGGTTAAAATATTAATAAAAAACATTCATTCTGCTCTTTTCTTGAGAACCATAAGGCAGTAAAGAGTTTGAAGGTGCTGAGGGCACTTGTTGCAGAAAATAGCTTTGGAAAGGTGTTTGTTGAAAGCCCTCTCTCTACTTCAGTGAGTAAATGAGGACATTGGGAGGTGTTCGGCCAGCGGCAGCAGCGCTGGAGACACGGTGCCCGGAGCGGGGCTGGGGGGCACGGCAGCACCCTGAAAACATACAGGCAGTTTCACACAAATGGAAACTGCAGCTTTGCATGACTTAGACCTCAAAGAACTCAATGAACACGAGTGCCGAGGAGGGGTGGTTTAGGGAAGCTCCGATACTTTTCTTTCCCGCTTTTGCCCCAGGGCAGTGGCAGAACTAAAACTGCCTTTCACAAGGCAGGACAGACCACCTGGAGTGGTCATTTTGTCCCATCTTTCTAGGTAAAATATTTTGAATATTGCACTTGGGAAACTGCTTTTGGAATATGGTCATGGGTTATATCTCTACTCAAGGGTATGCTTTTGCATGCCTGTGTGTAGAAGGTACCTGCCCGTGTGCTACCACCAAGACACCTACTTAAAAAGTGATATTTTGACCCAATTTCCATCTCTGTTTGCATTTGCGCGGGGGTGACGACTCGGTGCTTGGGCTGTCCCTGTGAGGAGTTGTCCCCGGTGCCGGTTTGCTCTCGATGGGTGTGTGCGTGTGTGAGAGCGAGTGCAGGGGATGTTTTCCATTTAAGAGTGTTATTTCTGGCACAGCTGTTTTTTCTGTAATCGCTGTGGAAACTGTTATGCTTGGGGGTTCATCAAGGAAACTCTGTAAGTTCTTCTAGGGAGAAATATATTAAGCAAGTGGCTGTGATACTGGTTTCATAAGGGCTCACTTTAATTGGGAACAGTGTTTTCAGGAGAATTTTACTGGCTGTGTTTCTAAAGGAGTTGAGAAACAGCTGAAGTGGAATGGCAGAGAAGAGCACCCAGAGTGCTGGAAAAGGGGCAGTTTGGTATTTGGACTCCGGGGCTGTGTTGTATGATGGCATTTCAGGAAAAAAAAAAAAAAAATTAGTGAGATTTTCTTTGGACGAGGGGGAAAAAGTTTGACAATAGTTAGGATCTGCCTGCAGAGCGGTGATGTTCTTGGCCCTGTTTTAGAGAGATATGAGAAGTTGGAAATGCAGGTCATTTATTATGAGAGGGGTTTTTTTAGATACATTGATGAGCGTCCTACTCTACTGTAGCCACAAAAAGCCGACCGCCGTGGTTTCACTGTATGGCTGAGGCTGGATTTGGGGTGCCAACATGCCGTGGTGCCTGGGTGTGGAAGCATCTTCCGTGTGCCACTGGACCCACCACTGATGGAGAAGCCAGGAGCCTGCTCCACAGGAGTTTCTACACGGCATGAAGCACACCTGGCGTGCAGGCAGGACTTGGGGAGAAACGCATCCAGTGTGTAACTGTAGGCAGAGGACATGCAGGTGAGCGTGCACGTCCCATGCCACACAGCCCAGGGTCCCAAGGCTGTTGTCATCCCATGCCTAGAAACAGTGGTGAGGACCTTCATCTCCTGCTCATCCTCAGCACTGGGCAGTGTCCTCCTACCATAACGCATTGGACAGCAACAGAGTGATGCGCACAGGCTGTGCTTAACCAAATAGCATGGCATTTCTCACAGATAACATGACATTTCTGCATGGGTACAGTGACAACACAGTTTACAAATTGGGAATAAACTTCCAGAGAACTTTTAAAACCCATTTTGTAGGTGCAGCACAAAGCACAGAGGTCCTGAACGGTTGTGTGAGGCTGTGAAGCACTGGCACTTTGTGCAAACATTAGCCATTAGCCCTCCTCACTAAACTACAGTTTGAGCTGTTAAGTTTCCCCGATTCCTCCTTAGATGTAGAAATAAACCTAGTATATCACCTCTTTCCGTGCTTCACGTGCTGGCGGTGTTGTTACTCCTTGTCGAGCAGATGACCTGACCCAGTGCAGAGACTGGATGATGCCATTGCTGCTGGTGGGACCACAAGGACCCGACATGCTGGATCCCATCAGTTCACCTCGCCCAGCAGCCCGTCTCTGGAGGATGCAACAACCATGGGATAAACTTCTTCCCTTCTGGGCATTCACACTCATTGTCGTTAACCGCTTATTTATATTCAGGATAACACCATCACACGCTAGAAATTGCACATATCGGAAAAACTGTCTGCGTGGTCCCAGCTTGAGGGAGTTTACCATCGCAGGGAGAGCTCAGAGGGACATGGTGCATGCAAGGGGGAGAGAAAGGGTTACGGTGGCCAGGAGTCTCAGTGGGTTTGCTGGCTCTCATCTGCGCCCTGAATTTTAATTGTGGTACTTAAGAGCGCTCTTTTTCATTGGCATTTGTGGAGAGGCTGATACCGGAAAGAGGAAAGGAGGTTTTCTCTATGCTATACATATTTGATGTTTGGCGATTATGCATTTCAATAATTATCTTAACAAGTTACTCAAACTCACCCCTCACTTTATTTTGGGATCTCTGGAGGCATTCTGTTTGCTTAACACTCTTAAAGTCTTTACAGCGTTCAGCAAATGATTTATTACTATTGATTTATATGGCACCCAGTGCAAGCTTCATGGCAGCGGTGGGCAGGAATTATGGTTCTTCCAGGACCACTTCACCCACCATTGAAACAGAGACTCCTCTGATTAACAGGAGAACAGAGAGTGAGATGGACAGATTCGTACAATTTGATGACCTCAGTGATTAATTATTTATTGAGCTTTTAATTTTGCATCCATCATTCTAGCTCTGTCTCCCCTGACTTCCCAGAGCAGTTGCCCAGGGAGGTAAAGCATCAGCAGGTACCTTTAGAGGGGGAGACTGGCAGCTCAGCTGGGCCTGTCTTAACCCCTGAGGCTCTGGAAAGGAGCAAATATCTCCTCTTCCCCTGGGTATTTCAAGTCACAGAATCACAGAATGATATGGGATTGGAAGGGACCTCTGGACATCATCTAGTCCAACCCCCTGCCAGAGCAGGTCCTCCTAGAGCAGGTTGCACAGGAAGGCTTGAGAGACCCTTAGTTTTAAGGGAGCTGTGTTTTCCCCAGTACTGTGAGCCGCAGGGCAGATGATGGTGTTAATCTGTCCTGGCCCTGGAGCTGGTGTGTGGATAATTCTCTTTTTCCTCTGTGGACAGAGAGGGGTTGCCATTATTTTTCTTATGTATCACTCACAGCTTGGCATGAAAACTGTTTTCCTTGCGTCATGTACTTCAAGGCTTCCAGCAGATGTCTACAGGTATCAGGAGGGCAGTTTTTCTAAATGCACAAGCAGCTGAGGATGTTTTTTCTTGGCTTTTGGCTTTTTCCCCTTCTTTTGAAGGGTCAAGGGTGGCCTCAACTGGTAGAAGGACACTGATGTTTAGGATAATCTGGTGCTATCAAGCATCAGCTTTCACGGATGTGACTTGTTTACTTCCTTGGCTGTGTTGTTTTGCTCATGGATTTGGGATCACTGTGTTTGTGATCCAGAAGGTGATATCTGATGGGAAATCTATGGGATTTTCTTCTTCCTTTACAGCCAATGGCATTTATGGAATCTCTGCACACCTGATGATTGCCAGAACGTCTGGGGTAGGTGGGAGCTTGTGTGTAAACCCCGGAGCTGCCAAATCTCCCACGCTTGTGCTTGTAGTTATTGGCATTTGTAGAAGCCCCCAGAAAAACATGCAGGACAGGAGAAAAGGTGATCTTGTGCTCCTGTCCAAGCCCCAGCTGAAACTGCAAGATCTGGGCAGGGTGGAGTGCATGGAGCAGCGGTTTGGGGCTGAGCAGATCTGGTCCCTTTGCTTCATCCACTGACAGCAGTAGGACCCTCCAGCTCCCTGATAGCTCCAGCTGCTGTAATGGGAGCAAGAACAGTCATTCATCGTTTTGGGGCAAAAAAGCACAAATCATTGAGGAGACTCTATTAGATAGACAGATCCTTCCACCGGGTTGTGATTGTTCCTAAAAGGTCTGTGAGGTGGGAAATGAAACAGAGCTTTTGTAGTAAAAGTGCTTTCTTCTCAAGCAGGACAAGTGAACTGTTGAGGCCTCTTCCTCCATCCTCTGCTCCTAAAGGGATGCTGTGTGATCCCTAATGATTCCAAACAGAAAAACACAATCCACAGCCACCTTCAGGCTGGTTGATCTCGGGCATTGTGCTGGGAACAGCACGATGGGGCCCCGCACAGGGAAGGACCGTCAGATAACCAAACCTTTTACCACATGCTTTCTTTTCCCCTTTCACAGCTACAGTATTTTATTGATGAACTGGGCTCATTTGCTCTGAAAGATCCACTTTTCTCTCCAGTCTGTTCCGTTTGGTGCTGGGGAGAGAGCTGATGGGAATCGCCACAATAAAATTTTAATTAAATGCCAGGCAATAATTTGCAGCGAGTAAATTGTGGTACCTGCAGTATGCTGTTGACATCTGCTCACAGACCCAGAGGGCCATTAGTGACTTTGAGAACCGGGAGAAAAACACAGGTCCACTTACCTTGTTTTTTATTCTTTCAGTCCTGGGCAGAGAGACCTATTATGTTTAATATTTTATAGCAGTGCATTGTTGCCATCCTTCCTGTGAGTCATTTTTCCACAAGAAACCCGTGCTCGCCGCGTTATTTAACCCCTTTAGAGGGTGTAAAGGCAAACGGTAAATCTTCTGCAGAAAATGGTCCTTTATACGCTGCCTTCGTGCTGCTGCATTGCTGCACGGTGCCAGGAAGCAAAAGCTGCTTCAATATTCAGCCATCTGCATGCCTGGGGGAAGGCCGGCAGCACCGGAGACCGGCACAGACATCCCAAAATCACCCAGAGGCTGCGGCTTGGGTCTGAAGCTCCGACGCGGGCTGAGCTCCTCTCGCATGGGGGTGTTTTCCCCCACGTCTGAGTCCGCTGGAGCCCCAAATGGAGATGGTGACACTGAAAATCTTCATCCTGAAACGGAGTGTTTCCAACCCAATAGTGTGAGGATGTTTGTCCGGCCTTGAGATGTTTCAAGTGATGGGGTGACTCTTGGTGGAGGGATTTTCTAATGTTCATTCAACTCTCCCTGTTCCCTCTCTTGCCCCATCCCATGAAGGTGTATGTACCCCTGCAGGTAGGTTTGGACTCCCACTTTTCACATGCTTGCAGACAGTTCTGTTCCTCCTAAAACACCTCCAGTGACTTTGCTGAAAGATATCACAGATATCACAGAATGATATGGGATTGGAAGGGAACTCTGGAAATCATCACACACTGCCCCCCCCAGCCCACGTTCACCTTCAGCAGGTTGCACGGGAACGTGTCTTGAGACCTTTCCAGGTTTTAGTTTAAGAAAACGACTCACTAATTGTTTTGGGGCATTCCTTGTTCTTTCTCTATGTTTCTGACCTAGGAAGCAGGACCTGTGCACAGTTATCTGTTGTTTTACTGATTTTTCGGCAGAGCTCCAGCCACACAGCCTTACAGGTTTGAGGACAAAAATACACACGAGTTTCATTTAAATAACTGTAGTGGAAACTTTCTATGGAAAGAAGATACCCCAAAAAGCCCCTGAAAGAACAAAGTAATTGCCTTACAGAATGACTTCCTTTTGCTGCATTGTTTTCCGTTTGCATCAGCCGTTTGTCTCCTTTGGGCTGTGCAGTTGTGGTTCTTCGGTGTGTCATCCAGCAAAAGAAGCAGAACTTCTGTGCACAGAAGAGAATTGCTACCTTTTTTTTTTTCTTTTCTCTCTCATAAGGCAAAAAAAACCCAAACCAACCACCCAGCTGTGCTTTGTACAAATTGGATCCGTAACATGAGTGGAATTTGAAAATTACAATTATTTTTGGATGTTGCGTTCAAGGTTAGACTCTTGTGTCATCCTTCGGATGAGAAGGTTGAAGAAAGTGAGTAGTAGCATAGAAATTGCTAATATTTGGAAGCTGCTTGACCAGTGAGATGAACATACTGAGGCATTTCAGCACGTGCAAATGTGGAGATGTGTTTCTTCTGGCCACGCTGTGGCAAATGGAGCTCCTGGTGTCCTAGGGTAGCTTTATCCAGCAGGTAAAGCCTCAAAGCCCCCAGAAGGTTTTGGATTCTGCTTTGGACCTCAGTGGGGCTGCAGGGAGTGTTGCAAGGAACAGCTGGGGGTGGGATCTCTCCCCTCCTGCTGATGGGGTGGGAAGGGTGGTGTGAGCTTTCTGGGTGCTCGCTCTTGGGAGGAGCCTAGATATTCATATTTTGGAGGCTGGATAGTGATTTTTTTCATTTTGCACTGCTGGAAAGATTAAGCAAAGATTTTTATCTTAATGAGTCATTAGTACATACGTTTGGCCATCTTAGTTTTTACTGAAATTGCCTATATGATGCTTTCTGCTCAGACATACAGGCCAGTGTTCTGCAAAGAGATTCTGTTTTCTTTTTAAGACTCTTTTCTGTAACTGATTACAACCTAAACTCAAGAGCTGCTGGTTCAACCTCCGTTCAAGCCTCCCTCCACTTCCTTTAGCTCAGCAGAGAACTTTTACTCTGCAGAAGTGTCAAAAAGTTCAAGTGTCTAACACTTCCCCTACCTGTGACTCTCCTCATTTCTCCTAATGATTTATAAAGGCAAAGGTTATGCTTTTTAACACTTTGAAAAACTTCTAAAATACCATACTGAAGTGAAATAAAACCAAGGTGCACCAGAAATGTGCCACATGAGTAATTTTTCTGTTGTTCTTGATACACTGTTAATATGGCTATGGGAAAGATGAATGAATAGCTGTAGAAACTGCTGTAGACACTGTGTCATGCTTGACAGCAGGTTTCTTCCGAGAACATTGTGTTTATAATGTGTACACAGAACTTAGGAAAGGGGGGGAGGCTGCACATCTCCTGGGGGTCTTCAAGTGAAGTCGTTGCTGTGCTTGTGATGCTGCAGGTCTCCACTGCATCCTCTAGGCTGGAGTTTCACGGATCCCTGCCAGACTGGAGAGGCTTGAGCTGCTGGTCTGAGGAGACAAGTCCTGTCCCCTACTGGGAAGTGACCGATGGGGTCACATCCCACCCTTTTCATACTATCTTCTTGTGGAAACACTTAGTTTGAACTTGCTGTAGCCTGCTGAGCAAATGCCCAGAAGATGAGAAAGGCAAGACCTTCTGGTCTCCTTGATCTTACAAAAAGCAACCTGGAAGTTCATAGTTTAATTTATAGTGGGTGACCTTATGAGAGTATGGAGCCTGTTAATGTCAGAGGTATCTATTTGGAGGAGAATCCAGAGAAATTTCCTTCTCAGCTGCTAATCACTGATTTCAGAGCACCATAGATTGCTGGACTTGTTTTTCCTTTCTGTACTTGTTTGTGGCTTGCAGTGTCTTACTCTAAAAGCGCATCTCATTCACCTCGGACCACAGCTTCAGGCTTCTGCATGGCTTCTTGCTTCCTGCTGGGAATGTGGAAACAAACAACGATGGTGGGTTTAGAAGAGGTGCATGGAAAAGAAAGAACCATCTTGGGGAGATTGCCTGAGTTTTGCCAAAGCAAGAGATTTGTGCTAAGTGGAGGCTGGTTCCACCTGAAAGCCCCAGCTCCCCAGGGGTGAAGGGAGTTAGCCCAGCCTGGCAGCGTGGGCAGCCCATCATTGCGTGGGCTTTGGTTTAATTCCCTAGAAGATGACAAGAAAGTCTGGGTTAGGAATGATCTTAATCTTGACATTGATGTTAATTAATCCTGATTCATTGTTATAAGAGTATGAGGCCAGTCAGGAAATGAGCAAAAAGCATTACTGAGGAAAAAAAAAAAATCTCTAATTTCACACTTGAGGGTGTGGGGACGGAAAGCTTTGAAGATACTGCGTTCTTGCTGCAGTGTAATATATTAACTTTTTTGGTTTTGGCTCATGAAGTACTCTTTTCCCTCACCCTTAGAAGCATCGGATGTAATTAAGCTCAGAAGCAATGGCCCTTTCCAGCTCTTTCCTGTCAGCAGGGTGAAATAGCACATAAATGGTGGATATTATTTTTTTTTTTTCTTAGCGGGTGAGTAGCCACTGGAGAAATTTCATTCCTCAGTGCTGTAATACCTCCTGAGAACCACAGCTTTGCTGGTACCTGTTCTCAGCTGCCGAATCAAGACCCAGGATGTTTGCAGTTGCTCGTTAAATTGGTTGCATCTTGTCCACAAGTTTTCTCAGGCTGTGATGCTGGTGGGGAGAAATGGGGTGAAATCTTGCCAGAAACCCACGGCTTGGTCTGAAAGCAGAGCTAAACAGTGTGTTATCGCCCTGCTCAGAGTCATTGCAAAGAAGACTTGCCATACGTCTCCATGCTAGACGAGCTGTGTGATTTACAAAGTTGTTTTCAACCCAGAAATAGAGATTTTTCATCTAAATGATGTTTGCAAGCTTTTATTCAAGAAGAAAGGAGAAGCAGCGAGGTCTGAAGGCACCTGCTGAGGGGATGGTCAGAGCTGGGAGCTGCCCAGTGTATTTGTCAGTGCCACCATCTCCCACAGACGTGTCGTGAAAGGTCCCAGGAGCCCTGATCCACCACTGGCTCCACGAGGACAGCTTGGCCGGGATATGAATTTTTAACTTGTGTTCGAACTGCTTTCAGAGAGTTACCGCCTGGAGACAGAAAGCCAGCAGCCTTGTTAGAGAGGGTGATAAGAGCTACTTTATCTCAAGTGTCTGGACTGCTGCTTTATTATTATTTTTTTTTCCTTTTAATCTGATACTCTTTGTTCAAAACCCAGATGGGGCAGATGCCTTCCAGTTGAGATGGATGTAGCTTATCAGTAAAAGTCTGCCTGCTATTTCATAGGATGCTCCCGAACTAAATTGGGGTAAAGGCTGGAGCTCCAGCTTGTCAAAGAGAGTGTGAAAGGA
The DNA here is from genome assembly GCA_025774025.1 of Xenus cinereus. NCBI lineage: Eukaryota > Metazoa > Chordata > Aves > Charadriiformes > Scolopacidae > Xenus > Xenus cinereus. The sequence goes on from JAOXJK010000009.1 coordinate 6,877,026, forward strand.
AATCTGTTTAGATGTTTATGCATCAGCAAGGCGGCAAGGCCAACATTTATTCCCATTGGTATTTGGGCTGTTCTTTGTGATTAGAGATGCCCTGGAGAAGCCTCAGCGGTAGAGGAGTGATGCGACAGTAATGCTCTACTAAAGCCAGAGCAGTGTTGCGCTGGCTACAATAACTGTCTGCTTCTGAAACGCTCTCTTTATTTTATTTTTTAATTTTTTTTTTCCTTCTTATTAAAATGAAAATTTGCTTCTGTTAAAAGCACCTGTAATGCCTGTCCTGGCATGGGGTTTTCCTATCTTGACTCCAGCCAGGTGGCAGCGAGGGCTCGATGATGCTGGGGGGCTGTATTGAGCCCCTTTGGGTTTCCTGAAATTCTCTGCCTGGACCAGAGGCTGCCTGTTCACCAAGCCTGCGGAGGGAAGGCTTTGTGGCTCGGTGGCTTGGTGGGACCAGCCTGTCCCCCAGCCCCTGGAAGGAGGCTGGGAGAGCCTTTGCCAGCCCGGGTGAGGGACCCTGTTGCAGCTTCCTCTGCAGCTGACAGCAACCTGCCAGACTGGGAGAGCAGCTTATTTTTCACTCAATGAAAATGGCTAAAAATATTTGCTTTCACTCATCAGCCATCAAATTCCTGCCCTCCAGCCCCATCGTTATTCTGCACAGGTTACTCCTAATTAGAAATTAATGCACTGAACATTTATGTTGCAGTCTTTCACCTGCAAACAAATGCTTTTGCATGCCATGTGGGAAGGCAGATTTGTTCAAAAATAGAACTATTTTGAAATCCTGCTATGTAGTGCCACAAGCAGGGCATCTGCAAATATTTGGGAGAGAGACCTCTTTTGAATATACTTTAATATTCCCCTAAGTAGAAGGGTCATTTTGAGATTACGCCACTGGACAGGCCTCTCTTACTGTGGCAGGTTCTCCAGGTGACATTGGCACATGACTTGGTCTTTTCTGTTCTCTGTTTCTTCTCCACAATATTGGCATAATAATACCTCTTTCCTCCCTGGTCTGCATAGATAGACAGCAGTTGGGGAAGGTGGGCTGCCTGTGGTGGATGGGGTCATGGCCTCAACTGTCATAATGTAGTTAATTAATTAACAGTTGGGTTATGTAGGTTCAGATGGGCAGTCATTAGGCTGCTTCCAAAGTTTGTTTTTTTCTACCCTTTGAAACAAAGAAAATTAAGATTTCAAGCTAAAGTCAGCTCCTCCACAACTCTTCCTGAGGGAGAGTGCCTTATCTTTTCCGATCCAAATGTTGGAGAGCCCACAGCTGCCTTGAATTTCTGTCTCAGTGCTTTTCTTCCCTTAGGAAACTTTTCCCAGTGTCTAACCTGTGTTCCTTGGTTCAATTTAAGACTGTAACATCTTGTGCTACTCTTAAGAAGCCAAGAAGATAGTTTATTCCTTTCTGCTGTGGCCCTCTTGATGTGTTTGAAGGCCATTATGATGCCTCCCTGTAGTCTTTACTCTTTGGTCCAGATTAATGTTATTTTTTCACTGTTTTTCCAGTCTGTGCTTTCTCAACATCTGATCACTCTTGCTGTCTGCATTGGGGCTTTCTCTACAACTTTATTGAAAGGCAGTGACCCATATCAGGATTTTAGTAGTGCTACATAAATAAAAAGTTGCCTTTGTGTATGGCAGTGTGATGATATAAAGCGGAATTTTTTTATGATAAGGGTGGTGAAACACTAATCCAGGTTGCCCAGAGAGGTGGGAGATGCCCCATCCCTGGAAACATTCAAAGTCAGACTGGATGGGGCTCTGACCAACCTTGTCTAGTGGGAGGTGTCCCTGTCCATAGCAGGGGGGTTGGACTAGATGGTCTTCAACGGTCCCTTCCTACCCGGACTATTCTGTGATTCTATGTTGGGTTTTGTTAGAACAACATGATGGTGTTCAGCTCCTGTTCAGTTTGTGATCCATGGTAATCCTGAGATCCTTTTCCAGAAAACAGAGTTGATATTTATTTCCCTTGTGACCTTGTCATTGATTATTCCTGTCTTAGCACTGTTCACCCATCATTCCTGAATTGTCTCTTTTTTTTTCTCCTTTTTTTTTTCAGACCATTTCTACAATTTATCAAGATCATTTTGAATCCTAGTCCTGGCCTCCGAAGTACTTGCAGCCCATCCCAGCCTGGTATCAGCAGCAATTTTAGTAAGCATACTATGTTCCATCATTCACATTGATTCTAGAAATACTGAATTGTGCTAGAACCGGGGCGTCTTGAACACCCACTCCATACATCCGTCCCTGTGGCTCTGCACGCTGTGGCAGCGTCCTGAGGTGCTGCATTCACCTTGCAAAAGGCACAAAAGGTGATGCAGCTCCCTGGGATGATGAGATTTGTAGCCCAAAGCCAGAGATTTCATCAGCCCCTTTGAAGTTTGGTAATGAGAAATAAGTTTATTTACCACACCAATGCCTGAACAAGACCAGTTACGTATGTGCAGGGCCAGGAGCTGGAAAGAGTAGAAGCTTTGCTTTCTTGGAAAATCAGCAAGTCAACTTTTCCCCGTGTATTTGTTACAGTTTTCTTTCTTCCTTCATTCTCAATGGAAAACCCACCTTCCGTTCATACCTCGTAGATGCCCTTTTGCAAATACTTGAAGAATGTTTGGGGCTGAGATCAAGAGGGAAGGAAAAACAACACTGTTTCACAGAATCACGGAATCATACGGGGTCGGCAGGGACCTCTGGAGATCATTTTGTCTAACCCCCCTGCCAAAGCAGGTCCACCCAGAGCAGGTCCCACAGGAATGTGTCCAGGTGGGTTTTGAATGTCTCCAGAGAAGGAGACTCCACCACCTCTCTGG
>JAOXJK010000009.1:6886815-6926057 GCA_025774025.1 Xenus cinereus
TCTTTTTTTTTTTTTTTTTTTTTTTTTTTTTGCCTTTGACCTTCAGCACTGTAGGGTCCCCATGACCAGAGAAAATGATGATGGTTTCTGGCTCCTGACCATTGCTGCTCATCAGAAGCCATTCCATAGTGTCACAGTCAGCCTCTGCAGACCGCAAAACCAGTTGCAGCTAGAAAGTTTGTGTAAGATGTATAGGAGACTGATTGAAAAGAAGCATGTTTCCAAGAATTCTCTGGGTTTTGGTTTGTGTAAGGTCTAAAATTTAAAATATGTTTCTTTTATCCCAAATAGATCTCAAGTAGTAATTGTAGGTGGGGGGTTACAACATATATGGCTGGTTTTAGGAAAGACCCACAAAGATCTGCTCTTGGCTTCTGATAGTCAGGGTATTTCTCCTCGAAGAGCAAAAACAATAAAAAAATTTTCTGGTACTTAATTTTATAGATGCAGGGTTTGGGCAGTGAAGCTAGACCAAGTAAGCCTAGAAAAAAGGAACAGAATCTTAGCAGAGAAGAAATCGATCACTGGAACACCTTAACTGAGAACTGCTGCTTCTACCACCATTTGCAGTCTTTAAATCAAGACTGTTTTCTATTTTCATAAGAGATTTTGAAGGTCAAGGACAAGTAATGAGCTTGATGCAGAAACATCTGTTTAGCAGGTCAGGCTTTATCATGCTGTCTCCTGGTCTTAAGATTGGAGGATCTCTGAAGACCGTGTGAGATTGTGTCGTCACATTTTGAAAATCAACCTTTTAATCTTCCTTGGAAATGCTTATTCCCAAAAATCAAGGGCCTTGACTACAGTATATTTTTTTTCCTGAAATTCTACATCTGTATTGGTCCATAAATGTGAGCATGAACGTTGTTTGCTCTTCAGTCTTGGGCTAATAATAGGAATTCCCAAGACAAATGCTGGACTAACTGCACACCAGTTCATTGCTGTTAGGACTTGGCATCACAGGACAGCCCATGGATCCCCCGCAGGTCATAGTATTTGGTTTGTGAGCTGTGCAGAATCTCACTGTGAAAACAAACAAGCTCTTGTGCAATTTTCATGCAGTTCATGTAATTTTAATTTAACACTTTTGCATCCGGGCTTAAACTTCCTTTTTTTTTTTTTTGGATGATCATTTTTTTATATCTAGGGCCCTTCTCTTATAGTCCAGGTTTAGTTGTAATAATGCCACTTACTTTGGCTGTGATGACGAACAGTATTTTCCAAACTGACTTTTAGGAGAAACAAAATAAAAAAGGGGGGAGGAGGGGAGGGAAAAAGGCATGTTTCTCTCTTTTTGGGTATGTGGTGAGAATGCTGCTTGTCTGCCCAAGCACCCTCTCTCTGCAACCAGAAAGGGGCCGTATTTACGGCTCTCCTCCCCCACAATCCTGTTCTTCAAGAATCAATGTAAAAGACTCGAAGATGAAAATTTTGCAAAGCAGAAAACCAAGGTCATAATTTCAGGTTCCTCAGAAGAGCGCTTCTGCACACATGCCTGATGAATTGCTTGGCTTTCTCCAGCTTTGGAGCCTGCTGGTTTCGGGTGAGCGGCTCCGGTAGGCGGTGGGGCTTTGTGAAGCCCGACGGATGGATGATTCAGCATCTTCCACCCCAGCTCAGGTCAGGCTGTTGTGTCTCCACCATTCTTGCAGCACCATCTTCTGGTCTGTAGCCCTGCCCGATGGAGGAGCCACGGGCAACGCCGCAGGCACGTTGGGTGGTGCGTATCAAGGTCCTCATCGCCGGCTGCAACCTGGGAGTGGAGGAGTGAAACTCCTGGGTGGCTTGTGGCCAACTACCGAGGTGGTGGAGGAGTTGGCGGGGGAAATCTGAGCAGACTTCTGCAGGGTTTCCGAGCCCTTAGGGTGCTGGGCTGTGACTGGGATGCTGTGTGTTGTGCGCGGGAGGTGTGGGACCACATCCTGCCCTCCCCCAGCTGCTGGGCACACCCCAGGCACCCAGAAACGGCGATCGCAACCGAAAGGAAACGTGCAGAGAGAGAATTACCGATCTTGCAGACCCACTTGCTGAGCAAGGGGTGGGCAGCAGAGAAAGCAGAAGATCTCGTAGCTCCCTGCCCTTTTCCATGGGGCTGCGGGGACTTTCCTCCCCCTGCACCTCGTTTACCCACCCCAGCAGGGCAAGAGCTGCTCGTTTCTTTTAATGACTTGCAAAAGTTGTAGTGTTATTGACCTGCAGCAGGGCTGGCGTGGCTGAGAGCTTGTCTGGGTGTTTCCGACTGTAGCATTTGGTCTATTTAAAGACGTGAACTCTTCCTCCAGACCTGGCCTCGCTGTTCGTTACGTTAACGAGCGATCTCTGAGTTCCCCTCCTTAACAAGATGTGACTGGAGCCGTCTGTTCAGGGGCATGCACAAACCTCCTCCAACACCTTTTTTTGAACCTGTCCCCCACTGTTTTATGCTTGTACTGACATAACTGCCCTGTTCGGCTGCCGAGCAGTCAAACACAGCCTCTGTCTGCTGCCTGGAGCCAGCGAGCGGTGTCTGCAGAGACAGCCGCCATAAACCAGACCTACCCCAGTAAACGAAGGTCTGCTCCGTTCCTGTCAAGGCCTGTAGCTATTCCTTTTGTTGCCTGCTAATGCTCAGGCATAAAGCAGGAATGCTGGCCCCTTAATAGATTTTTCTTTTTAATACATATATATTTTTTTTAACCTTTCCTAAAGAGGCTGGCGGCAATTTCAGACTTGCCTGGTCTACAAACATTGTTTTGCACATTTGGGGGAAGGTAGAGACAAAAGTCTTGTTACAGCACTTGGTGCTTCTGTTCAGGGTGGTTTTAACAGGCAGTTGTCAGACCCTGGACCCAGAAAATGCTAGGAATAATGGAAGTGGTCTTTATGTTAAGTTGGAGCAAGGTGTGGGCCATTTTCAGTAGCCCTGTAAAGAAAGAGTTGCTGGTTAGAGGTTTAGTGCTTTGTACATGGTATTTTGGAAAAAATTGTTGCTGCTCTGGAATACACCAGGAGAGCCCATTGTGAGTCCAAACAGGATGTTTACTAGATCTAACCAAAGCATCGGGACAAAAATTGGGGTGTCAGTACTCTCATAAACTTCTCTTGTTATTTTTTATGCTGATACAACATAGATAGGAGAGATGAACACTGGCTGAAGATCCATTTTGACAACAGGAGTTGGCTTGATGGTTTTAAGTTAATTTTTTTAATGTGTGAGTTTTTTTAAAGTAGCCACTTAATCTAAAGTTCAGATGTGTAGCTATTTGTGACCTTTGACCCAAGAATTTCTTACTTGCATTAAAATAAGGAGGGTTTTGTGTGATCTCTTAGCTGTTTAATCAGTTAGAGATTTCCTCTTAGGTGAGGTGGTTTGAAACATTCTTCCTCTTGAGGCTTTGCAAAGCAGGAGGCTTTTTGGATCAGTAGCTGAGGTACACAAGTAATCTCTGGATCTGGGTTTAAGATCTGTTATTTTAATTTCTTAGAAAAAGGTAACCTGCTTTTAAAGAAAAAAAAATATCTGTTTGGAAGTGTTAATGAAAAATCTTTTTCCATTTTTTCTTGCCAAAGACATTTAATTTTTTTAAAAAATATCACCAAATAAACGTTTTGAAGCCCAACTAGTTTCTGTTGGGCCCTGTGCTGAGCAGAAGGAATATGGTCTCAGATTTCCTGGGTGACTCTGTGCACAAATATATCCCCTTCCTTGATAGGGATGTGGCACCATGCTTTGAAAAATACTTATTTGCCTTGAAATCTTTAATATTTGACCTCTTTATCATTTCCTTAATGCCATTCCAACTCAAAGCCCTGATGATCTCAGTTGTGAAGCACTGAAAGATATTTTAAAGGTGTCTCTGGTCACCAGCGTGCGCTCATTTCTAATTAAACAGAAGTTCACACTTTATTTCATTAGATGTATAATAATAATTGTACACATAATTCACGGATTCTTAATTCATTAACTATTAGAAACAAATTCCATAAATCTGTTAGGATTAGAAAGTGGAGCTTTGTGTCAATGAAGTGGTCTAATTCTCCTGATCTACATTAAGATGTAATTTTTCTTAGGGCTTTGATACATTAGGATAATTTATCCGGTCTGTGGATAGGATGGCAGCATATACAGTTTCTGTTGAAATGTTGCTGGAAGGTTAGACTGTACATAAGATCAGTTTCCTTTTGATTTGGGGTAAGTTCTGTGACTTCCCTGCTGCTTTCAACAAAAATGGTGACTCTCAATGTCTCCTCTCAATTTACCAGCTCCACCTGCAGGTACCTTTATCAGGCAGATGTTAGTGGCCAATAAACTAATGACTGAATAAAAGTCACAAAATTGAGGTGCTTCTCATGAATTCTGGGGTGTCCTTTGATGTATTCAGGTGGCCCCAACCGCAGATCATACAGGCCGTTCCCACTCTGTGAAGTTCAGACGTTTTTGTGCAGTTGGTTGGGAGGGGGCCCGTAGGGCAAATTCTTTTGGGGTGGAACCTCCTGCTTGTCCTTCTTTCCAAGTCCATGCATGACCAACAGCCATCAAACTAGATGTTGTGGTGGACTCATACAGCTTTCTACTCCAGGTCTGCATCCTGAAGTGTGTTCCTCTTTGGAACATTTATAGAGATAAAGGGAAGGAAAATGTAAGGAAGTGGCATTGTCTGAAGCAGCCTGGAGACTCAGAGGGGAGCACCGGGCTTCTTGGGTTTTAAATTGACTTTTAAAGCTAGGAATGCCTGTTGTATCTCAGTCTCCGGGTCTTCATTTTGATAAAGAATTGTTCTTTGTCCTGCCACAGTGCTATATCCTCAGTACTTTTGTCCCACCAAGGTGGAGAGCGGATTCCCCATCCCAAACCACCTCAGCTCTCCAGCAGAGCCACAACAGTCCAGTGGAAGCAGCAGATGCTAGAGCCAATATTTGTTCTAACTGCATCCCTGTGTAGGAGGCAGGGATGGGGAATTTTTGATTGATACTTTAGTCCAATCGGATTTAAAAGAACTCTTCGGTGCGGAGGAGATCCTGTCTGGGGTAGAAAAGATGTGGAAAATCCTGCTCTGGGTTTTCTCTCATCCCTCAGTGAGTGCTGTGCTGTGGATTCCTGAGGAACAGGTTTATGAGGGGAAAAAACAAAATAGATGGACACACAGCCGATGGGGTCCCTATGTAAATATTTGCATTCACCTACAAGAAGTATCTGTGAATAAGAGGCCAATCACCTGGAAATTAACCAAAATACATTCTGGTTCTCATTAAATGCTGCTTCGTTTCACTGGCATAAGGTGTATTTTTGTATGTGCATACAAGAGAGTTTTGTAGAGCTTGTGATGACAAGGAAGCAAACACTGTCCAGACTTGATTCTTTTCTAACAACATTCCCTCCAAACTCAGTCATGTTTTTTTTTTCTTTCCTGTTAAACAAATGTATATCTTGATTTAAAATTATTTCTGCTTTTTTTGACTTGGCTTGGCCTTTACTGGCAGTACAAGAGCTCTGAAACGTGACATTTCCCTGTGAACCTCCACGCCGTTGGTGTGAGGAACACCAGGGTCTTCCAACGGTGATGTGTCTTCACACCCATAATAGCTGTTTGCAAAGAGCTTTGCAGCTTCTAATTTGGAATCACTAATGTACATAGATGTGTGTGTGTGCACAGACATCTGCAGGATATATATTATCCTTTCAAAGTGAGGTTAGAGGCACGGTGCTGGGGAAGAGGAATGGTATGAGCTGCACCATCTATTGCAGCTGCTCCTGCGTTCGTTGGTCGATCTGCTTCCAGCTGCCAACACATGGCGTTGCAGCAGCTCCTCATTGCCCGAGAAAAATATTTATCTTGAGAAAAGTTGTGTTAATTAAACTGACTTTTCTACCAATTCTTCTGCCACAAGACACAGCGAAGTCTTTATCAAGGAAAGTTTTCAAGATGAGGGTGGCATTGGGGACAGGCAGGTACTCGCTTAGTGTGTGTAATATGTATTTCTATTTTTTTTCACCATTTCTGTTATGTGACAAAACATAAACGAATGTCAGTATATGCTCCCAAGGAGTCAAGACTGTTTCTATAAATAGGAGGTTGCCAGCCTGGTGGTAGGATCAGAAGCTCTGTTTTTGCCTATAGGGAATAATAGGACCATTTTCTTCTCTTTCTGACTTTCTTTTCATTGAGGATAGGAAAAACCCCATTGTCTTTGGTCCTGAATCGGTGGGGGAAGTTTCCTTGTTATTTCCACTGAGATTCCAGGGTTTTTTTTTTTCCTACTGTCACTTAGACAGAAATCTTTCAGCATCTTCTCTTTGTGTTTGGTTAAATAAGATGCAGACTGGCACAATACAGCATTGTGTATTGATGCTGTGTTCAGCAAATAACGTGTTACTTAGGAAGATCTGATTTTTATTTTTTTTCTCCTCGGAGGCTGCTTAGAGATACAAAAAGTCCCCCATGTACATCCTGCTTTTGCATCATCCTAATTCAGACAATTAATGAGGTATTTGTATTTCTACAGTATCTTCTATCCTTGCTGGATATTAGAGCACTTAGGAACTTGGTTGACTCAGTGCATCGCTTCCCATGCTGGAACACTGTGCATAGAGAGGGCAACTGAGAGAGAGCATGTAGCAACATTGCAGGGCATCAAGGAAAGGAAAACCTCCTCTCCAACAGTGTGGGAATTTCAGGCTGTGGTTGCCCAAAAGCGCTTATGGGCTCTTTAATGGTCGGTCCTCAGATTTCAATCACAAACTTCCAGCAGCCTCCCAGCCCAGCGACACTGATATAGCTGCTCCCTGCGGGCAGGGCAGCCGTTTGCTGGATTTCCCTGCAGACCTTCTCGCAAAATATCAACATCTTCCCCATCCTGGTGGAGCCCATGAGACCTGGTAAGGTCGTGACCTGAAGTGATGCAAACTTTTTGCAGCCGCAGGGGTTACCCACCTGGCATGCCCTCATCTGGGGAAGGGTGGCAAAAAATATAAGCTTCCTTTTTGCTGTGTGGAAAGGAAAGGTGCTTCCTTCTGGCTCGAGCCTCTGGTATCTCACCCTGGGTAGCATGGAAGTAGCACAATTTCTGTGATTGTTCCCGGTGCTGAGCACTGGTGAGGCCCCACCTCAAATACTGTGTCCAGTTTTGGGCCCCTCACCACAAAAAAAGACATTGAGGTGCTGCAGCGGGTCCAGAGAGGGTGAACAGAGCTGGTGAGGGGTCTGGAGCACAAGTCTTGTGAGGAGAGGCTGAAGGAGCTGGGGGTGTTCAGCCCGGAGAAAAGGAGGCTGAAGGGAGACCTTCTCACTCTCTCCAACTCCCTGAAAGGAGGGTGTAGCCGGGGGGGGTCGGTGTCTTCTCCCAAGGAACAGGCCATGGGACAAGAGGAAATGGCCTCAAGTTGCTCCAGAGAAGGTTTAGGATGGATATTAGGAAAAACTTATTCAGAAAAAGGGTTGTCAGGCATTGGAACAGGCTGCTCAGGGAAGTGGTGGAGTCACCATCCCTGGAGGGATTTAAAAGCCAGGCAGACATGGTGCTGAGGGACATGGGTTAGTGGTGGTTTGGGCAGTGTTAGGTTGATTGTTGGACTTGAGGATCTTAAAGGTCCCTTCCAAATCAGATGATTCTATGACTCTGGGTGCCATGAGAACTGTGTCTTCTCCAGTGGAGCTCCTACCAGAGCTATCAAAATGATAGGAATGCCCTGCAATGCAAAATTCAGATCCTTTAGCTCTGCCTGTCCCTTGTGCTCACAGGGTTATAGCTCCATCCCGGTGCCGGTGGCAGCAGCACACAGCCTGTCCTGGGGCAGGTTCCCGCTGTTTCCCATCACAAGTATCTTCCTGTAGCTGTGCGGTGGGGCTGTGCATCTGCTCTATTTTATGGTGGTTTTGGGGTTTGAGTTTTTCTGAGGGGAGTGTGTGAGAATTCAAGACGGATAGGGCCATTCCTACATGCCTTGATATGGCAGTTCATTGGGCAAAAGTGACTTCTTTCTGCTCCCTTTGTGCATGATCAATGATTTCCTCCTTTCTCCTCCCTTCTGCCCCCCCGGTTTCCTGGGACCTGGATTAGCAAGGCAGGGCTGGAGGATTAATTCAGCACTGAGCATCTCGGCTTTGGTCCTGTGTCAGCACCATGTTTTCTAAAGCCAGAGCAATGGCAGGGCTGCTTTATCAGCCTCCATCCCTCTCTTCTTTGCTTGAGGAGGGGAGAAAAAAAAAAATCAGGACACTGAGAGGGCAAAGCTTTTTGTGTTTTCTGGGGAAGCTTTCTGCTGAGTACGTGTGAGTTTTGCTGATGCTGTGGGTGGACCCTGCGGTGAGCAGGGCAGTCAGTCGTCTCCGCGAGCAGCGCTGGAGGTTGTGGCCTGCATGCTTTTGGCTTATTTCAGTATTGTACATGTCGAATGTGATCCTCCAGATTTTCCTGGCTGCCTTTCAAACGCCTCTCACCTTTACCAGTGACTGGCATTTAAACTCTGGAAGGATGCAGCCCCTTGGCGTGTTCCAAGAGTTTGGTAAAACCCTGTGAATTCACTTTGTTTTCTCAGAGAGGGAAATGAAAAAAACCCATTGATATTTAATGTTTTTTTCTTTTAAGGTATAAACCAGAAAACATTAAAAGGAAAAAAAAAAAAGTGACTCTGTGTGGGTCAGCCAAAAGAAAATATGAACAGCAGAGATAGGCTGTCTGCAATGTATTACAGAAATGAACCTGGCACCCGTTGGTGAATTACAGCAGAGGTCCCCTCTGTGCCATCCAGAGAGGACGTGAGATGCCACATCTGTCCTGTGCAGAGCCCTGGCTCGGGCAGTTGCTGCTCCTGCTCCCAGCTGGGTTCTGGTTTGTTTCCCGTGTGCCAGGTGGCCGTGGCTGTCAGAGCAGCTTCATCTGCTCACAGCAACCAACGGGAAGATGCTCCTCTGTGTGCAGGGCCTTGGAAACGCATGTGCAGTGAGGGTGAGGGTGGGTGGAGGTGGCTGAATCATGAGGTAGACCGTCACGTTGTCTCCAGGTGGTAGGTCAGGGTTTCGGTTTGCCACCTCTGAGCTGCTCACCTTGCAGTGAGGGGACAGTGCATTTACCAGCCGGTGTTTGCAGCCCAGCTCTACCATCTCACGAACACGTTGCTTAAAGAATACCCAGGTTTTCAGACCTAATACAGATCTGAAGGGCAGAAAATTGAAACTCCTTTGTCATCTTGCACAAATGTGAATTCATCAGGAAAAAACCGGAGGTCATTGGAGAAAAGGGCAGTAGCCTGGGTGTAGGTATGGGGTGGCACTGAGAGGACGGCAAACCCAAACTGAGGAAACCTTAGCAGTTATTGCTGTTTTGTCAATTAAAGCAATGAGTTGCTTGAGTGTTGCGCGTTGTTGCGTGGTTTGATGTGTCCGTAGATATACACAAAGGTGCAAATGTGTCTCAGGAGCGGATGCTTCATCGCCCTGTTTCTTTATGACTGTGTGAAGAGATGGAGCCTTGTTGTGGGCTCGGACTGCAATTTTGCACAGGCATAAATTATAATGCAGCTCGCAGCCACTGGCGACCTCGGCTCCCAGTGAGAGATGCTGTTTGTATAGAGACATCTTCTGTAGCATTTCTTCTTCTTGCTTCTGTATTCAAAGCAAACTGGAAGCTTTTTGTGATGCCAACTTGAAAGATCACTTTGTCATTTTAGTGAGGTTATACAATAATCTTGGAGTCTGTTTTAATTTTATTTTGCTAAAGTTTTATTGCATTTTCCTTAATTGCTTCTGCTTTATTGTTAATGAGACAAAAAGCAGTTTGTGTAATAGCTCGCAGAGTAAAATTATCAAGGAGCAGAGACGAAATTTGCATGTTAAAAGTTTCTTTTTATTGTTTGCATTGTCTTCAAATTCCTCATTTGGTTTTGTTCAGTCCTACAAACCTGCTGTCCCCTGCAGGCAGCAGCACTGACCTGTCTGTGCTTGCAAGGACATGCTGAGGGCAAACTTGTCTGCACCACGGCAGAAGGATGAGTTGTCCATGGATGGTGCAAAGCCCCTGCTCGCACTCAGTCCAGGCAGCGCCTCGATGCCTGAACACACCAGCAGTCCTTTGTTCCTGGTCCCTTCTGCAATCAGCCACAAACAGTCCTCTCTTTATGAAATACACCAAAATACCTCATTTTCCTTATTGTGGAATGGTTTCAACTCCTGCAGTAACCAACTTCCAGAAAATCAGAGGCTGATTTAAACAGTAGAGTTAGCAAGTCCATGACACTTGTTGCTTTTTCTTTTTTGAATTTTCTCTTTAGTGAAGCCTGAGGGGAATTCTGCTTTCAGGAAGCCCATGAAGTGCAAAGTAAACTGGAAAGGAAAGTATATTAATTCAGCTGATGAGCATCATGCAAGAGGCTCGGACAGGCTTATGTCTGGTGTTACCCCTGCTGTGGAGAGCTGTGGAAGGCTAAATGGGCTATTACTAGCTCCAAGCTGAAAAAAAAGCACAGTTGCAAGCTTTTTGCAGAGCTTTCTGTGTCCTTATGAAGCAAAACCCTATAGGAGTTACGTGTTCTAGCCTAGGGTCTAAATCATGGGTGGTAAAATCCATGTGTATAAAACACTGGAGAATACTCTGCAAGGGATGGGAATTCATTGCGTTGTTGTACACAGCCATGAGTTCCTTGCTGCTGCTGCCTCTTTCCTGTCATTCAGTACCATTTTGCATAGTGATTAACTGACCCTCTAATTTAAGTAGCTGCAGGCTTGCCTGCTGGGTATCCCCTTACTCCATTAATTGTCCTCCTGAAGTCAGTGAGAGAAGAGGTTCCAAACTGGCCCCTTATGGACATCCCAGTCCAGATGTGTGAGTAGGTGCCGGGACTTGCTGTGTGTCATTGCAGGGCAAAGCGAAATGTGAAAAGTGCTGGGATGAGCTTGTTTCCGTTTTGGTAATTGGTTTGGGGTCCATTTTTCGCAATGAGTGCTAAAATCACTGCTGTGTTACTGCGATATTAATTTTGGTTGTCAGATACAGTCGATGCGCTGCGCCTGCAGCACGGCCGGGTCCTGGCTCTGCTGTGTATTTGCATGGGGCTTGGCAAGATGCAAGCAGCGAGCCTGGACTCCTGCACATGTAAAATGACAACTTTGTGACCTCTTTTCTGGCTGATTTGCCACAGTTCTGCAGACCGGCCTGGCTGCAAGGATGCACTGGGTCTGGCTGGGACCCTCTCCTCGTCTCTGTGGCCGCTTACGGGTCTGTTCACAGCCCTGTGCTATGGGACAGCACTGAGTACCATATCTGAAAGTTGGCCTTTTTATCTGTTTCTTAACATTTTGGCAGCCTGACCTCCACTGTAGTTCATCTCTTCATTTAACTTCCTGTACTGCACTTCCTTCTGCTCTGTGCCAGCCTTGAGTTTACCAGACAGTGAGGAGAACAGTTGGTTCCTCAAGGGCAGGAGAAGGAGGGTAGTGACTTGCTGCAGATACAGACCATGCCCTCCAACTGTGGAGCAACAGAGGCTACCCTTATACCAGGAAATAAAAAGAGGCAGGATTGATTTTCTGACCCTGAGGGACAGTGATATAGAAGGACATCGCTCCATCTCAGTGTTTAGGCTCTGTGTGTGCTCTCTGGAGAAGGGTGAGCTTCACCTTGAAGTAAGATTCTGCTTCTCACACAGCAAAATAATCTGGGACCCTCCCTATATCTGCCTGGGTTTTGCATGATATCTCCACTATCCACTGGCTGCTTGGCTTTTGCACAAGGTAAATGGAGAAGTGAGCAGCCAGTGTGCAACCACTGTGGTGCTCGGCAAGATGGTCCAGAGGTGGCTGTGTCCATCCATGGAAGAAAGACAAGGCAACCTCTGGAGTGAGGTTCATCAATAAGTCAGAGGAGGGTCAGGGGAAAAACCATTTTCAGCTGATCTCTACAAAGCTCGCTGGCCATGAGACCCAGGACTGCGGTATTGACTGAAACCTCATTTCCCACTGATTCACCCTGCAATTATGAGATTGAGCAGAAATCATAAACTCCATCTGAACTGTAGTTGTCCCCTTTCTTTTTTTCCCACTCCTCTGGTTTGAAACTATGTAGAAACGTTTTGGAAGGTTTCTCAATACATGAGTTTAACCATAAGTCTCAGCAGGGGGAACATATTCTTGGGGAAAGGCAATTACTGCTTTAGCTGTATGCAAGACACATTACCTTGGAAAGAATCACCATCTCGCCAATAGCTGGCTTCCCGTTCTTGGTTTGGCAGGTCTGGAGTGTTCAATTCAGATGAATTTTGAAAGAATCATTACACAGCAGTAGTTTCAAAATATTAGTTTACTAATGACTTCCTTGCAGCAATGAGCATGTGAGAAGTGAAAGCAGCAGAGATTTTTGCAATCCTCTGGAGGAGACATGACAGTGATGCACATAATCCCACTTCACAGTCGCAAGCACTGAATGGTTCTTGAGGGCCGTCTTAACATTGTGAGAGAACTTGGTTTGCTTGAGTTTGTTTGCAGGAAAACAGGATTATTTTCATTACGAATGTGAAAAAAATCCAGCAAGTCCTCTGGAATATGAGTGGTATATTGGCATGCCCTTCCTGTCTGCAGGAGCCTGAATTTAAATCCCAGTTTTGCTTTATGATGGAAATGACATTACTGAAATCTCCTGCTCCTAAGCACGGGAACGGCGCTCGAATTGCCTGTGGTGGGATGGAGCTGGTCCGGGTGGGACGCACGAGGCTGTGTGTGCAGGAGCCAGATCTGCCTTAAAACTCTCCCGAAGGTTTGAACTGGATGGGGCAGAGCTGAGTATCCTCTAAGGTAGGATGAAACTGCTGTGTCTTCTGCGTTTTGTGAGTGTGACCTGGAGGAAAGGAGCTCCCCGTGCTGTTTGCCATATCTGGGTTTGGGGTGTGGAGAGCCTTCCTCCGTCTGCCTTTCTGGCAGTGATGCTCACCAGGCTGCACAGGGCTTCTTGCTTTTTTTTTTTTCCCCTTCTAGTTTCAATGGTGATATTTCTGGGAATATTTAGCTCTGAAATATGCAGATTTTGCAATAATTACTCTTGTTCTGACTCAAATGCTTTTCTGGAAAAAAACTGTTTTAAGTTATGAAAATAGATTAACCCTTTGCACATGCCTTGCTGGCAAAGCACAGAGTTGCTTTTAATTGTCGCCTTTCCTCGTGGTGCAGGTCCTGGTGCCCTTTGCTGCCTGGAAAGGTGACAAGGGAAGTTACTGAGACCGTGTGGGGTGTAAGGAAAATGTAATAAGCACAGCATTAGATCCTAGACTTTTTAATGAGCAGAGAAAGTCTCCTGGATGTCTTCCCAACTGTTTCTCGTTATATGGATCCCTGTTTATCTCTGTGGGTCTCTCCTTTCCCGTAGTATCCGAGGGCCTCATAGACATTAATGG
This sequence comes from Xenus cinereus, assembly GCA_025774025.1. NCBI lineage: Eukaryota > Metazoa > Chordata > Aves > Charadriiformes > Scolopacidae > Xenus > Xenus cinereus. The sequence continues at coordinate 6,900,173 of JAOXJK010000009.1, forward strand.
ATGACTCACAACACATCTGTGAAACGAGGAAGTATCCCCGTTTTAGAAACGGGGACTAACGCGGGCCGTAGATGATATGACTTGCCCAGTTTCACACAGGAAATGTGTAACCAAAGTGGGAATTAAACCCCAGTCACTTGGGTTTAGCACTGGATTGTCTTCTCCCCTCAGCAAGTCTGCAGCAACTAGGCAGATGCTGTATGTGTAAAATGAGTTTAAGAATCAAAAGTGTGAATCGTGTTGATAGATATCTGTTCGGAGCTTTAAAACAAAAAGCTGCTGCTTCCTAAAAAAAATAAAAAATAAAAAGAAAGAAAAATAGTCCTTAAAAAAAAGTTATTTATTTACTAATAATCAGACATGTGGAGCGAGCAGCTTCCCCCGGGGACCCCATCCAGCCCCCCCTGTGCCACCCGCCCTGCTCACCTGTGTCGTGCTGGGTGCTTCCTGGGACAGAAATCTCACATTCCATCACTGACGGCACTGGGCAGCCCCTCCCTGCCTGTCCCCTCTCCCCCCACCACTCCCATTCCTGCCCCACTGCCCCCTCGCCCTGCTCTGTCAGGGGACCGGGACACGTGTGGGGTGGGACACTGGCTGGAAGCGGGGCTAGAGGGGAGGGGGCCACGGATGGAGATGAATATTCACCTTTCATGTGGATACCCTCATTTTATCTTCAAGCTGGAGGAGCACTGGGTGAGCGCTCTTTTGTCAATCCCATGTCACTCTGAGCAATGGAGGATGCGCTTTTTCCTTCTGTCACTACCTTTCCAATCAGCTGTACCCCCTTAGGGAGGCAGCGCGGGGGGAAGCTGAGCTGGGGGCCACTGTGGAGGTCCCCTTGCCCCCGCGCACAGGGTTGCACTTGCTCTACCTTGACCCTGCTTGGAAGAACTTCAGCTCTGGTTAGAGCAGAGTTCTCCTTTCTCCAGCCAAAGCAGATGTTGAAGAGGGGAGAGGAGCACGGATTACTCATGGCCTTTTGGGGAAGAGGGGAGGAGGATTCAAGGCCCCCACAGCTTCTTACCCCCTCCAGTCTAGAAACTGCTCTCGTAATTGGCATAATGCCATTGCTGGCGGTGGTTTGGAGAATTTCTTACCCGCTGCATCAGGCAGTGGCCTGAGGACTGGTTGTCCATGCAGACATCGTGGATATAATGTTGCTGTATGGCTTAGAAATGGGCAAGGGGACATCAGGAGCTTTTGCAGAACCATCAGCATTAACTGCTGCTGTGTGTCTCTTCCTGCAGCCCTGGGCTGAAAGTGGGAACAGGACCCAGGGCATGGTCCTCTCTCCACCATCACACACTGCTGCAGGTTGAAGGTCCCATTTGTTTCACCTCTCTTTGATTCATGACCTCTGGGCTCCTGGCTGCAGAGTGGGCCGGTCCAATCTGGAAAAACAAAATACACTGCGCTGGTGATTCGCTGGGACAGTAACTTGGGACACAAGACATGGGATCTACCATGTCAAGTCTTGTATTTTATCACCCTGTGTCTGAAAGCTTCATGGCGGTGCAGGGGGCACCTCTTCTCTTGTGGATGCTGCGTCCATACCACAGCATGGAGGCACCAGTTGATTTCAGATACCAACAGCATTTAAGTGGTTTGAGTTGTCAGAGACTTGGCTGGATTCTAGGAGGCATGGCCCCAAGGGAAGTGGAATTTCAGCCTTCTCCCAGCCAACCGAGTGCTCCTTGTGCCAGGGTTTGTGGTGGCTGCAGGGTTCAAACAGAGTTTATGACACTTCACCAAACTTGTTTCCACTTTGAGCTTGGGATTTGGGAGGAGAAAAGGCTGCATTCAGGCACCATGAAGCCATCCATCCACTGCTTCATTTTTCCTAACCTTACAGCTTCTAAGAGTCTGGGTAGGAAAACTGGAATGAAAAGCCAAATGGTGAAAAAAATGACTTTTTTCTCATGGTTGTGGTTGAACACGATCCTTAGGTAGAGAGAAGGCTGCTTGACTTTTGTTTCTAAACTCTTTCTTTCTCAGATGTTTGTATGTCCCTGTCCGTCTGGGCAGAATTGGTGTCTGTGTGCAGAGGTGCATGTGTCCATCGAGATGTCCCAGCACGTGCCCATCGAGATGTCCCAGCACGTGCCCAGGGGTTCAGCTCTCAGGAGAAGGGGGCTGGTGAGGTGAATTCCTGCTTCAACTCTGTCTTTACACAGCTGGTATCAGCACAAGGAGGTGGCAATGGGGCTTGCAGCACTGCAGCGGGGGAGGAGGAGGATGGGGAGGTGTAGATCTGAATAGTATGGTCAGGTCTGTGGTAGCAGGAGGTCAGAGAGATAAGGAAGGTGCAGTCCGGAGTTGGACACTATGATAAAGTCAAGGTGGCAGCAATCTGGGGTTGAAGGCAAGTTGAAGAACATAGCAGGAGTGAAGCTTAAAACTTTGGGAATATTTGGGCATGTGATTCTGAAAGACAGAGACTGTCCCACCAGTTGTGGAAGGAGATGCTGTCTCTGAACATGAAGACCTTTGAAGCTTTCATAAATCTGTCTCTGAGTCCGAGAGACCTTAAACTGGTTTCTCAAAATACTAACTAGGGTTCGTATGCGATCAGAATTGTGTTCTGGAGGTGCTTTAGTAAGCAATGTGTGCTGCCACCCTTTGTTCTGCAGTTCAGAAATGCTGTGACCATGTAGGAAAAGAGAGAGGTGTTTAGTACTCCCTGGAATCATGGTGTTATTCTGTGAGCTGAGCTCTGGTGGCAGGATCAAACCCCTCTGCTGCAGGGAGGGTTGCACGGCCATCACCAAACACAGGATTTCGTGACGGGGACATTGAGCTGGAGGAAGAGTGTGTTCTCGTTCTCCTGTGGAATTGCAGTGTTTGTGTCTGTGAAGGAAATGCCTTTTTCTTTGCATGTAAAGTATACACAGAGCACAGGCCGTACTCTGGGTCATTTTTCAAAGTAGAGCTTCACTTGGGATGTTCCTTTCCTTTATCTAAGCTTGACCCACGTGTAGATCAATGCATTTGTGTTTGGAGTGTGTTGGAAGGCAAGTATGGCTTTAATTAAAACTAAAGGTGCTCTAAATATAAAACTCAGGACAAAGTATAAGTTTTGGGGGAAGAGCTGCAGCACCTGCATGCTGATCTGAATTCTCAGTGCCTCAGCAGACCTGAACTCCATGCCCGGTTGTGGAGCTTTTGTCTCATCTGCATCTGCCCGTGGCTGGCACTGGCCAGGCTGGGGTTTCCCTTGCAGCCTGGTCCAGGGGGAGGAATCCACTGTGGCGATGCGTTTTCTGCAAGCGGGCAGGTCACCATCAGGGTGAACGTGCTGAAGGAGGTGAACACAGTCACCAAAGGCTTCTCCAGCTGTTGGGACTGAGTTTGTGTACTGTTTCGGTTACCAAGCAATCCTCTCCATCAGGGCACCTGATGTAAGTCCCGTGTGCTCGCTGCTGAGGTGGCATTTTAACATACGAGTATTGTGATTCCAACAGGGCTGTTTCTTTTACAGACTGAATTGAATCGTGGGCAAACAAAAGAGAGACACCTTCAATATTACAGACTACCAAGTCCACTGTAAGTAATCTCGTTTTTTTCCCTGGTGACTTACCCTGGGTGTGTGCATTGCCCTTTGCAGTGGGCTCAACCTGGGAACAGGACTTGCTTTACTCTTTGGTTTACTTTGCTTTTTCTTCAATATATTTGAGAAACTTTTGCTTGGCGAGTCCCCCAGGTGCTGCAGCAGGGTTTTATGTTACTGACTCCAGTTACAAGAGGTAATGACAGGAGATCTACTATTGCCGCCCGCTGTTTGCATTGTTAATCCCTCTTAGTCATAAATCACCTCAAACATCTAAGATGGCATCTGCCCTTTCATTCAAAGCTACAGCTGGGATCTGGTTGCAAAGACCATGATCTTGGGTAGCAGAATGCCCTACTGCCCATCGCCTTATCCGCTTTGATAAAGCGGAGACTTGCAGATTTTTATGAGAACTGAGGAACATCATGACCTACTGAAAGAAAGGGATCTGGTTTCCTACAGATGTGTCTCTCCATATTGATTCATCCATGGTTTAAAAAGAAGTAAACATTGAATGAAGCTTTTTCCACAGACAGGACGTTTTAGTGGCTGCCAATAAGAAGGAGCTGTACCTTTCCCTCCGTGGAGTAGAAACAGGGGCTCATGCTTTGCCTCGTTCCTTCACTATCACAAAATTTGTGAGATTTTAAAATGTGTTTATGAGTTATGTTAATCATTGGTTACATTAGTTTAAAATCGGCCAAATGGCTTAAATGTTATCATGAGGAATCAACAGGTGCATTTTCCAGTAGCACACCATTCTCCCGTAGCCCTACTATCCTTAAAAACAGGGTAAAATTTGGTGTATGGAAGAAAATGCAGTTAACGTTTGAAAACTACAGAAAAAGCGGAGTTGTAATAGCTTCCCACTGATCACACTGGATTTTGATCTTGCTGGGACAGGACCAAAGAGCTGAGAAAATCCTTCCATCTGCTTGAGTATTGCAAACAGCAGTTTTGCCACCAGCAGGGTTTTAAGGAACCACAGTAATGAGAGGTTTCAGAGTCCTGGAAACAAAAGGAAAGCGACAGAAAGCCAAGCACTGCAGTTTTCCACATGTCACTTCAAAGGAATGAATTCTGGAAGCCAACAGATGTAGAGAAAGTCCTGATGCCTTCCAGTGCCTTGTCAGTGAAACTTCCACCTGGAGCTGGGGTGCCAGGTGCAGCCTCCAGAATTTCTCCTCACTTATGGGGGGGTGTCTCAATCCCAAATCCAATGGTAAAGAGCTTTTTTGGGCGCATAGCTGCACGTGTGTGGTGATCATCCCAGGCACAGAGGGACCAGCTCAAGGCTTGACACTGGTTTGCTATTCCTCAAACCCTCGAGGAGGACTGAGATGAGGTTTAGGATTAGGAGAGACTCTGTGGGGGGGGCCTCTGTACAGGAATTCATCTCAGCCATAAAAAGGTAATTCAAAATACCAACAATTGTGACTGTCTAAAAGGGCATTTCTAAGCATTTTACCTCAGGCTTTAGGGTAAAATTCTGGTCCCATTAAAATCAGAAGGAATTTTGTTATTGATTTCTTTCATCAGGGCATCAGTCTTTGTTTCTGTCACTGAGAACGAAACAGGCATTTCTGTTCATGTTCGCTCCATTGCATTTCAAGTAAAACCCTAAGAAATTATGTTTGAATAGAAATAATAGCTGGAATCCCCAGTTTTAGTGCCTGTACTTTGGATTTGGCCACAGACATGCAATGTTAGCAGCTGGAAACCATGCGCCATTAAATCCATGTGACTTTTTTTGTTAAGGATTTGCTGATGCTGTGCCAATGCCATGCATTGCCTTAGCTGTGCATTAGCTGCTGTCCCACGGGGAGCGCAGGGCAGAACACACGCTAAATGAAAGTGATAAGCAAAAATAGTGGAGGCATAACACATGACAGAGAGAAGAAACTACGCAGGTCATCAGGAGGTGGAGCTGAAAGTAAAAGCAAAAGATGTGCCTTTTCTGAGAAAGAAATGCGAGAACTGGGAAAGTGTTAGGGATATTAAAAGGCTAAAACCTAAAGATAGATTTGGACTGAGGTTAAGAGAATAGAAACTTGAAGGAAAATGAGAAAGGAGGAAGAAAAAAAATAAAGAGTAGATTTTCCTACCCATGTTAGCCCATTTGGATTTCCAGAAGGAGCCAGTAGGAAGCTGTCTGGGGGCAGAGGAGCTCTGTGGGACTGACCCCTGGCAGCCCCTCTTCTCTGGGAGCTGGAGGGATGCATCAGGCCAAAGAGAGAACAGCACAAACAAGTTCTCTTATCTGTTTTGATGGAACAAGATGCTCCTCAGCTGCTCTAGGTTGCATCTGAGCTGGGCAAAGCAGTGTTAGGCATCTGCAAACAGATCTTGGGGAGTTCTCATTCCCCTCCTCTGCCGTGCCTTCAAATTCACAGGGGAGAAACCCTCCTACAATTTTTAGCTGGGTGGACTTTTTTTTTCTGCCACTTTATTTTGCAGTGTTGAATTTTCCTTAGAGAGGTATCAACCTGGAGTAACTGCATCCAGCCAGGAGAATTATCTTTTGCCATTAACATTCCAGGGGCCATTTCCAGTAATGGAAAAAAATTGTAGAAAGTATCCTGAACTGCCCCAGAATGGCTGTGCTCACTGCTGTAAGCAGCAGGTGTGCTTGTTTGTTGACCAATTCTTAAATGTTAACTTCTGTGTAGAGTTCCCAGCAAAATCAGCTGGGGCCCATGTGTTCACCAGAGGAGGCTGAGGATGGCCTGAACATTTGGGATGATACTGAATCATCTCAGGAAGCTTCCTCACAACCCTAATTATATACACTTAGGAGTGGATATGGAGGCTATAGGAGAAAACATGGTATTAAAATGTCTTTCAGGCATTCTTGAGTTGGTAGTTCTCAAATGTGAGTGCTTGAGCTTGTGGGAGGCAGTGTAGACTTTGTGCTTCCTGAAAAAGTCTCTGCTTAAATCCATTTCTACCAAGTTAACGTGCTCTGTGTGTCACGAGTGGGACAAAGAACAGCATCCTGGGCAAAATTCAACATGATAAATCAGCTCCACAACTGTCTTCGATCCTCAGAAAGTTCTGTGTTGTAAATAGAGTGCTCTAAATCTAACCCAGACCACGGTCAGTGTTAGTCAGCATCAAGGAGCCAGCACTCTCTAAAAAGGAGTTTCAAAATGTAATTAATTACTACTCATAACAATGAGCCCAAAAACATGAGGCACCTTTCTTAGCAAGCTGGGACAAGCGCAGGTGCATTGCAGGTCCTGGGAAGATGTGGAGCTCCTGCTGGAGTGGAGCAGAACCTGCATTTGGGGAAAGGAAAATTTAAGGCTAGGACTGATTGTCCGTACATTTACCTAAGATGTGGGTGTCACAGATGGCCAAGTAAGCCACTAATCCAGTCAATAAGAGAAGATATCTCATCGTAATCAATCTCATGTTGGGTCCCTCGTTGGCACTTGCCTTTCTCAGTGATAGTGTGGGGAGGTGTGTCTAAGGACTTGAACCCTGACTTTTGGGCATGTAAGTTTAGATTAAATCAATCCTGTCCAAAAAATAGCCAGTTTTTAACTACTTTTCTAAAGAGTAGTTGGTAGTAAAGTATCTTAGAATGTTATCATATCTTCAGAATCTGCTTGAATGTGGAGCATCCACAGGGTTGTAGCGATGAATAAGGAGTGGGTAATCCTTGGAGGACTCCATGTTGAGCACAAGCAGACTCTTCTGCTGGCTCTTCACTGTTGCTCCTCATGATGAAGTTGGGCCATTATGCCGCTAAAATTTCAGTCCCCTGTGTTTCCCTGTTTTGCTGGGTTTAGATTTCAGCCCCAGCCATGCGCCTTCCCCCTGCTTGGGGCAGGACCAAAGCAGCAGAGCTCTGAGCAATTTCTCAAATGAAACCAAGGCAATTCTGTCATAGCAAGACACGGAGCCCTGAGGCAGGTAATAGCTTCATAAAGAAGGAAGATACTTCTTTTCTCATTGAAAATTACACATATCAATTTGCTTCACTTAAAAAGCATCATCCTTATTTTCCTTAGGAGTACCCCACCCATTTTCCGTTCCATATTCCATCTCTTGGTGATGCGGTTTTACTTCAGGGGAATCACAGTATTTCCTCCCCGAGTGTCTCATCAATAGCTGTATTTACCGACAAGGCTGGTAGGTTTAATAGTGCCTCCCATTCAGATTCATTGTAAGAAGGGTTCCCCTTTGCAGACAGCCAATTTCGACATCCTGCCTGTATGAAATATGGGCTTGCTATAGAAGTTGGATTTGCACCATTGTTTGGTAGCAAAAGACAGGAAATTAAAGAGGCAACATTTCAGTAAAAGAGTGTGTGTGCTTTCTTTTTACCTGCTATTGTTGTAAATGACACTGAAGGTTATTGCAAACTTAAGAGTGGATTTTATGCAGAAAAGATTTGCTTTTTATTTGTCAGTGACTGTATCTGCTACATTAGGTGGTGCTTTGTATTTCATCAGCTTTACTGTATAGTCTGTTTGGAAGGGAAATATAATTATAAAAATTGTAAAACCATAAATATTTGCAGGAGATTAGAAGGAATCCAAGTTTGAAACCATTATAATACATTTTTCAAAACTGTGTTTCAAGTTGTTGTCTTTGCTTACTGCTATAGAGCCAGGTTCTGTGTGCATTAAACTGAGCATGAGTCTGAGGTCTGACTTACTGCAATTCATATTTAGATAACCATTAAAAATAACGTCTCCTGAATTGTAGGCATTCAATCAGTTATTCTGAATTTCTTTTTGTGCAAAATCTTTACTGTAATCCTCTATAAAAGTAGCAGCATTTAATTACTTAAATGCAAATATTGAAGTAATTTTTTCTGTTTGTTTTCTTTTGGATATAATTACAGAAATGTGGGAAATATTTTTCCAAGGCTTTTGAACTCAAAAGTGGAACAGAAGGAAGACACGGGGGACACACACCGTTCAGTGTTATTTTCCTTGCACAGGAAAAAAAGATCATTATGAGATGAGCACTAAAGTCTCAAGTTTTCAAAGGTTGCATAACAAACAAGAGACACATTGTGGGTTGCATCTTGACTTTGAAGGCTTGCCACTGTCAACTGAAATAAAATGGCAAGGTTTAAAGCCTTAACCAAGTTCACAAGGAAAATATTTGGACTAAAAGTTTTGGAAAGTTTTCTCTCTTTGAAGTAGTTTGTCATGTGTTACCAATGTGAACTTTATTGACCTTGAAACATTTTTTTTTTGAATCAAATAGCAACTAGTGACACTTTAGTAAAATCTTAAATCAACAACCATCTCCTGGCGGCTCTAGCTTCGTAGCAAATGCAGGCAAAACAGGGAATCTACAGAAGAGACCTTTATTATTCGTAAATGAAGCCTGCCAAAACCTTCCCAAAATAGCATTCAAAGACCCTTTTAAGGTCATGGATCCTGAACAAAGCCAGAAGAGCACAAAAAAGGCTGAGGAAAGTCCAAGAAAGAGGCTTCCCAAAGGAGAGGCTTTCCAAGCCAGTATTTCGTCTGCAGCTACATACCAGGGCAGCTCTGCTTCTTCACAAGGAACCCCTCTTCGAGATATCATATCACAGCAGCACTTTTCCGGTTCTTTGCCGATTCCAAGAGAAGAGTCTCAGGAGAAGACTGGACATCAGAAGCAACCTAAGCCTTCCTCTTTTGAACATCCTCCCCACGTTTCGCAGCTTCAGCAGCACGCACTGTCACCAGCATTTATGTCTCCTGGGAAACCAGAGCATGTCCTCGAAGGTCCCACATGGCAGCTAGTTGATCCAGTAAGACCAGGTCCCTCTGGCTCCTTTTCATCACCCGGGCTTCACTCTCACCACGGCCAGCTCTTACCTTCCCATTCACCGATCATTCCTGGAGAGGACATGCCGACTGTTCAAAAGGTCTATATCCCTCGACCTTCGCAGGTTTCCTTAAAACAAGCTGAGGAAGTGCACAAGAAGGAAAAGAAACCTCAGAAACCAGGCAAATATATTTGCCAGTACTGCAGCAGGCCTTGTGCGAAGCCAAGTGTGCTCCAAAAACATATCAGGTCACACACGGGTGAGAGGCCATACCCTTGCATTCCATGTGGCTTTTCTTTTAAGACGAAGAGCAATTTGTATAAACATAGGAAATCTCATGCTCATCGAATAAAAGCTGGGCTGGCCTCAGGGATTGGAGCAGAGATGTATCCATCGAGCTTGGAAATGGAAAGGATTGGTGGGGAGGACTTCGAAGAGCCAACAGAAGGAGAAAGCACAGATTCAGAGGAGGAAACGGGCGCGATGTCGGGCCATTCGGTAGAGCTCTCACCTAGGCAGAAGCACACCCTGTTGTCCAGTAGTGTGCTGAGTGGAGGGAGCCAAGGTTCCAGCCATGACCGATGTTCATTGTCTCATTCCAGTATGTCCCAGTCTCTTGAGGACAGCACCCAGTTTGCAGAGCCATCCTCAGACCATGCTCTGAGCCATAAATCTGAAGATACCCATACTATAAAGCAGAAGCTTGCACTCCGCTTAAGTGAACGGAAAAAGGTGATAGATGAACAAGCTTTCCTGAGTCCCGGGAGCAAAGGGAGTACCGAGTCAGGCTACTTCTCGAGATCAGAAAGTGCAGAGCAGCAGATCAGCCCCCCAAATACCAATGCAAAATCTTATGCAGAAATTATTTTTGGGAAATGTGGTCGGATTGGGCAAAGGACTGCAGCATTAGGTGCAAACACAACCCAGGGGTTTCCGCACCTGTCTACTGAAGACAAACCAAGTATGGTACCATTATCTGTGCCTAGAACACAGGTTATTGAACACATCACTAAGCTAATTACAATTAATGAAGCTGTTGTAGATACCAGTGAAATAGATAGTGTTAAGCCTAGAAGAAGCTCTTTATCTAGACGTAGCAGCATTGAATCTCCAAAGTCTGGTGTATATAGAGAACCGTTTCAGTTCGATATCAAGTCTGGTTCCAGTAGCCAGTTGGATGCATCGAAAGTGTTGACATCCCACAGTGAAAAAATTAAGCCCGAACAATCATTGTTGTCACTTCAGCAATCCCACAGTGCCACAGAGACAGTGCCTCTCCTAAGAAGCCACTCAATGCCTTCTGCTGCATGCACTATAAGCTCCCCACACACCTTTAGAGGTAGCTATTCATTTGATGATCACATCATGGAGCCTGAAGTCTTAAGCCGCAGTCAAGCATTTTCTTCCCATCCTCGAATGCTAAAACGACAACCAGCTATTGAGCTACCTTTGGGAACAGAATATGTCTCGGAGGAGATTAGCTCTGCGAACAAAGAAACTGTTTCCAAACCTCCCGAGGAGCCTGAAACCAAGGAAAGCGAACTTACCAAAAAGTCACGGAAGGGTCCGAAAGTTAAAGGGTTCATGTATGAGTGTAACATATGTGGTGCTCGGTATAAGAAAAGGGACAATTATGAAGCCCATAAGAAATACTACTGTTCAGAACTGCAGCTTTCAAAGCCTCGTTCTTCCACTTCCCATCATACCTCTTCAGAGACTGAGAAAGGCATTGCGGATCCTGACACGTGGCCCCAGGTGATGCATTACAAACTGGGGAGCAGTTTGGAGCTCACCCCGCTCCGAAAAAGACGGAAGGAAAAGAGTCTTGGTGATGATGAGGAGCCTCCAGCTTTCGAGTTGTCTGACACTCCCTCTTCCAGTACGGGGCCAGGGAGTCAGTTTGCCAACCCAGCATCATCTGACGTCGCTTTAAACCTGACCCGTGAATCCATCAAGTCACCAGCAGATCCGGGTAAATCTGCACCTTCTGATGTCAGTGCCAGCTTTCATTCCAGGAACACCAAACCGGCTCCGGGTGTGGAGGGCAAAGAGAAAAGGACAACCTCCAAGGAGATCTCTGTTATTCAGCATACGAGCTCCTTTGAGAAGTCTGACTCTGTTGAGCAGGCAAGCGGCTTGGAAGGAGAAGAGAAGCCCTTGACACAGTACTCTTCTCAGCCCACACCACAACACAGCCGACCCCCTCACTCCCTGCAGCCCAAGCTGGTACGCCAACCCAACATCCAGGTCCCAGAGATTCTGGTCACAGAAGAGCCTGACAGACCAGAAATGGAGCCAGAGCCTCCTCCGAAAGAGCCAGAGAAAACAGAGGAATTTCAGTGGCCGCAGAGGAGCCAGACCCTTTCTCAGCTCCCCGCAGAGAAACTCCCACCAAAAAAGAAGAGGCTGCGGCTGGCAGAAATGGCTCAGTCCTCTGGAGAGTCCAGTTTTGAATCAGTCTCTCTCACCCGAAGCCCAAGTCAGGAAAGCAGCATATCCCACAGCTCCAGCCACTCCGTGTCATTTGATCGTGAAGATCATGGCAAGTCGGAGTCGACCAGTCAGCCCTCTGAATCCCACCCAAAGCCTCCTGGTGTTGGTTCGCATATGTTGATGGTACCAAGCCACCATCATCATTCCAGAGAAATGCGGAGATCCGCTTCTGAGCAGACACCAAATGTGTCCCATCCTTCCCAGATGTCAGAGACCCGCAGTAAATCATTTGACTACGGGAGCCTGTCATCTACTCCTGCCTCAACCTCTGTCCCCTCAACCTCCTCGGCTCCACAGGAGAGAAGGAAATGCTTTCTGGTTAGGCAAGCATCCCTCACCAGACACCCAGAACATGAGCCAGACTCGGCCCCAACTGGCCGGCCAGAGACAGAAGATCCAATTCCTTTGTCAAGTAAATCTCCTTCAACAAGTTTGCCCCATCAGCCAACATCTTCCTCCCCTTTGCCCTCTCACGGTACTTACCCGAGTGAAAAGAGTCAGCCAAAAGACAGTCCTCAGCCAGCCTATACCCAGCCCTACACAGAAGCTCTGCAGGTGTTTCATCATCCCGTTCCACAACTCACGCTGCATGAAAAGCAGTTCATGTCCCCACAGGTTTCTATCTTTCCCTACCAGCATCTCCTGCCGCAGCCAGGGCAGTCTGGAGAGCTCTTCGCCGCACATACTATGTCTGACATCCTCTCTGCTCAGTTCACCATGCCTCAGATTCCTCCCTCCATATTTCAGACCCCACCACTGCCCCTGCCGCAAACGCTCATCCACCCAGGCCCACTTCATATTGCTCCTCCGTTAATGTCTCACCCTGCCGAGGTGCCCTTCAGGCAGCATCCTTCATTCCTGCCCGTGCATTACCCTGTATCCTCACCAATCCCTTCAGCCTTTTTTCTGCCTCTTCAGTCTCAGTTTGCTCTCCAGTTGCCAGGTGAAGCTGGTGGACATTTACCGCAGATCAAATCCAGTTTATTCCCAGCAGCAGGAACCTCCAGTCTTTCCCCGTGCACAGAATATGGCTCAGACAGTCGGTTGCATCCTCTGACCTGCACAGCAAGTCCTCCGGTGTCTGTATCCGCATCTCAGCTCGTTGTTCCTACGCGGTCGGACCCAATGGTGTCGCTGGTGGTCCCCGTCCGCATACAGACAAATATGCCGTCCTACGGGAGTGCGATGTACACAACACTTTCCCAGATCCTGGTCACTCAGTCCCAGTGCAGTTCCTCTTCTATTGTCCTCCCCAAATTTGATGATCGCCAACCCAAGGGTACCCTGGTCTGTAGCGCTGATGTTCACGGACTAGGTTTCGATCTGGCACAGATGATCACAGAGGATCAAAGAAGCCTTTTCCAGAGCCCGTATCTGAGAGTGCCCTTGCCCTTACCAGAACGGAAAGGCTATATGCCACTCACGTCCCCATCAGACAGCGTCCTTGGACTGGAAGGAGGCCCATCAACAGTTGGTGGAAGTAAAAGGATGCTCTCTCCAGCTGGTAGTTTGGAGCTGACAATGGAAACACAACAGCAGAAGAGAGTGAAAGAGGAGGAAGTGTCTGAAACAGAAGAGAAGTTGGAAGTGGTGAAGCCACCCAATGCAATAGAGGAAGGGAAAAAGCAGGATAAATCTCACTTTCTCGCAGAAAGCCAAGGCAGGGTCGAGGTTGAGACACCACCTAGTTTGTCCTTAGAGCAGTCAGAGCCAAAGGAAGTCCCAAGTACTTTGCAGCAAGCTGTGTCCCATTCAGGTTCTCCAAGTTTTGAGGCACTGGAAGAGTATAAGCAGCCAGCTGGCAAGCAGTTCCTCAGCAAGGCACCTTTGCAACCCGTGAAGAAAGAAGACTCCAAAGAATTGGTGGAGCAGTCTCCACCAAACCCTCCCAGCCCTGCACCTCTGTCTGAGGTCGCTCATAGTGCAATGAAGTCTCGAGAAGGTACAGATATGAAGAAGGTACTTCAGTTCCCCAGTCTCCACACAACCACTAATGTCAGTTGGTGCTATTTAAATTACATAAAACCAAATCATATCCAGCAAGTTGATCGACGATCTTCAGTGTACGCCAGCTGGTGTATCAGCTTGTATAACCCCAACCTTCCAGGTATATCCACTAAAGCAGCCCTCTCCCTCCTGAGGTCCAAGCAGAAGGTGAGCAAGGAAACCTACACCATGGCTACTGCTCCACGTCCAGAGGCAGGCAGGCTTGTCCCGTCCAGCTCCAGGAAGCCAAAAATGACAGAGGTAATGCAATCCTATATATTTCTCCTCATCCATTTGGATACATGGGAAGAGGGGGACGAGGGACGGGGAATTGCTATCCTTAGTTTAATAGGAATTTATTCATCGCTCTCTCAGTTTGGTAAGCGCTTGTTCTCAGTCAAACTTTTAGAATGAAGAAGCTCAAACCCACTGTAATAAAAAAATAAATATAAAAAAAGAACGGCAAGCCTGCTTCAAGGCAATGTGCCATATTTCTGTTCTCTGGTTTCTACTTGCCTTGTAATCAAAAGAGCATGTAGGAATCACCACCGCACCATGAACTGCCACTGCTCAAGCACAAAGGATTAGACTGATTTGCATTTGTCTTGATATTTCAAATAGCTTTACAATTCTTTTTCCCATCTCTTTTTTTTTTTTTTTTTTATAAATGCTGTTATAATTCCCTACATTTTGCATGTTACAAATGAAAAAGGATTACCTTGGGAAAATGGGATTCTGTCTGGTTGTGCATCTGCTGATCTCACATTAATGAACATGGAGAGGCATGCTTAAAAGTATTTAAAAATATTAAAGGGAGATTTGCAAGTGTATTTAAGCCCCCAAAGAAGCATAAAGGCATGCAGTGACATTTGTAAAAGTGCCTCAGTAGGTTAGACATGGAGTCTTGTTAAAACACCCGTGTCATCTGGTCCATTTAGTTAAGGTCCTTAGCTCTCTACCTGCTTTTCCAGGAATCTAAGGACATTTTATAACTGGTCTTCAGAGTTAAGGGGAGTGAAGCAGACGGCTTCCGAGGGGCAGAGCTCACCAAAGGCATTGGCCATATGGGCACAGAAGTGTTTAAGACACTTCTGGTGTCTGTCTAGTGTTATATAGCTCTTTCTGAGGCCAGACTTTCCCCTCTTGGTTAATGCTGAACCATACAGATCCCTTTAATCCAGATCATGTTCATGTAGATTAGCAAACAGAATTGCTCTAAAGATTTTGCAGTTTGATATTCATCTCAAGTCAATTTATATTGATGGATTATTCATTTTATTTCTGTATCATGAAATGAACTCTGAATATTAAATTTATCATAATCACTGCTGCAGCTGCTACTTATAAATATGTCTTAAAATACACGGTAGAGTCACTTTGATTCAATAAATCTTTATTTCTCTTCAGCATTTCCATGATACTTCTGCAGAAATTCAAAAGACAGAATTTCTAGGGGCATAGGGGAAAATAATCACCTGCGCAGTGCAATAACCGCATTAATGCCTGATATTTATGCACTCTTTTCAAAGGATTTTATCTGAACGGTGTCATACCACCCTTGATTTAGTTCTCTAATAGAAGTGCCTGTGCTCCTCTGAGCTTTGCTCTTTGAGATGGTGCTAAAATGCACACCAAGTGTGTGTTTCAGAAATATGAGACCCTCATGCCCTGAAGTTAAATGTTAAGCTCTCGACAGGAATGGTTCAGCCCTTAACCAACAAAATACACGTGTCACTGCGTGCATTTGCTCAAAAGACTCAAAAACCTTTTAGACAAAACCCTAGAAGCTGACTGGTGGTGAAAGTTAAGGTTTTCATGATATAATTTGCAAGAGTAAGAGTTTGTCCTGCCAAATTCACCTAGAAAATGGTGTAGCCGAAATCTAACATTAATACCTGCTGCTTGAAGGAGTGCGGTTTGCAGAAATTATGCTAATTTCAATGGAGATAAATTGACCTCATGCCAAGCGGAGAAATAATTTTTGATTAGATGATCGGTGGGAGTGAAATCCTCAGTGCAGTTTTTAAAATGCTTACAACTGGCACAGATTAGGAAGCCGCATCGCCTGTTCCTCGGGAAGATGCGATTAGCGGGAGCTGCCTAGCAGTAGCATCCATCAAAGGTTGAAAGTTCAGCCTTCAGTTAACTCTGCTCTAGCGATTTCCTTTAAATATTTTCTTCTTTATGTAACTATAAGTTGTCAGTCAACCCAACAGAAAATGTAAAACAGCTCTAATATTTTGTACAATTATGCATGCAGCGAGCTATCAGCACAATAGTACTGTATATACTGTCTACGTACTTGACTTGGTTTTTAAATTACCAGTGGGATTTACTGAGCAGATCAATTCTGAAGTGACTGTAGGCTCCAGCGTGCATGTAGGGATGGCTAATTACACTGTATCGGGCTTGCACACTTTGTAAATTAAACGAGATTGTAAAGGGGATAGTAGTGACTGTATGATTTTGGCTCTCTGGTGCCTTTCATCTGTCTATGTTTTGTGCTTTCGAAAGTTGCAATAAATAAACCTCATGCTACATCTAGAAAGTCAATTGTTTTGTATTCCTCAGTAAATAAGGAATGGAACCGGGAAGGTTATCACTAGCATTGTTACAAGCGTGGAGCTTGTGTGAGGAGGTGAAGTCATGATAGCCAAGGTTTAATTTTTGAAGGTGCTCAGTGTGTCTCCTGCCACTGATTTCCTCTGAGCACAGATGTCCCCGTGCCCAGAGACAGCAGTTGAGACTGTTTCTGCTGTTAAATTGTTAAAATGCTTCCTGGCACTGTTCTGTCCTGGCTGATAGCCCTCTCCCAGGAAATTCCTGGGCACGTTTGGGGAGATAGGACAGGACAGAGACCATTCCCAGGAGGTAACTAGGAAGGGTATGTGGGTCTGCTGGTGTGGACGAGAGCTAATCTGGGCGAGCTCACCCCAGGGGCAAAGAGCAGCCCCGGGTGCATTTAATTCTCTAAGCCAAACTCCTGAAATTATTGGGTAAATATGGAATATTTGACGTCAGTTTTGCAAAGCTGCTTTTTAGCGAGTCCTTCCCTTCTCCAGCTGAGAACCTGGTGGTAGTACCAGCAGCATGCTGCGGTGGTGGCTGGGCTATATCCCACTGAATTTTACGTGTCTCAGTTGGAGCTACTCACTCTCTGGCTTTCCGTATAACCATGGGAGACAAAGAGGCACCTCTTGGGTGATTCATCCCCCCTTAAGCTAAGTGTCTAAGGTAGGGCAGATGAATCACCCTTGAGAGCTGCCACTCTTTCCAGCAACCGTAAAGAGTCAAGGGTGACCAGCTCTCTTTAGACTTCTGCCAGTTCGTTGGCCAAAATCCCTCTAATAACCCCGGTCTCTCAAATGCCTTCACTCTGTTTCCATAAATTATATATAAAACAAGGATATGGGTAATTCAATTGAACTTCAAAGGTATTCTTGCGCTTGTGTATAACGTAACCTGGGTGAAAGGCGATCTTTCCTCTTTCAGAGCTTTGGAGACCCCTCTTATTTGTTGTCTGGGGGCAACATCCCAAGATTTCATTCCAGATGTGGAGAGCTGCCCTTGCATTGCACAGAGCTAGAGAGGCAGCTGTAATGCTTAGGTCCATATTCTATCAAAAATTCCATTAAATATGCTAGATGAGATGTCAGTGCATGACTTAAACCTTGGTCTAAACAAAGGGTGGCAATTTTAACAGTGGAAAACCAAATTTTACCCTGGGAACATCTGGGGAGGTTGAGGATTATTTTCTCCCATTGGTTTTGTGGCTTTCTCTGTGCTGCACCCTTGGCAACAGGGCTTCAGTGAAAGGAAATCACCCGAGAGCTTTGACTGTTAAGTGATTTATATCAAGTTTAGATGGCTGAAATCCAAATTTGTGTGAATGTGTGTGCATGCGGGGGAAACCCAAAGGTTGAGGTTAAATATATGAATTCTGCAGATGTCTCCACTCTAGACCTTTGTAGATGTATATAATAGAGAGAGGATTATCCAAGGACAGAGCAGTGGATTTGGGAACAGAGACCCATGGCTCCACCACACACTCAGAGTCACCCTAGCCAAGGCTCTTCTCTTTATGCCTCAGTTTTCCAGTTGGCAAGAACTGGATAATATTGAGCCACCAGATGCAGGGGTTCATTTAAAAACTTGTAAGTGGTCACAGTAAATATAACATAACCAGCATGGCTCAAAATCCAGAAGCAGAGGCCCTGTTTGTTAAGAGGATGTGCTAATTACTGCACTTAGCTGTCAGAAGCAGCGTGTGTGGTGGGCTGCTGGCTCTTTCTGAGGCTGTTTGGTCTGTGTCTGTCTTAGAGTGATTTTTTATGTAATCATTGATTGTTTTGCTCTTTTGGGGAGATAGGTTCATTTGCCTTCGCTCCTTTCTAATGAAGGTCGAAAAGATATAACTAGAGCTGAGAAGGAAGAGGATAAAAGAGGAAAATCAGAAGAAGAGGCTCTTGTAACCAAAAGAGGGGAGCCAGTCAGGATCAAGATCTTTGAAGGAGGGTAAGTGTCTCATTTTATTTCTCTTTTTGTGTCACAGTTGTATAGGAGTTACTGATAACAATGACGGAAAGTCAGTGAAGGTGCCGTGTGGAGGTGAGCAGGAGGCCAGATATAGTTGCCTTTCAGCTTCCTTTTTACAGACACTGTAAAAATCTGGCCCCTTGAGATCTGTAGCTTCTCCGGACTGCATTAATTTCTTTTTTTTTTCTTTGAGTTGTTTTTAATTTAGCAAGCACCTCAATCTCTTTTCTGAGCGGGTGGTTGAGTGAAGACGGCTGCACAATACACAAATACATCTTGTAGCTGTCTCTGATGTGACAGGGGTGTACTCTGAATCTTCTAAATCTTTCCAGAGCCCTCTCCTGAAAATGATGTTCCTAATGGTTGTTGCCATTACAAGGAGGATCTGGTGAGATATTTTCTGATGCCTGGGTTTTGGGTGGGGGAGAAAAGGATTCTACTTATGTGATTTTAATCGTGCCCAACCAAAGTAGCTCAAACCAGAATGGATGCAAGGTCCAAATTTGATGTGTATCTTAATTCTTGGCTCCAGGTAATTCAGAGTACTCTTTAGTAATTCAGCACTGGTCTAATACTGTTTATCTTTTCAAAAGTAAAAAATCAGGTAATAAGTAGTGTGTCTGTGGGATACAATTAAAGATCATCCTTCCTGTGTGTTGCAGAGGGGGCCAAAGAGATGTAAGAAATCCTTCACAGGATTCATCACTTCTGCTCTTGCCATTGGGTGGTCTTGGTTTTTGTGTGTTAGAAAAAGGCTTTAATTAGTCAGTGGTTGTGGTTTTCTGCTGTTACCCATTGAAGTTTGGGTTTATTTCAAAATATTTCATTAGCAGATGATCAAACTAGCTAACCAAAAGAGTAAAATAGCGCTTTGGGAAAGGAAACCTGCTTGTTTGTTCAGGAGAACTCACCTCTCACCCAGACACAGGCACTATGGACCCAGCTCAGGGTTAGATACGTGTCGTCAGTGAGTGGTGGATGCAAAGAGCTAAAGTAGTGGCAACCTGTAATGCTTATGAACTGAAGTGATTTAGGGAGGGAGCCAGGGAATGACAAAAAAGCAACAGACTGAGAAGTATGATGAGTTCGTATGTTGCCATCACCCTCCCGTAGCAGATGGGAGCCATGGGACTAGCCGAGCACCGGGTTTTGTTGCCTTAAAGCCCATGCAAAGCCTCTCTTCCCCTTGACCAGGTCATCCTGGAGCTGTGACTCTTTCAGGGGGATTCTCGCGCTCCTTCCTAGACGTGATTAAAGAGGCTCAGCATTAACGTGAATGAAAATCACCCTGCCCCTGGCAGAGCGGCTCTGGGGAGGTTTTTTGGGGAGAGATGCGGGGGTGCTCGGTGCTGGCTGCATCCCCCGTGACGAGCCACGTCTCCTGCGCTCAGGCGGGGAGGATCTCTGCGTCCCCCGGCCCAGCACAACGGATGCGGAGCCACATTTTTCTAAATGACAGACACAAAATTAAGCAACTTTTCCGACATGTTCTGTGTAAGCCAGCATCAGGGAACGTATTAGTCATCCTGAACGTATGCTATGTTTTATTTTAAAGTTCCTGTAGCACTTAAGGCAGTCATCCTTCTGGATGTGAGACAGAATATAGTAGCTGTTGAATGCCAAGCACAGGCACTAATGGAACACACCAGGTCACAGAAATAAATTTTCTATGCAAATTGCATGGCATATGCACTGCTAAGAGGTCAGGCAGGACAGGCTTATTCTCCCGAGGTGCATGGTGCCTACCTGGGGGTCCGTGACTAGTTCCCGTAAAGTTTCTGATGTGGAATCATTCAGCCTCAGCAGCCTGTGTCTGCAAGGCTATTTTCTTGCAGGGAAGGAACAAGCCAGCAGATGAATCCACAGGGTGCCTAGTGCTTTGTGCAAGATGCTAAATGGATCAGACCCCTTTCCTGGCCATCTCTAGAAAATGGTTTACAAAAAGGGCATCCATTCTCAAGACATTATTTCACCGTCTTTTTTTTTTCCCCTCATAAAAATTTCCTCCTTGTCTCATTTTTCCCCTTATTTATTGGTTTCACATGGCCTGCTGCTGGCTAGACCCATCCTTGCAGTGGGATGCAGTATGTTTCAGATCTTTTGGAGCCATCCCGTGCTTTGTTGCCTCAGCCAAGGAGGGAGATTATAAAGCAATTGAAGTGTTCCCACAAAAGATGAACTTGCTGCAGCTCTTTTAGCTCCTTCTTCCCCTCAGTTTTATTTTCTTTAGAGCTCTTGCCTTTCTCACTGCCATTTGAAACACTGCTTTTCCCTCTCTACAGTTTTGTGGCCTCCCTGATCCCAGAGCTGCCTTTTCCCCATTGCTACATCCCTTGTAGCTCTGCCAGGACCAGCTCTGCTACTTCCCCCGCTGTTGTCCAGCTGACCGGCTAGAATCATATTTCTTGGCCTTCAGAGAAGACCAGATTTCATACTTTCATCATACCCACTGCCCATTTATAAGGAACCAACTGATGAACCTGCCAGAGTCTCTCGGAGCACTGTGGGGAGCTTGGCTTCCCTTGCAAAGTCTCTCTCATTTGAACATGTGTCCTCCCCAGCTGTGAAAGTGGATGGTTGCTTTGCTCATGTTTGCCACTGGGAAGTGTTTTAGAAACAGCAGCTTGCAGATTCTGTGAGACTTGAGGTACATTTAGACCTGGGTTTGGGATCAAGTCTCAGTAATGCCACACATGTGGTGTGCTCAGGCTCAATTTCTTCCTTTGTCACCTTTTCCATGAAGGGTGTCAGTTGGCCCCTATGGTTTCATCAAAGGATGTGGAGTAGTGGCCACCGGGGCTGTCAAGAGGACCTGGGTGTTGGAGGTGTTCAGGTCCTCTTGAGTTATCCTGCCATTTCACCACCTACCTCCCTTGGCCTCCTGTGGAGAAGAGGGCTTGTTGCTTCTCTGGTTTCTTGGGAACTGCGGGAGGGAGGTACATGGTTCTGCCTTGACTTTTCCACAGTTAACTGTAGACAGGATCCACAGAGTTTTCTGTTGGGCTCCTGTTTAATGAACAAATTCCTCTTGGAACCTAAGACTTAAGATCATTCCATATGTAATTTCAGCAGTGACTTTTACTTCCAGCCCTGAAATTTCAGAAGACTGGGTAGACCTCCATCGCACCCAGCATTCACCCCCCACCATGAGCACATCCCGTGGACTTGATTGCAAAGGAGACGGGAGTTATTTAACATCCCATGCAGACTGGACACTGCACAGTCTCATTAGGTTGTGTCTGGGAGAACCATGCCATTAAGCAGTCAGGTCAAAGTTTGTATTCCTGAAGAAGCTAATAAAAATATCTATTGGACTTGTCCTGAGAGATATTGTGGTGGTTTTGAGCAGTGAAAATGATCTTTGAAGGTCAAGCTGGCCAGCACTACTGCAGGAGAAGAGCTGTGATTCCTCAGTGGCTCTGTGTCACCTTTGTCAATCTGCTTTGGTGCTTTGGAGGCACCGGGCCCATTCTGAAATCTTACGTCATGAAACTGTAGATTGGTATCGACCTGATTTGAGAGTGAGGTCTGTGGTGGTATCATGATCTTGTCAGGGAAATGTTGCCTGTTTACTGTGCATTAGCATTACCACGATGAAATCTGATAGTGGTGGGGTAATTACAGTCGATATATGTTCTTCTGTTTCATAGCCAAACGCTCTGTGCTTTTATGGGGCCTTATTGCACTATTTGATTGCAACTAGAAGGGAAAGGAATACCAAGATATAGAAGGTTAAAGACCACTAACCTTAACTGACATCCCCAAACCAGGGTCATGTAAAATGAGTGCTACATCAACAGGAAAGTTGTCTTTGGAGAAACCCTTATGGCTGCAGACCCAAGAATCCTTGCATTCACACCTTAAAAAATACCTCCTCGTCACACTATCCCATGTGTATAAATCCACACATGAGCTTGAAGAACCCGTGGTGATGTAATGCACTGTATCTTTTGACTTTAAGAGGGATGCCCATAGTGCTGTTGTGACCCACGCTGCTCTAGTCATCAGTTTGGTCTGACTCAGATATGAATCCGAGTCCTTCACTCTTTGTCCCCACCAATACGTTAACAGAGAGCTGCAGGTTCAGCAGCCATTGGATTTTCTGAGCTGGGGTCCTGAACCTCCACCTTAAATCACTGCTCCCTTTGCCTGAGCAAAACCTTTCCTGTCTACAGTGCAAATAACTGGGAGAGTGTCAAATAACTGGGGGTTTGTATGAGGTTTGACCATCGCATTCCCTGGAGAGCCTGGGGCTGGAGGGGCAGAGACTGCTGTGTCACACTGTCCCGTCTCCATGCCATGGGGCTGCTGACGGGGTTTTAGGAAGCAGTAAGAAGATGGACCGTACTTCTGCCTCCCTTCACCTGTCCAGCGAGAGACTTTCCCTGTGGTTGAAGGAAAAAGGGGAAGCTTTGGGACTGTTCTATCATACTTGAACATGGCTGCTGGATGCATAAGCAAAAAACCCCAATAATATGGGGGACCCATTAGCTGGATGCAAACCTCCCTCCCCCCAGCTCTCCCCAGTTCTTGCCACTGTGGGCTCATGGGGATCTGTGGTTGGCTTCTCTGTGGTGATCTCACTCCATGTCTATGACCGGCCACAGAAACTGCAGCTCCCACTACCCGCTGACACACACCTCATGGAAAATCCCTGGCACAGCAACACGAGAGTTTTATTACCCTAGAGAAAGCCTCGCTGTTAAACAAGCACAGTTTCTCACCGTGTAACTCCAAACGTTGCATTGGACCTGGTTCGTTCAGGGGATTTCCTTTGCTGCTTAGATGGGTTCTAAGAATTCACCATGTTTATTTTGAAAGAAGTCATTTATCCCAAAGACACTCACTTGAGCATGCACGTTAGTGGGAGCGGAGGAATTGGAGTAAGCTGATGTCTGTAGCACATCCCGCTGCTGTGTGCATGAGATAACGGCTGATGTTCCTTCATATACCTCCAAACCTGCCAGTATCCTGGATGTGAACTCACTTCACAGCCCCAGGGAAGTGCCTCAAATGGGTAAATGTATCTGCAAAGCAGGGCTGGTCTTAAATAATAATATTTTACTCTGGATGCTGCACCTAGGTATACGCAAAGAATTCCTGTAATTTGCATTTTTAAGCAAAAGGGGCTTTCCTGAGACTGGCTGCTTTACACAGAAGGGAGAAATTGGTGTTAAAATTTTCCTGTTAGGGTTAGTGGTGTCAGACTGACCACTTGGCATTAATTTGAGCATCCTGTGGGGTTTGGTTGCTGGATTTTCCCTGTCTTGAGAAGTGCTGAGCAGGCATCACTGCACTCCATTCGGGCAGCCCTGCGGCTGCACAGCCCTTCAGAAAATCTGCTCCTGCATGTGACAAGCTGCTCTCTGAAATGGGATTTTAAAGTCTGAAAGCATTGGCTTGTGCACAGGTGTTTATCCTGCTTCTGCAATGACCTTTAGGAAAAATAAAAAAATAAATGTTTCTTATATGTGGAAATTTTTGATTTGTTTTTCAGATAGGACTTTACAAGAAATGGAGAGGAGATCTTTCAGCTTTCATGCCACAGGCTTTGAGACTGGCAGGGACAGCCCTAATGCTAATTAACCAGCTTGTGTTGGGGATGCTGGGAAAAGGGAAAGGAAGAGCATACCCTGATTTTGTTAATACTCTTATGAAAAGAGTCTGTTTCCCTCTAAACGGCTGGTTTCTGGGGTCGATACCCACGAGGGTTGGGTACAGCCTAAAAGGCGACGATGTTAATGCTCGCCAGAATCCGTCCCTGTGGGTACGGGGGGCTCCAAAAGGAGCAAGGACAACCCTCATTTCTCATGCCTGTTAAAGGAACATAAGGTCTTTTTTGAGCACCATACGTTTACACTCTCTCTCTCTTTTTTTTTTTCATAGAACAAGCAAAGCATATTTTCTGCCTAAAAAGCTAACAATCCAAAGGGGACAAGGTGCAGGGTGGCAATTTAAGGAAGGACAGAGTTGTGAATTTTACCGATTCTGACAAGATGAAAGGAGAAATTGTTTGAAGAGACAGGTTTGCAGGCAGTGAGAAAGGCAGCTTGAGAGATACATTCAGGAATAGCAGCAGAGAAAAATAGCAACCAGAGAAAAAATATTTTCAAAATGAAAGGATTATATGCTTTTTGCTTTGAAAATCATTGCATTCTTACTTTAAAATGTCTTTAGAAGCTAATATGAAGAAAAGGTTCTATTTGAATTAAAACAAATGTTTTTCCTTACCATAATATGTCTTCGTGAAAATCTGGGTGTTTTTTTTCTTTTTAATTTTGGGTTGAATTTGAAAATTATTTTTTTCCCTGATAATTCAGGGAGTAGTCAAACTGAAACATCATTTTTTTCAGTGGTCTGTTCTGGAAATCTTTTCTTGGATCAGAAGCAGCAAGGTAGACGGCAGGGAACAGCGTATGGAAGAGGAGGAAAGTGAGAAGTTTGTGGGCAGAGTCAGGGCAGAGAGCAGGAAAGAGAAGGTGTAACTTATTGACTCCGACTCTGGACCCCTCAGCCCGTCTGCTCCTTGCACACCACTGTGAGATGCGTTAGCTCCGAGCGGCGCGTCTGGGAGAGCTGACACATTCCCTTTGGAGGGAAAGTGTGGGACGGGTCTGTAACAGCGCCAGTTCCCCAACCTGCCACTCAGCAGATGGTGCTGCGTGCCAAGAGCTCTTGTATAAGTAACCTTGTATAACATAGAAATAACCTCGGGTTATTAACTTTAAAACAGGTTATTAATTTCTGTCGGGAGCAGCTTCTGGTTGTATAACCATGACTGAAGCATCATGCAAGATCCCAAATGTTGTATCTTTGGGACAGAGTTCAGGGCTTGAAGCTTTTTATATTTTCCTTGCTTTCTTTATATTTTCCTTGCTTTCTTTATATTTTCCTTGCTTTCTTTATATTTATTTTCTTTGCTATTATGACAGTACACACACCCTGTGAGTTGACAATCTCCCCTGAACATTTACAGGGCCTGAACAGTGCCTGTACTGGGCACTGGCGAGGCCCCACCTTGAGGGCTGTGTCCAGTTCTGGGTCCCTTACCACAAAAAAGAGGGGTTGGAGTGGGTCCAGAGAAGAGCAATGGAGCTGGTGAGTGGTCTGGAGAATAAGTCTTGTGAGGAGAGGCTGAGGGAGCTGGGGGTGTTCTCTTCACTGGATAAAAAACTGACTGGATGGCCGTGCCCAGAGAGTTGTGATTAACGGGGTGAAATCCAGTTGGTGGCCGGTCACCAGCGCTGTCCTTCAGGGCTCAGTTTCGGGACCAGTCTTGTTTATTATCTTTATTGATGATCTAGATAAGGGGATTGAGTGCATCCTCAATAAGTTTGCAGATGACACCAAACTAGGTGGGACCGTTGATTTGCTTGAGGGTCAGAAGGCTCTACAGAGGGATCTAGACAGGTTGGATCAATGGGCCAAGGCCAACGGGATGAGGTTTAATAAGGCCAAGTGCCGGGTCCTGCATTTCGGTCACAACAACCCCAGGCAACGCTACAGGCTTGGGGAAGAGTGGCTGGAAAGCTGCCCAGCAG
>JAOXJK010000009.1:6937993-6975363 GCA_025774025.1 Xenus cinereus
GTAGTTCCCTGGGTCCTCCTTCTTGCCCTTTTTGTAGACTGGTGTGATATTTGCCTTCCTCCAGTCCTCAGGCACTTCTCCTGTTCTCCAAGACCTCTCATAAATGATGGAGAGTGGCTCAGTGATAACATCTGCCAGTTCTCTCAGCACTTGTGGGTGCATCCCATCAGGGCCCATAGACTTATGGATGTCTAGTTTGGCCAAGTGGTCTCTAACCCAATCCTCCCTAACAGAGCAAAAGTCTTTCTCTCTCCAGACCACCCCCCTTTTCTCCAGGGTCTGGGATTCATGAGGGGCAGCCTTGGCAGTGAAAATGAAGCAAAGAAGGCATTCAGCAGCTCCGCCTTCTCTGTGTCTTCCACCACCAAGGCACCCACGTCATTCATCAGTGGGCCTACATTTTCCCTAGCCTGCCTTCCTCCGGGATGTCGAGATGTCATAGTAACCTAAGTGGCTTTGGGTATATTGTCAGTGGTATTTATAGCTGGAGATCACAAATTCATCAACCATCAATACCCAGTGGTGAAAAGGGCAAGAACAGACCAGAAAGTGATACTTACTGGGTATTTTTCCTACTAGTGGTTATCAGATTGTCTTTCCTATGCTTTTGTATAAAATTTTGTTACCTTTGGGGGAAAAAGGGACCAGGCAGCCGGACTTGCTTTTGTTTGCTACATTTCAATATAGCCAGAGGCTTTTTGGTTTCCATGCTATAGAAATAAATCTAGTCTATTATTATTATTTATTGTTATGACTTATTAAGAGCTTTCACTGGGGAGTTGGATGTCACTTAGGGAAGTGTCAGACTTGGTGGAACCGGTCTATTCCCCTCCGCCTTCCAGCAGCTGGCAGCCACAGAGCCAAGGTGCGTAACTCGGGAGAGTCAGCTGGCAGGAAACCCCAGATCCTGCTTGCAAGGAGAGAGGTCCCACACCTTGAGGTCACCCACAGGTTAGCCCAGGGAAACGCACGTGGAAAGAAACCTTGGAGGACTTGGCTGATGATGCCAATCACATCTGTAGTTCCCTCTCACCAGAGTCTTTCTGAAGGACATGAGACTCCAAAGGGGACCATTTCTCCCGCAAAAACACCCTGCAGCTTCCAACCAGCTCCCTGGCTTCTGCTGAAGCTTCGCATGGGGTTGGCAGTAGGATTGTCTGGGCTGTCTTGTGAAGACATTTGGAAATCAAGCGTTTGCCTTGAAGAAGTTATTCCATATTATGCAGGATATCAGGTTCCAAGATTCTTTGAAATCAAGGCACTTCCTGTTATTTCAAAGTGTAACCAGGCTGCCACTTGGATGGGCTTTGGGTTATTGTTAATGGCAGGCGGTCTTAGACGTTTAGTTTTTATTGTGCCAACAGTTTATGGATGGATATTCATGTCGCTAGTGAAGAAGTGAATGAAATTCAATACTCCCTGCAGGGCTCTTGCTGGAGCTGCTGGAAGCCTTCTACGCTTGGAGGAGAAGAGGTGTTTGGGTTTCTATTGCTAAGTAACAAAAGGATGGGGATAAAAACAGTTCCTGAACAGCATCCCTCTCCCAAGCCCCCATAGACCTATGTTGAGAGCTGAGCACTGTAGCCTCTTCATCCAAACTGGAGAGGGAGACTGTGTTCCCCAAGGAGAACTTCTCCAGTGTGAAATGGTGGAGGCGGAGGGACTTGAGAGGAAGTTTTCTTTTCTTTCACCATTCCTGTTGTTCTTGCAGATTCCTCCTGTGATGCTCCCAAAGTCTATCACTGACTGAGCAGTGGGAGTGAAGATGTGGGAGGTCACTGTAAACCCATCCTTGCCAAAGTCTTTCAGAAAGTCTTTCAGAAACAAGCTTACATGTAAGGGAGATGGGCTGAAGCCCCATGAGACAACAAGAGGAAAACAGATGTGACAAAGGGGACATCCATCAGTGAACGGGTTTAGTCTGAGCCATTTTTGTGGCTCATTTGTATAGAAGCACCAGTCCTTCTTATTCTGTCTGTGCAAATCTTAATAATAACATGATTAACACACTAAAGTTGGCTGATACTGAAGGGAAGCTGGAAGTAACTGGTGATCCCTGTATTACATTACAACCTTCTCTGAGAGAAAGGAGTAGCATCTCCACTGCTTGCAGGGACCTTTTGAAATTTGCTCGAGTGAGTCAGCTGCACCAGAAAATACCTTTCCTTCCTCTTGTGAAACACAAGTTTTACTTAAAGAAGAATGTCTGAAAATTCTTTTCTCTCACTTAGAGTACTCAGGGGATTTAAGTAGGTGGCCTGGCCAGAGAGTAAGGAAACACAAGGATCCTGTAAGACAGGACGTCCATTGCCATCAGCACCAAGGACACTAGCTGTGAATAGGGGCACTTGGCCAGTGGAAGTGTCTTCAAGTTGCTAATGCAGGTTCTGTAGCTCTGACTGCAGTTTGTGTCTCACCCACTCTAGTGAATGCCAGAAGGCTCCTCACTGCCCGAGTGATTAGAAATGTTCATAATAAAATGCATTTATTGATGTTAAAAAAATAATAAAAATTTGGAAGTGTCATATCACATCTCTTCCAAAGCTGGTCAACATTAAAAAAAAAATCTAAAAGACCATCATCTAAGATGTCTTCTTACAGAAGTCTTATGGCTAAGTGGACAAACTTATATGCAATATTTCTTAATTTCTAATTAATGAAATTTGCAACTTTAAGTGCAAATATATTTTATTTTATTCTACGATTTATTTATACAGAGATTTTTTATTGGTAATATATACTGAAATTAGAAACAGTGCATAAGGCACGGATGGAGTAAAAACACTTTAGTCCTGAGGCAAGATTGGGGTGCAGACTTGATAACAGCTGTTGCCATCTCTGAGACATGTCTAAGCTGTGAAATGAAACCCAGTACAGAATTGCCTAAAGTTCAGAGTGATTAAATCAGCCCAGTTTGGGGTAGGGCTGATGGACTTACTTGCACAAAGCTCCAGTAGCTTGGGCAAACAACCAGAGCCAGTTCATTGCACCTGAGTGGAAATGCTTGGCCAGGTTGTGTCCACCTCATTGACCTGCATAAAATGATCTCTGGCACCATTTTGGTGAAAGGTTTGAATTTTGGGCTGAGAAGTGATTGATGCCTAAGTTTGATCTGTTCAATTCTTTTAACTCCGGAGTGTTCCTTAGTATTACTGAGATCTTCTTTGCCGTTTATTTGATCTGTTCACATTGCAGCCCATTGCTCTCCAGTAACGCCGGCGAGCAGGTTATTTCCAGTACACGAAATGATCTTAGGAACCATGAATTAACAGTGGACATGGCTGACCCGGGTCTCAATTTCCTTCTTGCTTCTTGTCCCACCGGGTGAGGCATAAAGTGGTTTTCAAATGTCCCATCCAGCTCCAGCAGTGCTGTGCCCCCACTTTGGACTCCCGCTGCCGAGGAGTAAATACTCACCCGGGGACAGGGACACGGGGAGCTGGGCCAGGAGCGCCTCGCTCCAGAGCAGTAGCAGAACAATGCAGTTAAATTTCCCTTGTGTGGTGTTTGTCTTAATTACTGGGTTTTGTTATGTGCAGAAATTTGGCTTTTTTAACACAACAGGGTTTTTAGTCTAAAAATGTGCAGCATGCCTTTTGCTTTTTTTTATTATTATTTATTTTTTAGCAAAGAAGCAATCATTAGGTGTCAGTTTTATAAGTCTCACCACAAAAGCAATTAGCATTCGTCCCAAGCATAAAATATGTTAAAGACCTTACAAAATTGGTTGCTACACTACAGATTTATTGTAAAAGCCAGTAGATGGCTTTTTTTTTTCTTCCCTGTCTACCAGTAATTCCAGTGCCTGTGGGTGGGACAGTTCCGTTTGTGGGTCAGTGATCTCTAAAAGCAGAGGAATTACTTGCAGAACATTAAGCAATAATTGGGTGAAACAATGTAAATATAATTTTGGACAGAATACTATAAAAAATTTCCAACCCTGCCTTCTGTTAATTGTTAGCTGACTTTGTTTCTCAAGTGAAATGATGAAATTCCACCTTCTAATAATTTAAAACTAAGTGATGCAGCAATGGAGAACATACAGGGGCAGCACTAATTTTTTTGTGTCCCCGTCCCCAAGACCCACTGTTGTGTTCCTTTGAGGTGTAAGTTGTAAATGGGATATTTATTCATTTCTAATAGGATGGAGAACAAGAAGGCTTGTGTCAGATGTGGTGACAGAAGATGCATTTCTGTAACATAGGCACTGGAGTCAATGGTTACTCACCTTGTCCCATGGCAGGAACATTAAGCTTTTTTCACCTTGACTCGTGTTAGGTAACCAGGGCCAGTCTGAGAACAGTACTCCCTGTGCTGCGTCTTAATGACATGGTGTCCGGAAAAACTAAACCTGGGTGACAAGTGGAGCAAGCAGAGCACCGTGAACCCCTCAGAATGGACAGGCACCATGCAGAGAGCCCAAGGAAGAGACAGCTGTGTCCAGGAGACAGGCGTCTTTAGGAAGAAATCCTCAAAAATTCAACCTTCTGGACCAGCCCATGCATCAGGCCCAGAGGCGTTGAGCATCCTCTGCATATCCCAGTTGGACCAGGAGGGCACTGAAGGCCAGAGAATATTCATCCACAATGGAATAAACTTTGAGCCACAGGAAAATGTCACTCTAGAAAGCAGATTTTTTTTTTTCCAGATTATGGCTACTGAGAGACTCCACTGACTGTTACATCACAGATCGATTAATTCTGTACTGTGTGCATTTCAGCAGTTAATAAATGGACTAATTAGAGACTGAAGTATTGATAGTACTTACCCATGTAAGTAATAATGAGCTCAAGTCAAGATTACTGTAAGGAATGGACTTTGAAAAGGACTGGATTTCTTCTGGGCTACTGAAAATTCTGCTTCTCAAATAAAAAATGGCAGCAAGTGTAAAAAATGCTAATTAATAGCATCAACCTTTCAGTAAATGGTGTAGAAAAAAAGCTGTTTGAAATAAATGTGGAGGTAGATATAAAGTGATGGTGTCCAAACTGAACAACGAGGTGTCATGTGTGCCCTAAAATTGCGCTTTTGTCAAAAACGGTGGTTCCTTATGCAGGCACACAGGAATACACCAATAAAATGCATTTATGTTTGCGCATCTCAGAAGCCAAACCCTCCTAAAGATAATTTCTTTGAATGTTTGCAACTGTGTTAAGATAAACTCTACAGTATATTGGTAGCAGCTTCAAAACAGAGGGGGGAACGATCCTGGAGTTAATGACTGTGGAACAAGAGCTGTGGGGAGAATGCATTGATGTAGGCACTTGCTTCTTACGTTGGATATTTCCCTTCAACATCCTCAGTACAGTTTGAAATAATTCTTGAGTTTTGACTGACCTCATTCCAAAACAGTTTCTTCAAGAATTTGATGATCAACAAATAGGACCAACAAGTGTTACAGACCCTAAATGCCTCCAAAAACACAGGTCCTGCCCGGAGTGCGGATAGTACTGATAAATAACACACTGGGCATTAAACCCAGCCCTTCCTCCTTGACATGATGAGCGACAGAAGGACAAGAAGGCAGCCTGTAATTAACACAGTGATGGCATCCAGAATCATTCATAGCACTTAGAAAAATAGTTGCAGAAAGAGCTGTTTTGAGAACAAGGAGTATCTGTGTCAGACGGGAGTCACTTAGAGTCAGATGGAGTCATTAATGTCAGATTCTCCGGAAATTGTTTAATCAATTCTGATGGGGGCGGAGGAGGAAGAAATGGGATTGAGACAGGTCATCTATGGGGATTTCCATGCTAGACTTTCTCAATGAATATTTTATGAATCAGCTGTATGAGTTTGTGGCGGTTGTTATTTTGTTTTGTTTTTTTTTAAATTCTATTTGTATTTGATTTTCAAAAGGGAAAGGTGGTGTTGGAGCACTTCCCTGGGAACAGTGTGCGTGCTTTACCCGTGTAGACTTTTGTACTGTGACTTAACCTGGCTGATTGGTGTTGGGAAAAAAAGCCCAGCCTTGCATTAGCAGTCAGGCAGCATTAATTTATTCTGATAACGTATAGGGAAATCTTTGGGAATGGGCATGAGAGGGGGAAGGCAGACCTGATGTTGCCACCACTGTGTCCCTGTCATCGCAAAACATTACAGCAGCGAATTGCTTTCTCTTTTCTTTGCTGCTTACGCCACTGCGGTGCTGGGATCAGGTGTTTTGATGGCATGTGCTCTGCAATAACTGTTTGGCTTTCGTGTGGCATATTCTGAGGACAGGGATACATGGCCCAGTCATTAAACAAGAAGGGAGAGACTGTGGAAGTTTTTGCAATCTCTGCTCTTGCAGTTGGGTTTATTGGAAGGGAAGCCCATAAGGGACTAATTAGCCTGTGCACACAATCAATATAATTCCGTATTTCTTCATGCTTAGGTGGCTAAAGCTGACCACCTGGCAGGGACGATGCATGCATGCTCCTTGCAGTGAATGTACTTTCAATTTTTCAGTCTGGTTTCATCTCTAATTGCATTTGAGTAATCAAACCCGGCTTTTCAGCTTGCATAAAGCAGCGAAGTGCTATTTACATTGATTTTTTTTTTCTGAAATAGATGTGTTTTTATAGCGGTTTGCAATGACAATTAAATGATTAAAGCATGGAGCAGATGAAGTTGTACAACAGCAGATAGAGCCATAATGAGTATAACTGTAATTTTACTTTTAATAGACTAGAGGATGTCTGATGCCACAACCCAAAATTGAATCAAGCTTTCACTCAAGCATAACATTTGGAGAAGTAATATAAAGCTGCACTGGTTTTTGCAGTTCTACATCCATACACAATGTTTGCTGGTATTGTGCTTGCTCTGTGTTGGATTAGCTTGATTGAAAGAAGTCCCATGGTCTGCCTTGGAGACCCCACACTGCGCAAGGGCCAGAGTCAGGATTGGGGATCAGATACGGCAGGAGCCTGGTGCAGACAAGCTCGTGCAGCCACAGATCCTCCTGTCCCTGCAGCCTCCAACACTTCTTCAGTCAAAATAGGCTCTACTGGCAAAAGGGTTTGCTTTTGCTGATGGAGAAATGCCATTAAAAGTCATTCTCTGGCCTGTGTTTTTATGCTAGTAAAAGCTTCCTGTGTGGATTTGGGTTGTTTATGCATATTTTCTGTATTGCTTTCACTCTGGCTGTGTGTCCTTCTCTGGAGACAGCTCTGTGTGTGTTACAGAGGTGTCAACGTTTTTGTCAGCCCTTCCACTGAATTTACAGCAAGAAGCTGCATCCAGTGAAAGGTACTTTAGAGGCTGACCATGCAGGAGGTGTTACACTGCTTAATTCCATGATGTGTTTTTGTGCAGGGTAAATCTTTGTGCTGGAAGACATTGCCCATCTTTTTTCTTATTTAACTTAAATTTTCCACTTCTTGGTTTCACTCTGTAGTTCTTAGGATAACGGTCAATAAGAATTGTCTTTCCATCCTGACTATCATGTACACCTTTGCAGACCATTAGCCTGTCCCTAAACTTTTTACTCTCTATGATTCAGTACAATGTTTGTATAATTCGCTTTCTGTATGCTTTCCTCCCAAATTCATCTTAGCATCCATACCCGTCACCAAAGATGTTGTTTCCCTCCCATTTTTTTTTCTGGTTTTCTGGCACCATTTGAATTTTGAAATGCAAAAACCTGGATGCAGTGTCCCAGACGTGATCACATCAGGAGAGATTTCCTTTGACTTGGTGTTTCTACACCGACCTCCCCACGTCCTGGTGGTCTGGCTGCCCTGGCACAGGGCAGGGCTATAGGAAGCAACTCCTGTGGCTTTTTTCCATGATATATGGGCTCTGCCAGTGTTCTTTTTTTTTTTGTGGTGAGGCTGGAGAATCGCTGATCTGCTTTTGGACAGTGCCTTGACCACCCATGGTGCCAGCATCACTTCTGCAGCAGCTGGCATGTCCTGCGCAGCCCCAGTGCCACCAAGGTCGTGGTGACAGAGCTGTGATCACAAGGAACACGCTGCCGGGATACACCCACTTCATTGTTTCCCATTCAAAGAAATGTGGAAAATTGCCTTAGGTAAAATCTGAGCTGCGAGGACCCACCAGGGATATTATAAAAAGCAGAAATGGTAACTTAGGCCTGAGCTGGCCTGTGTGATCATTTTTTTTTCTTTGCAATGCCATAAAATTCCTCCTCCTATCTATGCTCAGATTCCCGCAGAGAGGAAATGAGTGGGATGCCTTTATTCTTGAAGTTGCCTTTAGAGTTCCTGGCTGAATTGACACGCATTTTGCAGCCGTGATGATCAGTGTTGCTGGCAAACCGAGGGGACATTTTGCTCTGTGGGACACTGGCAGTGCCCAGGAGCACTGGTTTCCGTGCAGACATGCTGTCCTGTGCTTTAGGTGTGCTCAGGACTGTGTGAGTGCTGTGCCTGTCCTCCAGCCCATGGCTGACCTCACGGCACGCACCAGAGACAGGGTCTACATGCTAGAAACCTGATGGTTCTTTGATCATCACCTCTTTACCTAAACAGGCTGGATGATCATAAGCGACATCTTCCCCTTTGAGGTGCTGTGCTTTGGTGAGGCTAAAAACGTTCCTGTGCAAAATGCTTTAAAGGGTTTCTTTGAAAAATATGATCTGCTTTTGATATGACTTGATACAGAAATAACAATATTCAGTGCTCATGTAACTCTGCCTGTTCAGTTCTCTAAGCAAGATTAGTCAGGTCTGGTAGATTTTAAAAGTAGCAACAGGATGTCCTTGACTGGTACCTTACTGACGTAGGAAAATGGGGTTTCCATCTGCTAATAATGCATTCTTCTTCAATGTTTTCTAACTATTTCATAAAGATATTTCCTGATAAGTGACAAATAGTTGGTGTGCAGATCTGTACGTGGATGGGACATACCTATAAAATGTCAGCAAGTCCAGAATTGGTAACACAGAGAACATCACAAAGGTGTGTTTGTGAAGAGTTTCCCACTTTATGTAGCAAAATTAAATCTACAAAAATGAGTTACTGACCTACGTATTTCTACCAATATTCATTGCTTGGTGATAAGAAGTTTTACAGAGCCCAGGGGCTGGAAAGCAGCCCAGGGCTTGGAACAAAGGTTTCTCTTTTGGGCTTGGCATGGCATCTTCACAAAGGGCTTGGTTTTAGAGATGATCCTTACTGTCATCTCTATGTAAAAAATAAGAACACAGGCAAGTTTTAATGCACAGCCACCCATGACAGAACGTGATCCTGCTCACTTCATGCAGAGATATCCCATTTCAAGGGGAAAGCGGGATAAGACCTGCTCTTTAGTGCCAATGCTGGTGGGCTGTCCCACTGCCAAGGCATTGCCTAGAGAACGTGTGAATATAGAGGAACATCTCCTTGCTCCCACCCAACTGACAAGTCCTTGACTTTTCCGCAGGTCCCCCAAGCCCCACTGATGTCCTGTCTCAGCTGGGAAAGGACAGGAGAAGCCCACAACCATGTTTATTTACCCCATGCCTTTTTCCACAGAGGTGGGCTCATATTCTCACCAGGGTGACTTTCAGATTCCAGGAGATGCTTCTGCAGTTGTTAGTCCCAACCAAAAATGGTCCATGAAGGGAAAGCAGTAGATCCTGGCTTTGGTTTGATTGATTGATCTGGTGGGTACTTCCTCTGCAAAGACCACACTTCAGACGTGGTCCTGAAAATCTGAACAACACTTTTAATTATATTTATTTAATTAATGTGGATGATAGCATAGGCAAATCTGTACATTTGCATTCTTTAGTGTTTAGTATCCAGTAACGGTGTGAATTTAGTCCATGTCTGCTGGGAAGAGAAGGAAGTTTGTCTGAAAATATGGGAAATTCATAGCTGAGTACCAGCTGTGTTTCCTGGTTTAGACTTGTGGTAGCTGCAGATGACGATGAATCTTAGCCTCTCCAGCTACCCTGTTCTGCATCTGAAGGTATCTCATTTTTTTCCTGTCTTCTGCTTAGATTGGTTATAAGGAAAAATTTCTTCACTGAAAGAGTTGGAAGAGGCTGCCCAGGGAAGTGGTGGGGTCACCATCTCTGGAGGTATTTAAAAGCCAAGCAGACGTGCTGCTGAGGGACATGGGTTAGTGGTGAAGCTGGCAGTGATGGCTGGCAGTGGTTGGACTTGGTGAACCTGGTTTTCTATTAGTTTCTGGTTGCTTCTTGTGCAGAAGAGACTTAATCAAAGCTGAAGGTTTTTGAATTGGACACCGAGTGTCTGTGCTTGACACAAGTTCGTTGTAGTGTCTCTCTGCCCTTCCATCCTGCAGCCCCCACCAGCCATGGACCTGATATGTGTGAGGAAGCTGGTCACAGCAGTAGTCCTGAGAGGGAGCTGTGTTTTTAATATTTTAATTTGCCATCCACAATCAGCTGTGAGGGGGATGGCTCTTGATAGGGCACATCCACTCAGCTCCTCGTCATCACCAAAGAGCCCCCTGCCCTGGAGACACCGTGGCACGTGGAGATGGAGCAGTGGTTGCCCAGCTGCCCCCTTCTTATGCCAGCAGCGTGCGGTGCTGATTAAGGGAAGATTTAATACCCCTCAGCCTCTGTGGGATTCTCCACCAGTGCAAACCAGCCATTTATCTTTGGATCAATCATGATTTATTATCTGAGTTATTGTCCACTCAAAACGAGAGTCCCATTGTGTCAGGCACCGTGTGGTACCTGTGGCAGAAGATAGTCCCCAATGTTTTACCCTGCCCCAATGTTTTACCAAACAGAAGGAGCCCCAGGTTTGTTGCCTGTGAGGGGGTCATCTTCGATAGTGTAATCCTTCCAGTGTTAAGTCTTATTTGAGCTGCTTATACCTAATTCAAGGCCAAGATGATGTTCATAGTAACACCTTCATACCTGGCTTCTTTGCATAGGTCCAGTCTGGGTGGCAGTGACTCATTCAGCTCAGACTCGTGTATTCTGCAGTTTCACCGGAGATTGGCAAGTGCTGTTTGCGAAAGATCCATTATTTCAGACAGGGAAGAGGGTGTTTCTATGCCAGGTCCTCCCGTATCCATGCCCAGCTCTTTCTCTGTCTTGCTGTATCATTCTTTGGAGGTTCATTGTTTGTCTTGGTGCAAGATCCCTGTCTGGTAAATTGGGATTCTAGAAGTTTTTATGATGCTTTTAGAAACCTGGAAATTACATTGTCTGGTCTGGATTTTGTAAATAAATCCTTCTGTTTGTTCTGCTGTAGCTTGGCTTGGGTTAAAAGAGATTTCACAGTAACTATCTGGCCTTAAGGACACACCTCAGTGCGTGGTGGTCCTTAACTTGGGGTCTCCCACCCTGTGTTTCACTGGGGTGTGCAATGGGCAAGGCTGAGGACTTCTGCTCCACGTGCAGCTACAGAGTGTGTATTGCAGGTGTCATCATGGAAGAAGCAGTCTAAGCATCTAGGAAGGAGCTGTGAGAAAGGCAGTAAACTTACTAGTAATTAGTGACGCATTCATCAGCAATCTGGCAAATTTTACAGGTGGCATAAAACATAAATTAGCTTAGTTAATACCAGGGCAGACTGCCAGGAACCTCTGAAGGATTTAGCCAAGCCAGGTGAGTGGGCAGCCCGATGACAGATAAAATGTGCCATCAATAAAACCAGGAGACTTACACCAAAGGCAACAACTGGAGCCACTCAGTTCCCCTGACTGTGAACCAAATGCAGCAGCTCAGGAAAAGGATCCAACATCAAACCCCTGTTACTACATACCAGAAATCCAAAAAGCAAACAAGTGAGTTTAACAAATGTCAAAACCGGTCAAGAATTTGTTCAGTGTTGCTTCTTCAGTCACTGCAGAACTAACCAGGGGTGTTCTTTACCCTTATCAAGCTTCCAAATTCTGGAAATTCACAAAATCAGGCTGCCCACATGTGACTTGCAGATAATGTAAGTGCAGCTGCTGTGCTGAGGCAAAGATTTTGCAGGGCAAGGTGAATTCCTGGCAGTTGCAGAAAGCAGGAGAGAAGGGGTGATTCAGCCCAACCATGTCTCATAGTGAAGCAACAAGTCCCTCAGAAACCTGCTCTCCCTTCCTGCCTCTGAACCACCAAACTTCCTTCCCCCTCTGCTCTCCAAGGTTTTATCATGTGGTTTTCAGCCACATGAAGATTTTGGATGCGGTTCACAGAGCTCAGGAAGAAAAAAAAAATGTGTCTGTGGCTAAAAAGGATAGTCAGATATTTGTAACAGTGAGTATTAAGAACTAAGCCTCCTAAAGCCTGCAAAGGAATAGGTCCTTCATGGTTTTATGTTTCAACTAAGTTTAAGGGAAAGAGTTGAGACAAAGCTTTCTCCAGGTCCGTGTTTTCCCATTGTTGGGTTTCTTGTTTCTTGTCCTGACAGTGGTGGCCTGTTTGGAGGCCATCGAGTCTCTGAATCTGGCACTGCCAATGGTGGCACAGGTGCTGCCATGGATGTGCCAGTTCCTCCTCCTCTGAAAACTGTTTGTAGGGGTTGCCAGTTCCTCCTCCTGTGTTTGTAGGGGTTGCACAAAACTGAGCATGTGCACTTGCTAGCAGAACACAGCAAATAACCTTTCAAAAAGTGCATCAAATAACTGATTTTTTTATCTTTTTGTGCATCGGTTTGAAAGAACTATTTCCTAAATTAGTCTCTTGTGATGGCCAGTTGCCCTCCTGGGTATCAGATCCTCTTGGTGTTAGAGGGGAGCTGTGACACTGCGGGAGGTGTACATTGCTACCTACAAGATTATGAGCTCCACAGAGCTGTGGAAGAGAAGCCCAGATTTGCTGACGCAACCTCCAGCTGTGGATATTAGTGGGATCTGGTTACAGCAAACGTTAGGGAGCAGGAAGATCCTTTGTCCCGGGTAAATCTTCACGTGAAGTGAGCTGTCACTGATTTGTCTTTCTGATGCAAATCATATGAGCGTATTAGATCACAGAGAAGCCAGTGTCATATTGAAGTAATTATCTCCATAAATATATTACAGCCTTCGGTGCAGACAGATGGCATTTGCAGGAGTCTTCTCTGTGTTATGGCAGTATCGCCTCCCTTGCTTGCTTCTTGTTTGGTTTGGTATTTCCTTAGGCTACCTTTCTTTTCCTGTTTCTCTCCTCTCCCTGTGTGTTTTACACATGGTCTCAGGGAGCTGTAGAAAAATATCTGTGCTGAAGGATGGCTCAGTCTCACCGAGTGTCAGATAAACTGCAATGTCTAATTTCAGATTAAATCACGTGTTCCTTTTTATCCGGGAAAAGCCAGCCCTGATAGCTTTAATGAGGCTGACGAAGGGACTGTTGGACACAAAGAACTTGCTTAGAGATTTCCATGTGAGAGTGTAATTAAAGGTAGTGCAAGTACAAGGCTGATAAAGGAGCAATTTCATTTTTTAAATGGCAAGGTGATTACCACCATAATGACAAAGAAAGGAGGGCAAGAAGGAAGCCTCAAATATGAATTTGAATAGAAGATGAGAGATCAGAATTCCTGGGTTCCTTTTGCTCCTTTTTCTGATTTAGTGTGAAGTCACAGACTGAATAAGAAGGGACATTGGCTATCCCTAAGAATTAATTATATGTATGGTTAAATGGAGATGGTCTGGGGGGAATCGCATGGGGTAGATGGCGTTGTTGTGGCTTCAGTTACAGGAGGTAGAACAGAGTATCTGGGCTACCAGATGACCCTGGTTATGGTCTGGAGAACTTCTGCTGACGCTGAAGGACAGAAATAGAAACTGTTCCTTCACATGTAGCTGTTGGACACCAAGACCTGGTTATGCTGGTGCTGCTGCTCCTATTTCAGGCTGGATTGGGGCTATCTGGACACCCATTTTCCCTCTCTCTTCTCTGGTCTGTGTCTGAACCTGTGTAGGAGATCCGTGACCTCATTACCTTAATGCATGAGCAACTCATCATCTTTTAAGCATCTGCTCACAAGAAGGGGCTCAGCATGCATCTTACAGACAGGACCTTGAGGCAGAGACACCAGGACTTGGCAGGAGAGGAAAGGAAGGGTTTTGTCCAGA
This sequence comes from Xenus cinereus, assembly GCA_025774025.1. Classification (NCBI taxonomy): domain Eukaryota; kingdom Metazoa; phylum Chordata; class Aves; order Charadriiformes; family Scolopacidae; genus Xenus; species Xenus cinereus. Next base: position 6,951,950 of record JAOXJK010000009.1, read on the forward strand.
GCTCACATCTACCAGGGGGCACCCATGTGGAACTGAAATTACCTCTACACCTCCTAAGTGAATGAAACAAATGGAGCCAAGGCCATGTCCATGTGCTTTCTGCCTGGGTGGCAGCTCAAAGGGTTTGTGTTGTGTGATTTACCTGCTTTTAAATCCACACTTGTGGGTAAGTGGGATGTATTTTCTTGGATGCTTTCTGTGCAGACCATGCCATTATCTTCTTATCAGCTCAGGGCTGGATTCATGGATTCATGGTCTTTGTGTACTTTTTACTCAGTTTTAAATTATCTTCTTTTTTTTTTGCATTATAAATATTTTTTTTTTTTTAAGGACATATTATACCTTCATTTATTTAAGTGCTCAAATCCCTAGTGCTGCTGTTTCTATTCTGTTTCTCTTCGGTCTGGCTGCTGTTTTGTCACCATTCTGGTTTGGAATAGGCTTTATTGGAAAGTTACTAAAAGGTGACTGATAGTGTTGTGGGTCTTTGGATCCCCTATTAAGACGCTTTAAAAGGCCTGATTTTCAAAGGTGGATGTTTGAAGACTTCTGAAGACTAAAAAACTGAGTTGCAAGAGGTACCACGCTTCAAAAATTTGGCCTCTTAAAAATCTGAGGGGACCAATTTTGTGTTACCTTATTCTTCTTGTGCTGCAAGAACAGGAAATTACAGACTCCATTTGCTAAACGGCAGGAGGCTAAATAATTTGTCTCACTCTCACAAATATTTTTCAAACCCACATCATGTAGCCCTCCCTATTGCAATAATGTGTGGACAGAAAATAAATGCATATACAATGTGAAGGAAGGATGACCAGTCTCATTCTCTTGTAAACCTAAGTCATGATATTGTGCCAAAGATAAAAAAGCCTGGAGTCTGCAGTGTTTACATTTAGTGTTAGCACAATGTATTTTTTTAAAAAATGGATGTTTTCTTCTCTTTGTGTCCATTCTGGGTGTCTCATTCCAGCAGGAGCCTGTGCAGGGACCACAAGTTGCAGTGTGGCGTCGCAGTCTTCTCAGATGGTTTTTACCGTTGTCCAAAGGGTGAGAAAGGCTGTATCAAAGAGGTTTCCCCAGGATGTATTTCTCAGTACTTTGCACAATACAGTGACAGACTGTGCATGTTTTAAAACACAGCATAGGCTGAGAGAGAGATGATTCAGGGAGCCAGGCCGGATTGTGAAATATCTCATTCAGGCTATTATGAGAGCCTCAGTTTTTGTTCGTGGAAAACCAGGACTTTTGGGTGACCCAGTGACTTGATATGACTTTGGGCTATTTTTCTGTACAGAGAAGCAGATGTAGGACATGAGAACATATTCATGAAGAAGAAGTAGGCTTCTGGGCAAAAGCTTCTGAAGGTATTTTGAATTTAGCTTAATTGCCCAGAGCTAGCAAATGGTAAATGAGACCGGTGGTGTCAATAACATGCTGAATTAATCCAGGAAAGTTGTGACTACTTTTGAGGTGGGAAATCTTCTTTTTTTTTTTTTTTTATCATGACACCTGTTGCTCATAGGTACAAATCAAACGAAGAGTATGTGTATGTGCGAGGCCGTGGAAGAGGGAAGTATGTATGTGAGGAGTGTGGAATTCGCTGCAAGAAACCCAGCATGCTGAAGAAACACATTCGCACGCACACAGACGTCAGGCCATATGTCTGCAAGTACTGTAACTTTGCTTTTAAAACCAAAGGTAAGAGACAGTCAGCTCTTAGATCCTCTGCTTAGTTTATCGACTTACCAGCCTTCTCGGGGGCACTGGTGAAGGGGAAGGGAAAGCCTTCCCAGGGTTTGAAAAACCCCAGGAGTCGGAGGGAGGGGGATGAAGGAGTCTTAAATTGGCTACTTCCAGCAGAGAACCAGCCCTGCGTTAAGCTGTGTCTCAATGAAGAGCACTGTCTGCCTGTGCCAGCCCACGGCAGAGCATCCACCCCATCCTATTTGTGCTTCTCAAAGGGAATGATCCTGCCACAGAGCTTCACTGGCAGGGATTTATAAACAAAGCCATCCCAGAATGAGAGCAGGAGCTCCTGGGTACAGGCAAACGTCCCTGACCAAGCACCTGGAGACGGTCTTCGGGTGGCTTTTTGTGCTGGTGCTCTCGAGATCTGTTTGAGCTGCACTTTTCCATCCTTTGCAGTTGCATGTAGCTTTGACATTTTCTATATCACATCGATAGACTTTTTCTCTAAAGACCTCCATTCCAGGACATCTAGTCATTAATGACCTCACCACCACCCGATACTCTTTGCAAGCTACTCTCATCATTGCTGCAGCCAGTGCGTGAGCGAGCTCTATCGGGAACATGCAAAAACACATGCAAAATAAAGTCTCTTCCAAGAGACTTTGGGTAAAGTTTTCAAAAGTGCCAGAGGTACCCTGGTCCCTTTAGCTTCTCATCAGAGTCTGGCACGATAGGTTTGACAAATCTCCACTCCATCTTTGGTTGCAACGAGTCTTGCAATAAAGATGTCAAGTTCCGTTTCTTGATTATAGTTTGACATCGGTATAAAATGTCCATTGTCTGTAGCTCCCATCATTGCAAATTTCAGGAGGTGACACAGCTGGGAGAGTTAATTACTCAAGAAGAGCTTCAGCCTCAAAAAACCCCAGTGCTGCCCAAGGAAAGGACACAGTGTGGGTGTGAGGAGGTGGCTCTGGGTGCTGCGTGGACCATAGCACGTGTGCTCACCCAGAAGTGAAGATGGAGGACCTGATGGGGACCGTGTCTGTGCTGGTCAAGTGACCCAGATGCTGGGTGACTCAGGGTGGGCAGTTCCTGGAGCTGGTGGCTTTGTTGGCAAATCTGGCGGGAGATTTCTGGGTAACAACGTGTTGGTAGTCACTGGTCGTATGGGAGCATGGGGAAGTGATACCAGATTTGAGGCCAAATTCTCATCAGACACATGCAGCAGATCCAAGCGCTAGTTCTTTCTCTCCCTCCCAGCCAGGAGCTATTTCTGATTCATTTTCTTTCTCTTTCCCTCTTGCTTTTGTTACTTTGTTCTGAGGTTTTCCTTTGAGAGGTGAATCCATTCAGCCTCTATCCGTCACTCCACCTTGCTTTCCACCATGCTTCTGTTAGGTTTTTATTCAGGATGCTGCGATCAGACCATCCTTTTCACCATCTCTCCAGCTGCTTTGCTTTTCATCTTTGCTCCCTTGAAGCACACAAACTGTCAACACTGACTGTGCCCATTGTACAGGGCAAATAGATGCTTGCCTCCAAGGGACTTCCCTTCTTCAGCTTTGCAGGAAAATTGCACAAGGAAGGTAGCATGGAAATGCTTCCATCAAAAAACCACAAAATCCAGTGTTGGATTGCAAAACTATCTGTTTGCCTATGGATGCATGAGGGGGCAGAATTTCCCCAGATCAGTCACTTTAGGACAAATAATTGCATGGGGGTAACTTGGAATTGCATGAAAATGGCTCTTTGCTGGAAGGGGGTGACAGCTGGGTTACAGCACCTGGGTAAAAGCTGTTGGCTTCACTGTTGGAGACACAAGAACCTCTGGACGAGTTTCTGGAGAGTGAAAAAAAGATCAGCCTTGAGTGCTGATAAAATCATTGCTTGAAGTCTTATAACTGAATCATTGCTCTTGGTGATGGAGCGCGGACCAGAGGTTTGCAGAACTGGAGGTTTCACAGTTTGTTTTGCAGACGTCTGGAATAAGTTTGTTTGTGCCCTGATTTGTTAGGATTCTCCTTCCTGGTGTGCAATTTTGCAACCATGGTTAATTGCAGAATGGAGAAGCTGGAACTCTTACTACTGGACCGTGCTTGCAAAAAATATAAGCTGAGTTGAAGCTCTTTTAGAAGTCAGCTTTCCAAAGTTAATTTTAGCCTTCAGCGTAAACTCGAAGGGGATATCTGTGGAGCTGTCTTCATTTTGGCTGTGGGAGATCTCTCCAGCATGATCTAATGCTCTAAACTCTCAAGTAGGCTGGAAACAGTGAAATGGGTTTTTTTATTATTATTTTTAATGAGGATCTTTATCTAGTTAAAATGTACCTCCTTTCCCCTCCCCCCCCCCCCGAAAATCCGTATTTGTGTTCCAAGAACTGGGAAAACTGCAAAAGAAAGAGCTTTAAATGTTTTCCCCCTTTTCACTAATTATGCTGTTTGTCTGTTTTTTGTGCATTTCTGTCCTGTAAACGAAGCTGTTCCTTTGGGTTACAGAACTGCAGGGAAATGGTTTTTTTTATTATTATTTAAAGCAAATCCATGAGAATTTTGTGTGCTCGCTTAGCTGATGGAAACAGCAGTCTTGGAAATTTGGTTTGTAAAGATTTATTTGATTTTAAGTTTCTGGACCAGATATAAACGTGCCTCTTTAATGAGGTGTCTCTACCTCCACTGCAGCAGCGCTCTCCTAAGAGGTTTGTTACCACGGCCTCCAAGAGGTTGTTTAAAAGAAGTTAAGCAGCTTCTTCATTGTTTTCTTACCAGGAAGGAAACGAAGAAAAAGCTGCAGTCTGACAATTTTCCCTTTCAGGAAGGTCAGGGAGAGCTTTTCCCTTGACCACCTTCCCAGAGGGGACACAGGAACCGGCAGCTGTCCCTTGTCACCCCTTGTCACTCATCTTCAGACCCTGGAGGGAAGCGCGGCCCCTTTCTTCGCTCCTTCTCTCGGGTGACTTGGGTCTGTGGGTCAGTGTTGGCACATCAGTTCCCCTCCTGTGCAGGCATTTTCCTTTTCCACAGCTCTTTTCTGCTCTTGTTCAGGCTCACATCAGACTCTCACGTCCTGATTCCTTAAGATTTCTTAAGATTTCTGGATAAACTGCATGGAGCAGCTCACTGTGTCAGTGCTGCTGCCTCTGCTTAGAGGTCAGAAGGGACAAGGAGCTTCATATTAATTTAAAAGGTGCTTGTGCAAAGGACATCAGTGCCTGTTGGCTGAAGATATCCATTTGATAGTCTAGTCCACTCACAGTTTCCAGACACCAGACTTCTTCATGTCCTCAGCCACAGTCTTCCTTTAATAAATTAGTTTGCAGTTCTTTAAATCAGCGCATGACAGGCACTGAGGTTATTGAACATGTTAATATATTAAATGCATTACCCCCTCAGCCCTTAAAGGCAAGGTTATGGCTGCGCAGTTTATTATTATTACTGCTCCAGCAGACTCAGCGCTCTGCTAAGCCTCCTCTGGAAACTACAGAGCAGGTCCAACTGGCGGAAAGCTCCGAAAGAATTAACTGCTGTTATAGCCAGGCAGATTGATACAGAGATTTGCAGAATGTCCCTGAACCCCGTGCGTGCCGGGGCCCTCCCTTCGCGGCTGGGAAGAGGGAAAGGGTCCGAGCATCCCTGTGGAGCCACCGCTGGGACCCTTTGGTCCTCCCGCTCCCAGGGATGTCACAAACCCCGCTGGGACGAGGACGGGGTTATCCTCAGGAATTTGCTGCCTGCTCCCCTCTGCCATGTGGCGTGAGGCGTGTCGCTGGGAACAGAAACCGGCCCAGTGGGCCAGACAGGAGGCAAAACACTGTGAGCAAAAAGGCTCTTTAACTTACCAGGGAAAGGGGAAAAAAATGGAATGAGGGTTGGAAGTCAAGGACTGGCAAATTCAAGTGAAATATTAACTGTTAGGTTTTTTTTTTTTAACAGTGCAGCTATTAAGCCCCAGCACAAGCCTCAATGGGAAATATGCTAATTCTCTCTATTTTGAAATCTGCAAATCCAGCCTGGGTACCTTTCTGGAAGATTAGGTTTTGGCTAACACAGGCTGATAGGCTTGATCCAGAAGATGGCTAATATTTTATAGCCTGTATCAATACAGGCAAGCAGGCTCAATGTTCAGATTTTCTTCTTTAATCTTAAAGTCAATAAGTATAAAAGATAATAATAATTTTTTTTCAAAATTTAAATCTTCTGCCCAATAAATTATATAAATTAAAGCTTTTCTTCTCATAGTGTCTCACCTGGGGACTTTATATCCATGCAGAGACCTAAATCAAAACCTGTGCATTATTTAAGTCACACATAAAACAGCTTTCAAGGGTTTATCTGGGATGAGGAGCATTGACTTGTTGCTGGTTCTCTGTGTGTGAGCGTGTCCCACAGCAAAATGTGAGTCTGCTGGTCTGTCCTCCTTGTATATTATTTTAAAAGAGGACTATAGAAATACTTAAGTCCTGGAAAGCTGTGAATGTTTGTATCACAACATCACCTTGGACAGTGAAATCATGCAGTTGGTCATTTGTTGGTTTTTTTTTGTAGTTAAATTGTTCACATTTAAGAGGAGAAATAGAAAGCATGGTGTGTGCCCAGTATGGACAGGATAATTTTTCCAGGAATCTTAATGTTGCTGTTCCCTATTTTTTGTGTGAACTTCGCCACCTTTAAAATATGATAATGGATATTCTGAAAAAATAATTTTCCTGTTTTAATTTAAATGGGAAATCACTTCTAGTCCCTATTAAGCCACTTTAAGTGCTTTTGGAACACTAGAGTTTTGGCTTTCTCAAAACAACACAAGTATTTAAGCTGCTTTAAGTCCAGAATAAGACATCACAACATCAGAAGAGCTTAAGCAGCCGGTAGTACATGGTTATAAGCAGGTGTGATGGGAGAGCTGTGCTGAAACTGGGTGTGCTGCTCCAGTGCAGCAATAGTTGGGGTTGGGGTCACAATTTCCACTGATTCCTAAATTTTAGATGTGGCCAGATTCTTTCAAATCTGGGAACTTTTTGGGAAACAATCTTTCATGAGGACCACTTACCTACTTAGGATTCAATATAACTGTTCTGCTACTTAAATCCAGCTTCCCTGTCTGCTAGTTTCACTCTTGCTCCTTCCAATATGTTGGTTGGTTGGTTTTTTTTCAGTTTCCAAGGAAGCAATGCATGTGGGTTGTTGGTTTTTTTTTAAGTTAGAAGTCAGAATTCTGTAAGGCAACAAGTAGCTGTGAGTCCTTCCTTGTAGGATTCACATCCAGCTTTTACTTAGGCAAAGTGGTGTTGACTTTACTGGAAATTTGCCAAAGGACTTTAGCATTTAATCCTGCCAGCATTAATTAAGGGGTCTAAAAACACAAACTGTAAGAAGAACCCTGATAAGATAAATATCATTGTCCTCCAAATTGCTCCCAAGATGATAACTCAGCTTCTCAACTGGTGTAAATAAATCTCAAGCCTTTAATTTCCTTAAAATGTTGCAAACTTGGGTCAGATGAGAATCCAGCCCACTGAGTCTCTCTTCCCTAAAAGGACAGCAGCATCCTTATTTTGGTGGAATTTCTTCTTGGTGTGGATGCAGGGTGCTGTGCATGGATAGACCCTGCACCAGGGGGTTTGCCCTGAAAGCTTTGCAGGCTTTTTGTGTTTGTCTGTGTGTGGGTACTGTCTTATCTGACCAAATGTGGCTGAAGGAAGATGGAAAGAGGAAGGGGAAAGAAAGAAACGCTCTCTATGAGTTGGTCCTTTGGTGTTTTACATAAACTCATTGGCACAGGGGGGTTCAGCATTGCCTGGAGAGCACCTTCCAGCAGAGCCTGGGTGGGGAAGGAAGAGGAGAAGCCCTAGCACTGCCTTGCACAAGGGCAGTTGCCTCCAGTAAAAGAAAATAGAAAAGGAAGTGACACTGATGGCTTCTGGCAGAGCTTGTCAGCCCGAGCCACTGCAGAGAGTGGAGCTGAGGGAAAGCAGAGGCGCAGGAACCGCAGGCTGGAGACGGGCTCCCCGTGTTTGCCCAGGTCTGTGGCAGTGAAGGGAGCAGTTGTGTTGGCTGCAAACAGCTCTGGCGCTGAGGCAGCGGGGAGGACTGTGCGTATAACCAGCCTTGGGACATCTGAAGGCATTTTGGGGTTGTTCAACCTGGAGAAAAGGAGGCTGAGGGGAGACCTTCTTTCTCTCTACAACTCCCTGAAAGGAGGGTGTAGCCGGGGGGGTCGGTCTCTTCTCCCAAGGAACAGGCGATGGGACAGGAGGAAATGGCCTCAAGTTACACGAGGGGAGGTTCAGATTGGATATTAGGAATATTTTTTAGAATGCAAGGATTATTAAGCCTTGGAATGGGCTGCCCAGGTCAGTGGTGGAGTCACCATCCCTGGAGTTATTTAAAGGCCAGGCAGATGTGGTGCTGAGGGACATGGGTGAGTGGTGGTTTTTGTCAGTGTTGGGTTGACAGTTGGACTCAATGATCTGAAAGGTCCTTTCCAACCTGGGCAATTCTGTGATTCCGTGATTCTATTCTGTAAAATGGCTGTACTCCTCCGAGGACCAGAGTCCTTCCCTCAAGTATGGGGTGGCTCTAGACCTGCCCAAAACATTACATTCACCAGCCTCCCTTGACTAATTACTGTTATGCCCTCCCAGTTTAGCCAGAGAGAGATGCATGTAGTGCTGTGAGTTTATGAGCTTGTTTTGGGGATGTGGTAGCACCCAAATGCCTGGTGATCTCCTCTCCCTACTCTTCCCACCACAGGGATCACAGCTGAATTCCCGAGGTACCACAGATCAGAGTTTAATCAACAACCTCCCTTCACACCAGGCATTTACTTGGGCTTCTTTTCTGTGTTTATTATCACTGGAGGGAATCCAGTGGAGGGAATTTTGCTGCGGTAACTGAGCAAAGATGGGTCATTTTTGCCAGCCAAGAAGTGATGTGCTGTGATGGACAGGCAGCAGCAGCAGGGTTTGATTTCAACAGACTGAGTCAGTTTGTCTTTTTGCTAGTTAGGTCCAAAATTAAATTCCAGTTCCATGAGGCCACAATTTGGACTCATTGGATAGTTTTTCGTGAAACATTTTTTCACTTTAAAACAATGGCGATTCACTGCAACCAGAGGTGTCCATGAGAGCATGCTCTTGTCTGACTGGGTGTCTTTGGGTCCACAACAAACCTCCTGGTCCAAAGTGGAGAAAGAGAGGTCTGATTCGGAGCAAGGACCTGAGCCAAGCTGGCCTCATCCTCAAACCTGAGTGTCCTAACCATGGGGCTAAGGGTATTTAGGCATGAAGTTTAAAAATAATAAATCTCTCTTACTGAAGCTGTTTTGCTGCATTTGAATTATTAAATATCCTTTGAATCCACATCCTAGATGGGTGCCAGATACAGAAGGATATATAGTCAGCCTTTGTCTCTCTTGGTCTTTCCTGTTGGAGCTATTCCATTTTGTTTAAAATGGGCTAAATAAATAATTCATGGCCTAAAGAGAAACTAACTTGGTAGCTAGGTGGTTATGGCACTCTTCTGAGATGTGAGGGCGTCACGGTTAATTCTCTGCTCCAATGAATAGTTGCTTATTTATTTATACTATCCAGAGCAGCGGGAGGAGAGGTTGATAGAAGCCCTCTATACTCCCACCCAGCTCAGGGACCAGGGGACTCTGTGGATTGCAGGATACCAGCTGAGGGACCTCATTCTTCAGTTGAAGGTTATAATAAAGTGTGAGAATTCATTTCTTCCTCAATATTTTATTTATTTATTTTTATTTTTTATATTTCGGTGAGAAAAACAAGCCTCGTGTTCAGCACTGCTCCAGCATTAGCTAACAGGAAGGCTGATGGCACATTGTGTTGCTGCAGTGAATTTGGAGGGTTCAGCCAGCTTCTGGGCTGTGCTAGGAAATTAAACAGCCTTTGGTGAAGCTTCAGCGAGGGCCTTCTCATTATCAGCTCAGCTCATAAAGAGATGTGGGAAAGGAAAAGGAAAGATGGGGCATTTTTTCTTTATTTCTCCTACTCTTTATTTTTCTCTCCATTTTCCCCCTCAACAAAGGTTCCCCTTTGTTCAGCATTTGCTGGTTTATGAGTAAGGTTAATAACTGTCTAATTAACCTGCCTGTAACTGGGGAGTTAGAGAGGAGCCTTGCAAGGCCGGCGTGCCCACAAGTTGTCCCATCACACTGTCCCAGAGCAGTGACCACCGCCCCCACATCCCGGACTCCCCCTTGCAGGGGCTGCTCTTTCCATCCCAGTACCAACGAGGAAGACTCGTTAGAGCTCAGCAGGTTTTCTCAGTGCTGCCAGCCCCTTGTACGTAGGGCTTCAGAGGGGATCCATGACTCCTCCTGCTCCAGGGAGCTGAAGGCTTTTGCCTGGCAGTCAGCGCATCTCAGCAATCCCACTGCAGGGAGGAGGGTAATTATAGGGTTTTTCCATGTTTCTGGCATCTCAAGCACTCACTTCGGAAGCACCAGTCTGCCCTGTGGTGCTAAGGAGCTCCTCACCTCCAGGCGGGTGACCCTGTGTGCTGGGATGAGGTGGGAGGTGACAGTAGATTGACATATGTTTCTCTGCTCTACCTTCCTACCATTTTTCTTTGCTGCACCATCATAGCTGAAAGCCATCCAGGACTTTTCATCACCCCAAATGCAAATGTGTGCCCCAACTGTTTTTTTCAGGTTGCACAATACCTGAAAAGTCACACAACCCTGCCAGCACCTCCTCTTCTACCCTGGTGCAGCAGCAAAGGGATGAAAAGGAGGACTTAGTCTTGTGTCACGGGATATTTGCAATGGATAGTGGTTTGGGGAGAGCCAGAGGCCTCCTTGGTCTGGTTCAGAGCCAATTTATTAACTTATTACTGCTGAGCTTGCAAAACAAGGGGGAAAAAAAAAAAGCCATATTGACCAAAATATGTTTTCTGCTTCTTTTCAGGGAATCTGACTAAACATATGAAGTCAAAGGCCCACAGCAAAAAATGTCAGGAGATGGGCGTGTTGGTATCTTCACTGGTGGATCTGGAAGCCGAAGAAGGTAAAATCTGTTACGTTATAAACCTGCTATTGCCGCTGAGAGAGGGCAATATCCATTTGGGCAGGAGACGTGCTCCGCAGATCATCTTTTCAAAGACGCGGAGCAGTTTTGTTCTCCCCAGGTTCCTTCCAGTGCCCAAGGGGGGATTTCTGCTTTGCATGGGGTGGGTTACAGGGCCATCCTGGGGTGCTGCATCCCTGGGTCAGTCTGTGAGCCCGTGTCTCCCTGCTGGGGGCTGTCCCTGTTTGGTTGAAGGATTTTGGTTGCCTGCAGCCAGAGGCAGGAGCAAACAGATGGTGGAGAGCATCCTGCCTTTGGCCAGCGCTCTACATGTGGGCTGTACACATAATAGCAAATAGTGGATCCATGGTGTGAGAAGGTGCTTCTTTGTATTAGGGGTATCTCTAGCAGCCTGACTGCCATGCTCTGGAAGAGCCTGTGTCTCTCTTGGCTGTAGAGGCAGTTTCTGAAGCAGCAAAATGAGACCCAGCCCCGAGATGCATTGCCTGAGGCTGTGACCCCCCACTTTGCTGCTGCAAGCGCAGTCTGGTGGGTGAAGGAGAAAAATCAGTCTTGCCCCCCCAGTTAGGATCTGACAGCTCATTTTACTGAGCCTGAGTGACGGGGTGACCCTGCAGTGCGTGGCTCATGCAGGCTGTGGTGATGTTCTTGCATAAGGGATGAACTCCAGCAATACAGGAGTATTAGTGATTCAGAGATACCTTCCTCTGGAGAAGGACTTTTCCATAAGGATCTTCTTGGAACTATATGATCTTTAAGGGCCCTCCCAACCCAAGCCATTCTATTATCTTCTAGGGACCTGCCCATCTTACTTTATTTGGCTGATCCCAGGAGATTCCAAATTACCACTGCAAATCTGTCTGGAGGGACTGGTGCCTGCAGGAGCTGCTCCCACCTCTGTGGGCAGACCCTGGACCCTGCCCCACTACTGGAGACCTCAGACACCAGCATGGGGTAGCAGGAGCACGAGGGCAGCTGCTCCCCTCATCCCTCACCCTCACGGGTCTTTTCCATGTGCCGGGTGAAGGTGAATCACCCAGGTCAGAAATGATCTGGAAGATTTCTCAGCAAGAGAAGAGCCAGCAAAACTAAAATAACATGGTGCTTTGACATTTAATGGCATTATTCTGAGTGCTTTACAAGAAGATACATTTACCCTGACTCACCTGCTCATTTCTTTCATCTACTTATGCACAAACACACACACAAAGTCTGTCCAAGGCTCTGTAAATTCAGGAGTCTCTCTGTTCTTTGAGAAGGACGCATGACTCTCTTATTTAGTAATTTCCACCCTGGTTTATAGTATCTGCAGCTGAATTTCCCTGAAGTCATCCCGAGAAGCAGATCTCCTCCTGGGAGGCTGGGCAGCATCAGGCAGGAGTGTGGTGACCATAATCACTCCTGTCTCCATCAGAAACATTGAGGGAAAGGTGAAGAAGATCTCCAAGCTGGGAGATGGGGAACTCTTATATATACTTAGCTGTTTGAGCTAGAAAAAGATATTTTACCCAAATTATTGGAGGCTGCGCTCCGACAGCTGCAAAGGGTTAGGTTATGTGTCTCCAGGGAACAGTTAGATATTTTTACAATTGTTATTCTGTTTCCTTTAGCAAGACCCTGAGTGCTCAGGGCTGGAGCTGCAGCTCAGGACTGATGGGGAAGAAGCCTTGGGTGCAGCAGATCTCATGAAGTCCTCATGAATTTTTGCGCCCTCTGCATTTTCTGTTCAGCGGGTCGTTTGCGTTTATAGGGAACGCTGCATGTACCAGCTATAGGGGGAAGAGAGGCTCCAGGAGCACAGGTCTGTCTCGGTCACGGTGTGTTTATTCCTGGCTAAAACACGTTGTGCCACAGAGCAGGGTGGTGTTTTCTGCTTGCAGTGTGTTGCAGGCTGGTCATGACACCACTGACCCCTCCTGGCTGCCACCCCAGAAATCCCAGTATGAAAGCAGCTCTTGTGGCCATCTTTAGCATTTTTCTCCCTGTTTCCTGTTTCAACCCCTGTCTCACCCCAAACAATTTTGATTCCCCCATCATCCCTGGGATTCATTCTGCCACAGCCCGCAAGGGTTTGTTGACAATGGGTTAAAATGAACTTCATAAAACACATGGCGCCACAGTTATTTTTATAAAGTGAACATCAGCTGAGCGAGTTCTGGAGACGGCGCTGTGAGCCAGGGAATGTTAACTCGGCAGGAACAACAAACAGCGCTTATCACCCCGGTCCCCTGCTGGGGTTGAGTCCATCTGAGGCTTTATTGGGAAAGGGGCTGGTTCAGGGGACATGGGCAGTGTCACACGCCTCCTGCTTCATTAGTAATTAAAAATCCCAAAGTGTTTCCCTGCACAGCCCCTGGTGGGGAGGAGGTTTGCTGTGCTGCAATCCCTCGTGCCGCAGAGGGTACTTGTGGTCCAGGTCATTCACGGGCTTAGAGGCTGTTCCCACCGGGCAGCCCTGGCCACCGGGACCCTATAAGGTGCTTCAAGTCTCAGATTTTGGATACCAGATCTCAGAAATGCTGTCCCCTGCAGTGTGCTGTATCCTTGGGGTATCTCCACACTCGCTAATGAAACTGTGCCAGGGACATTTGCAGGCCATTGTCTCAATTTAAACTGCAGGAGAGATCAGCAAGACTTCTGTGGTTCAGGCCATCTACCACACTCACAAAAAAATGCTGAGCACAGTTTGGGAATTAGCGTGGCCCTGGAGCCATTCCTGCAGAGGACGTTGGACGCCACCCTGTTTTGGTGGCACAGAGGTGCAGGTGCAGAGCAATTTGATGGGGCAGCAGGGCTTGTGTCACTGTCCTGAGGCTTGGAAGGCTGATGTGACTATCCTTGACCTGAACAGACCATGGCTCAACCTGCCAGCAGAGAACATGTAGCAAGCAATAGGACAAGTGGAAACGGCCTCAAGTTGCACCAGGGGAGGTTCAGATTGGATATTAGGAATAACTTCTTCACAGAAAGGGTTATCAAGCACTGGAACAGGCTGCCCAGGGAAGTCGTGTAGTCACCATCCCTGGAAGTATTTAAAAGCTGGGCAGACGTGGTGCTGAGGGACATGGATTAGTGGTGGAGTTGGCAGTGTTGGGTTAATAGACTTGATGATCTTAAAGGTCCCTTCCAACCCAGATGATTCTATGATTCTGTGATATCTGAGAAGTCCCACTGGTTATCCAGTCCCAAACCCCAGTGATTACCCAGTGCAGTGGTACCATGTTGAGGCCAGGTGTAGTCACCTGGTCAGTCAGGGGACAAGGACCTGGGAGAAAGAAGGAGCCCTACGGCACTACTAGACACCCGTGTCCCCTTTCACAGTGCCTTTCCTGACATGTACTGAGATGGCCAAAGGGCTCTCCCAGGCCATGCTGAATAAACATCTAACCAAGGCTCAGGACACCTGACCTGGCCGACAGTGTGCCACTCTGCCTCAAGGGATGTCATTCTTCCTTTTAAATCTGCTTGGACTCTTGGCTTTTCTCCAGCTGTCCAGAGCAACCTTTCGATCAGGCAGAGACACGCTGTACTTGACCATGGCCTTTCCAAAGGAGGACATGGCTAAAAGAAAACCTCTTCAAGGATTTCGTAGTAGCTGCCCCAAGGGAAAATTGTTGGCGTGGTGTGAGCAGCGGGAGGCTGCTCCCGTGTGGGATTGATGGAGAAATCCTCTGGCCTGGGAACGCACTTAAAATAATTGATTAGCTGATGGTGTCCAGAAATCTCTCCCTGCTGTTTCACCACCTGTTGGTGATGCCTCTGCAGATCAAAGCTACATAGGGGGAGGGGAAAGTGCCTCCTGAAATTTTGGTTGCATGACTCTGAAAAGAACAACTGTTATTTTAAACCTTTCCACTATTGTCGATTAGAACTAATGAATCATAGTTATTGAGTGTCACTTTTGAAAACCTGCAAATCAGAAGTCCTATTTGTGTTACACATAATTCCGGGGTCCTGAGGACAGAACTGCAAGGGTTCACTTTACCAGTCCTAGGGAATGCTTTCATTCATGATTTCGTTCAGTCATTCATCCCCAGGCTCATACAGGGTTAATAGTAGTGGACTCAGCAGTGCACACAGTCCAGTGTGAGGACTGCTGATGGGAGCACTCTGCTTGTGAATATGGAGGTCTGGCAGATGATGAGGCCAAGCTCATCTCAGCCTTTGGCCTCATGGAAAGAGTAAATCTAAAGAAAAGCACAAGAAGGGTCTTCCTTGCATCCCCAGGTCAGCTGGGAGAGCACTGAGCCGAAAGGACGGGACCATCATGTGGGGGACTTTTTTTGTTGGCCATCATTAAATGATTGGTCCCTGAGTGCTTGTGGCTGAACACACGGTGGTTGGACCCCGCTGAGCCCTACCTGGACTGAGAGGAGAGGAACCCATCAGCTTTCGAAGGGGACTCCTCTCCCGTTGTTGCTGTTGGCTGCACAGCTACTTGCTGGAATGCACTGCGCTGCCTGGACTTTAGTGCATTGTGCAAGCAATCTGTGTAATTTTAGAATTACAACAAATACACAGTCGCCCATTTCCTCCCATTAATGAAGACCGTTTGTGTTTCTGTAAAGGGGACAGTCTGCCAGGAAGGAATGCAGAGAGGTGAAAACAGGAAGGTACGGTATCAGAGGACGTTTCCTTTCATTCCGTCCAGCCTCTTTTTTACCTGGTTAAAGCTAACACTGAGCTTCTGCTGAAATTTCAAGTATTCTGCCTCATTCTACAACTACCTGAAAGTAGGTTGTAGAGAAGCAGGGATTGGTCTCTTCTGCCAAGTCACAGGCGGTAGGACAAGAGGAAATGTCCTCAAGTTGCACCAAGGGAGGTTCAGATTGGAGATTAAGAAAAATTTTTACACGGAAAGGGTTATTAAGCCTTGGAAAGGGCTGCTCAGGGAAGTGGTTGAGGCACTGGAGGTTTTCAAAAGATGAGTTGACATAGTGCTTAGAGACATAGTTTAGTGTGTGGGGGGGGGTGTTGTATGGTTTTCTTTGGGTTTTTTACCAGAGTTAGGCTGATGGTTGGACTAGATGATCTTAAAGGTCACTTCCAACCTAGACAATTCTATGATTCTATTGTAAGATTCTATGGATAAGGAGGCCCATTGCTCTCAAATGCCAACTAAACACTAAATAAAGTAGCCAGGAAGATGGTCAGAAAATTGTATTTTGTGCTGTAATGGTTGGGGCGATTTGGATGGATGAGGAAATAACGTAAAAATGGCAGAAAGGTGCATGAGAAATCAGAGATCACAGCTGTACCCAGCATCCCTGCTCAGAGCAGTAGATTGCAAAGAGCCTTCCCCTGTGTAACCACAGAGAGTCTTCTCTCTTCATAGCAAAGAGGCGCAGAACAGAGCCTGGAAAGGACTATTTTAACTAAAATAAATAAATAAATAAATAAGATTACTATTTCAATGTGACACAAACCAGTGCAGGAACATTGCCGTGCTTTCCTTTGGGGGCAGGCTGGGAGGGAGCAGCAGTTCCTAAAACTTCCTGGATAATTTTAAACTAGAATTGCATTTCACTTGATTGTTTTTATTTCTATTTAAAGGGCAGAAGAAAGTAAGGGGTGTTACTATAAAAGGAGATTGAACTATAATTCTTCAATCCTGCATTGGTTTTGCTTGGTGTGATTGCATCATTTTGGTAGAATAATCTTAGAATAACACACATGTAATTAAATACAGCCCTCAGAAAAAGATGTCAATAAGGCACATTTTCCCTCACTTCCTCTCTCCTTTCTTCCTCCCTCCATCTCTCCCTCCCTCTGTCTGCTCCTGACTTGCTGTTTCTCTGCCCATTAGCTCAGAAAAATATGTTTCAGTTGCAAGAAGGTCTGAGCTCTTTCTGCTGCAGGGAGAGTGTTGTGAGGCCAAAGCAAATTCCCTTTGGGCTGTCCCAGGACTCACTCGAATGTTTCCCTCGGTGGCAAATGCAAACAACTCCCCAGTGCGGAGCTGGTTTCACATTTCCCTAACTCCACACTCCCGACCTCGCTCTCTGTCCTGGCCAGCGCCTGTCCATTGTGTGACTGGGGACAAAAAGGAGACATGGGAACACGGCTCTTGGAGCCACACAGCAGAGGCTGAGGCTGTAGCTGCCTTCCCATCCTGAACCCCAGAGATGTCAAACCCAGAAACCGGAGACTGGGATGCAGAGTGGGTCCAGAGGAGACCATGGAGATGCTGGGAGGGCTGGAACCCCTCTGCTGTGAGGACAGGTTGAGAGAGTTGGGGGTGTTCAGCCTGGAGAAGAGAAGGCTCCGGGGAGACCTTAGAGCCCCTTCCAGTCCCTCAAGGGGCTCCAGGAGAAATGGGGAGGGACTGTTTGCAAGGGCATGCAGTGATAGGATGAGGGGCAGTGGTTTTAAATAGAGCAGGGTAGGTTTAGATTAGGCAGTAAGAAGAAGTTCTTTACAGTGAGGATGGTGAGACACTGGAACAGGTTGCCCAGAGAGGTTGTGGAGGCCCCATCCCTGGAGACATTCAAGGTCAGGGTTGATGAGGCTCTAAGTAACCTCATCTAGTTAAAGATGTCCCTGCTTATACAGAGGGGTTGGACTAGATGACCTTTAAAGGTCCCTTCCAACCCAACATATTATGATTCTACGGTCCTACGATCAAGATGCAGCTACATTATGGAGACTTCATAAATCTTAGCAAGTAAGCGTCGCAAGTAATGCCATGCATATGGCAGATTAAACTAGACAGAGCGCTCGGAGAAGTAGACAAGGAGATTGCGTAGCTCCAGACGCTTCTGCAAGGCTTGAGGTTTTCAAGAACTGGCACGATTCTCAGCTGGTCCTAGTCCCACTGTGAGAATCAGACTCAAGCCATGGGAGAACACTTGTATGTTCTCCCGCCCAGTAGCATCCTAGATCGACAGCTCTGCCGTGGTTCTTTGTCTACAGAGCAAAGAAGTAAGGGACAGGGTGGGGGGACACATCTGCAGCCAAAAGCAGAACAAAGCAGCAAAAGCAGCCTAAGAAGGTATAAGCTGAATCCGAAATGGTAAGTATATAAAGAGAGCTGAGAGAGTGCTCACGCACAGCATTCTTTGATTCGTTCCCCCCCTTTCAAGCAACTTCTTTAGCTGTCCTCCTCTGATAAAAGCATTGCCATCCGCTTTTTATCGGGTATCCCTACCTTTCGGGTATGGAAACTTATCCCTACTCACATAAAGCATCATCAAATCCATTACGTGCTGTTTATGAAAACATACTCAGTTGCTGGAGGGAAGATGACATGGTTACAAGGAAAATGACTTTAGATAGCAAACCACAAGATACCAGGAAGAAATTAAACCCTAAATACAAGTTCTTCACATGACTTTCCTTAGCAGCTGTCTCCTTCCTATATCAGGTTCCTGAAGAAATCCCTGCGGTCTCCCCAGAACCAGCCCTGAGCAAAACTGAACACCCAGGTTTCCTGGCAATAGTCTGGCAGAGTATGTAAAACTGCACTGGGCCTGGGAACATCAATCTCCGATAGGATTTGCCATGCTCTAATTAAAGGACCATAATCTGTGAAATCATCAGGCACATACTGATGGGAATAAGGATGAGTGTGCTGTTGCATGGATGACGGCACTGACAGCATTAATATTATATTTATAATATTCAAGCTGTACAGGCAACTTCTCAATGAGAGCTCACTAGCTTAATGTAAAGGACAAATTTGCTTAGGGAGTCTGTGCAGTCTTCATCATTGGAGGTCTTTAAAAAGAAATTAGACATCTGCCAAAAGTGACACGAGTGTAGCTGATCCCTCTGTGGACAGACGTACAGGAAGACACCATTCTGACATCCTCCCAAACCCGTAGCTGTATGAGGCTGTCCTTTCATCTGCCTACTTTTTAGCTCAAAGTGGGTTGGCCTCTCCCTCCACAAGCTCCATTTTACCAGAAACCATCCCCAAAATGAATATAATCCCCGATAATATGAGACATCACTAAATAGACAGGAATCACTAAAAAACACACCCCACAGCTTTGTATATTTAAGGGTGGTGAATAACCCCCCTCCTCCAAATTAGATACCTTTAATTCAGAGACGGAAAGGCAACAGCGTTATTCAGGGGCAGTTCAGACAATTTCACCAAAAGAGGGATTGTACAGTAGGAATTAAGGCTCACGGGAAGCTTGCAAGCTAACAGAAAGGTGGATGATCTTCTTGTTAATTATTTATCAGCACCTCAGGAAAAGCGACACCTGGCTGGCTAAAATCTCGACTCAGAGAGACGGGGACTAGGATCTCCCAGCTACGCCAGCGTCTCATGATCATCACAAGCGATACTTTGTCCAAAACTGCAGATATCAAAAGCAGGGAAGGGTATAAAGCTGAAGTATAACTTCATCTAAACAAGGCCTGAATTTTTAAAAGTTCCGATTCATGTGTCCAAATAAAGGTCAGATTATGAAGAGTCGAATACTATTTGCACGTGTCTTTTGAAACTAATATAGCTATTAATGCCACAATATGAATTAGTAAGTGTGGAGAACTTTTCAAAAGTGACTTTTGCTTGATTATGCAAAAAGGGCACACAAGGTCTAAGAAAATCCAGCTTTGAGATCTCTTGATAATTGTCCTCTAGTCTAAAATGTGTCTCACAGTTTCAAGCTCAGTACAGCTGTGCAGTAGCTAGGAGTATCAATCAGCTAAACGGCATTTCATACTTCTTAGCAATGATGTATATAAATGCCCAAAAAGCAAATTACACAGGTTATGATGCTTCTGAATTCATGTATTAAAACTCATTTGCAATCACCTTCCTCCAAACTTAAACAGAAATTTAAGAAAAGCAGCCGTTTCTCCCCTTGCCACAAACTTAAAGGATGACCGATGCCAAGATACTTCTACAAATGTGCTGTTCTCTCAAAAACATAAGGAAAAGAGCTTTGCATGTGCAGTAGCTGTTTAGCTGCATCTGATTTCTGGCTTTATTGTCACCGTACATGTGAAATACACGGACGCGTTGTCCCATTCTCTGTCAGGTCCATTCAATACCACCAGTCAGCTGGCCAAACGTGTGCTTTCTTTTCCTAACACAAGGCCAAATTACCGCTTAGGCTACTGTGCGGCAATCTTTTTATCAATTATCACAATCGCTAGAACCTGGGCTCAAGTACTTACTTGATTACGTATCTGCCCAAGCGCTGTCTGCATAATAAAGTAAAAGATACTCAGGCTAACAGAGGAATCTCTTATTTCTCCAACATCCCATGCTTGGCTAACTAAGAATCATTAGAAAACGCACGACAACCCTGTTATGCCCAGGAAGCTGCCTTCGCTTCAATTTTTATTTGCACAATAGCCATCAGTAGAAACTCCCCTGACAAAAGAGATCCTACGAAAGGTCTATAAGATTCAATAATGCAACTTGGGGGTCAGGTTGCTTGTACTGCAAATAGGGCATATTTGGAACTCCAAAACTCAATTGATTTGATTGTCCCAAGGCTCCGGGAACTTCTCATTCACCTTTAGCAGCTTCCAGCACCGTCAGTACGTGACCCTGCTGCCTCATCTTGTTTGAATAACCACACTTGTGCTCTTTTTTCTTACCCCAGAAGAAAGGCTTTACACTTACCAAATTCCCATAGGTTATATCGTAAAGGGAAACCAAGTCTGAAAGTCTTCAGCAAAACTTAAGAGCCATACCTCAACCACCAGGGTCACGTCTCTTATCTGTTGCTTGTTATTATGAACCTAAACACTCACAAATCATACAACAGATATGAAGAAGCGGTTATTTACTGCCCCTCAACCAAGGGACCTACAGACAGCCTCTAATGCATTTAATTAGTCAATATCTGTAAGCACTTTGAAGATAAAAAGCAAAGTAATGTGCCAAGTATTACTACTATGTAACCACCAGCTCAAAAGCACGTTGCCAAAGTACAGCAATAAGCCTGTCCTTTTAAACCCGTTCATAATAATTATGGCTGTTAACGACAGATATTGTTCAGCCGAATGAACACGGTGAGACTTCAGCAAACAGCTCTCATCAATCTGACATTCTTACAAACGTCCCTTGCTAAATGTCAAGTGAGATTTCTAGAGGGAGAGAAAAATGCCTTTCTTCCCAGAAAAAGTACGAAGTTTATGCAGATAAGAAAAGAAAGCGAGAGAGAAGTGGAAGCAAATAACTGTTTTCAAAAAAACCTCTAAAATTACTGCCAACTACATAAACTTTTAATAAGGGCTCAATTCTCAGCAGGTGAAAGCTCAGTCACAGTGCTGCAAACTGCATCTTTTGGACACTGATATTACTTTTCTTACAGCTAAAA
Source organism: Xenus cinereus (assembly GCA_025774025.1). NCBI lineage: Eukaryota > Metazoa > Chordata > Aves > Charadriiformes > Scolopacidae > Xenus > Xenus cinereus. The sequence continues at coordinate 6,972,971 of JAOXJK010000009.1, forward strand.
AAAACCTGACAAGATATTCTGATATTTTTTTTTCCAATTCATGCCTCTGTTCTAGTCCTTTACAGACTTATACGGAAGTTGATTGCCATATGATAACCTACTTCTTAATTCTTAAACACCCTAAATACCTTAACGTGCAACACAGAGGTCAGCCATGGCATGCTTTATTACAAGTTTATTTCATATGCGCAATTTAAATACGTAGAAGGATTTTTCTGAAGGGGTATTTATCCAGTTAATAGAAATACTCGGTGTGGCACTAGACTTCTAGCTCATAGAATGTCCCGTGTGTCCAAGATGCTTACCCTCATGAAAAGATAACGAATGGGTGAGAATTAGCTTAGTAGCAAGGAGTTCTTAAAGTGCTACCCCAATGTAAAGACACCAGAACTGCCAACCCCAATACCATTTTTCTGTCTGGAAAGTGAAACTTTACTAATTTTCTCAGAAGGATGCTGAAAGAAGCATTTTTAAATGGTTATAAAGTGCTTTAAAGAGATAAACGTCTAGCACCCCTTACAGCGAGCACCCGTCTTCCCCTTTCCCATCTGTACATTAGAATTAGGATCAATTCCATCGTGTTAATGCATCTCATTACCAGTAACATATGAATTACAGCCCTCCATACATATGGTTTTGATTTGTGCCATGGCCTTTCATACAAAGCCACATACATCATATATCAGCTGCCATTTAAGCAGCTGCCCCAAGGAGTAACGTGTTTTCAGGAAAGCGAAGGCTGGTGGTTCTCAAAGATATTTTGATAGTTTAAAAGAAATCCAGAAGAAAACCAGTTCCATTTCCATAGGGCTTTTCAAGATAGAAAACAGTCCTTGAACTCTTTCAGGACTTTCTGTTAAGCTTACAAAACTTCACAGACACTTCCATTTTACAGATAGAGGTTATTATTTTTTTCAAATGGGGGACAAGAAAGAGAAGACTTCGTATTTCCGGGTTGAGTCTAAAATTTAAGCATGCTTATAGTAAAATAGGTAGTGGGGTTTTTTTCATACTACTAGGTTCATAACTATTAACAACTTAGGAAATCAGTAAGTCCCTCTCTAAATCAAGCCATTGAATTTCAAACTGCAAGAGTAGTTCTACGTGGCAGGCAAGAACAATAAGATATCATACTTCAAGAGTCAGGTTGATTAACGCAAAAATGAAAATAGCAGTCATTCAAATTCACTCACATACTCCACTATACCACCAGTGAGGTAAACTACAGATACGTCATCGCTTTCCAAATCATCAGAGACTATACATCCATGGATTCCTGACAGAGACTCAGGTTTCATTTTTATTGCCCTAACTTCTATTTGGGCCAGTTTTAAATTGAGATAATTAAAGACAATTTCAATATTTTACAGCTGGGGAATCCACACAAAGTTTAGCCCTGTGCCGTAGCACTTCGGTGAAGAGTTTTCACTTAGGATAGAACAAAGATTTCGGGTCTTCCAACTTTAAGACCTTATGACTTAAGAACCACCTTAAAACATGACACGGGTAGAAGTAATGCAATTATACACAACAAAGTCTATGTGAATCATGAAACTAGAGTTGTATTTGTCTCAATGGGGTTTTACTCTGCTTCCTATGAATAACCCCAAAAGCTATTCTAGCGTAAGCAGCCAGGGAGTCAGGCCCTCTCTCAAGGTGAAATATTCATTGTGCATCTAGAATCTAAACAAGACACCGATTTGAAAAGCACTTTGTAAATCTAAAGTACCATTTACTTTCTGGCACTCCACGCTAACCCAAATCCATCCTTGCCAAAAAAAACCCCACCCTGTGGTGGAGCAGAGAAAGCGATCCAAACATTAATACACTGCAAACAAAAGCCTCCTGACTTGTTCTCTAAAGATTAAGGCCCCCTTTTTTGAGCGATCAGTGTCTGAAATAAACCTAGATTATTGTTCTGATGTTCAGTTCCTTCCCTACTCGGTAGACTGATTCAGCAAAGTCAAGATACTTTCATCAACAACCCTTCCTATCGGAGTATTTAATTCAAACACTAGCTAGCTTTTTAGGTCAAAAGTGGGTAACAAGGGAATTAAATTTATGTATTAGATAAGCTATTGTCATGAGAAAAGGGGAGGAGGGGAAGCGGGAAAGGTAACGAACGCATTTTACCTGATTTTTATTAGCTTGATCTACTTGTCTGTAAGCACATTAAGCCAGGCCAATACGCGCAGCTAATGAAGTCGTTACTCGTTAGAACCACCCACCTCCTCGGGCTCGCCGGGAGGAATTGGGTTTGAGGGCGTTGAGCTCGGCGGGGCCGGGCAGGAGCCCCGGGGCCGGGCGGCTGCGGGAAGCGCCGGGCGAGGAGCGCAGCCCCACGGTAGCCCCACAGCAGCCCCTAGTGCCCGGCGGCGAGCACGGCACCGGAG
>JAOXJK010000009.1:6975463-6989863 GCA_025774025.1 Xenus cinereus
GAGGGGTTCAAGGGCAGGTTGGAGGGGGCTTGGAGCAACCTGGTGTGGTGGGAGGTGTCCCTGCCCGGGGCAGGGGGCGGGACTGGATGGGCTTTAAGGTCCCTTCCCACCCAAGCCATTCTATGATTCTATGACCAGCTCGTAACTTTGGTAGTGAAATCCATTCCTTTTCCAAGCAAGAAAGAGGCACCATTCACTCTATAGCTGGAAGAACTGGGCATTTGGAATAATACTTGTTCTGAACTCAGTTCCTCTGGGAGTTTTGCAAACAACCCGCTACTGGATCCTGGGTCCAGCAAACCCCATTATTATATGAGCATTTCACAATGCAAGTCAGGCTCTGGGTGAAGAGCTGCTGACTACATCTCGGTGCTGTATGAGATTGCAGTAGGACTCGTTTTATGGACTTTTGAAACGGGGTGGGGAGCAAATGAAATGCAGTTCAGACTGAACCTTTGATGGATAATCAGCCATGGTGAAACATGTCTTATTTCATGGGTAATGCCAAATACTTCATGAGCATTTACTAGAAAGGCCTTGTTATTCAAAGTAAACAAAATTGGACTTTTTATCCACAGATCAGGGTGACTTCTCGCTGTGTGGCCGTGTTCCCTTCTGCAAACCACCCTGCCTGCTGCAGGCAGGTGTGGTCCAGCCTCAGCCTTAGCGCTGCTTAATTTTCCCTCTGGCTTGTCCTGCTGACAGATGGCAGCTCCAAATGGAAAACCATTTCCATGTTCATCAGAGGAGAGGCATTGTCCTAGGCTGAACTGACAGGGGACAGAAGCCAGCAGTGCTGCCATTAGTTACCTGGCTTCACATGGCGGTCAAAGCAGCATCCAGGCGCTTCCAAAGATGGGGACCACTCGTGTCCTATTGTCTTAGTGCTTGGCACAGAGTTTGAGAAACTGATATTATTTTATTAGTCCCTCCAAAGCAGAGGGGACTTGCTGGAAAGCCTCCTGACAGCCCAATTTTGTTGAGCTACAGTGACATCCAGTGGCTGTTCCCGATGGACTTCTTCAGCCTGAGCTTGCGTGTCTGCCAGGATTGCTGCACATCTGGCACAGGGAAATGCAGGTTTTTCTCAGTGTGGAGCAGAGCAGCAGGTTAGCAGCTGCGATCAGCTTAAGACCTTGGTACTGATCTCAGACAGCTTCTGCTGGCCCTTAAAGGAGAAGAGGGATGCTGTATTTTTACCTGCAGATACATTTCAAATCCTTTAGCTTTGTTTTTTGTGTACTCCTCACTGTTTACAAGCTCTTACTAACAACGTATCCCTGTGCAAGGCCCTCCGCAGACAGCAAAAAAACCTCTGCCACAAAGAAGCTTCTGCAGCATGTCTAGAATTTATCAAAATAAGGGAAAATCCACAGAGGTTCTTTCAACCCTATTGTTTGCTTTTTAACAAAAGTGCTGTCTTGCTGATGTTTAACTGTTCACGTAATATGGGCAAGAAAAGGTCTGACATGGGGAGGATGGTAGCAGTCATCCCAGGATCTTTCTTGTCCTGTAGATATTTTTTAGGCACCATTGCAACAAATAGTCATAAAAAGTCCAAAAAAGGATGATAGTGCTGCTGTTCTCATTTATTAAGAGCCTTTTTTGCATTTCCAGAGAAAGGCAGGCAGGGTGTGTGGAAGTGTGCAGCAGAAGCAGGGACTCATGGCTCTGTGCGTTGACAGAACAATGGCTGGAACCAAAATTAGGGTAGAGCGGGAGGTTCCAGAGGTGGGATACACTGGGATCTACTGGGATCATCAGGAGTGGAGGTGGCACAGAGGGCAGGCTTCAAAGCATGAGATGATCAGTTCTAGGAAATCACTGGGTCCTCTTTCCTTTTGTCCACTTAGAAACTTTGAGCAAATTTAGCACAAAAATAGTCCTTGCATGTGTGTTTTACACTCTCTGTTTTATGTTTGCCCATCCCTTCAGGAACCAGTGAAGACCTATTCCAGGACTCTGAGGGGCGGGAGGGATCTGAGCCAATTGAGGAACACCAGTTTTCAGACCTAGAGGAATCTGACGATGATGATGACAATGAAGATGAGGAAGATGAAGAGGAAGAGGAGAGCCAAGATGAGCCACTTTTAAAGTTGCCAGAAGGCAAACACGCCACCCTCCCGATACACTCTTCAGATGGCTCTCCATCTTCTCAAGAGGAAGGCACCGAAATAGCATTGTCCTTATCCCAAGAAAGTGTTTCCAGCAGCCAAAAAGTAGGTGAAGGCCACCAGGCCTCCTCCTCAGGGCTGGAAACAAAGTGGTCAGCAGACAGCAGTGACATTGCTGTGTGCCACAGCTTCTTGAGTCTCCACAGACCAGCTTTGACCTCCACCGAACAATTGGCTTCTGCTGAAAGAGAGTCTGTCACAAGGCCACAGATGTCCTTACTTATGGACCTGTCAACCTCAAAAGACACCTCCCCAAGAAGAAGGTGGTCTCCAAGCCAGGACTCTGGTAGAGGTAGTGGCAGCAGCAGACCAATTCTAGCAAGAAAGCACCTACTAACCAAAAATGAAACTTCACCTAAACGGTTTTCACCAACTGGAGAACTGTCTTCTCTAAGGTGCCTGTCTCCAGGGAGAGGGTTGTCTCCTTGCCAGCGTGTCTCTCCCAGGAGGGAGTCATCTCCACTGAGATGTGTTTCACCAAGACTTGAGCTGTCACCCAGCAGGCATCTTTCCCCCAGAAGAGAGCTGTCCCCAAGAACATACCTTCCACCAGACGGAGAAGTCTCCCCTGTGAGGCACTCATCGCCGAGCACAGAGATGTCATCAGTCAGATATTTATCGCTGAAGAAAGTCTTGTCTCCAGGCTGCTCAGAGTCGCCAAGGTATCCATCCCCCGGGAAAGAGGACTTGCCTGGTACTAGCAAATCAGCAGCAGATGACAAAGTTCAAAGCTCATATCAAACCCAGCATGGGATATTATCTTCGATGCCTCTACCTCACAGGTTCTTTGGCAAAAACGTACAGCTCTACGAGTCCAAGCTGGTAAGTTCAAGCCCCTCTTGCTTTCTAGTCCCTGCAGTACGTTCTCTGATATGTTTTTTAATGAAGGTTGCAATGCTGCAGGGCACAGTGACTGTGACTGTGACCAATGTCACAGGTAACCCAGAGAAAAATGACAGTGGAGAGCAATGGGTTTTGCGCCCATTTTGGTCCTGCCAAACTCAGTTGAAGAGAAATAAAGTTGTCTCTTCTCCAAGGGATTATTTAACCTCCTGACCCAACCAGTCTCCTGCTGAGACAAGAAATAAGGATGACTGCTTAATAATGACCAGTTGTCACTAGGAGGCTTTTATTTTCCTGGGAATTTCACGTTCATTTTTGAGATTTCGCCCAAAGTTGTGACCATTTTTCACTGGTCAGTGACCTGAACCAGATCCAGACTAGCCATTGCCCCCTATTGCTGACTCCTGGGCTACGAACATACACAACCAGCTCTGTTAGATTAACTGCTGAGAACTGTTTGTTTGGACATCTCTGATTTCATCTCGCTTCTCTCTTCAGCACAGAGAGGTGTTTCCCACTGGGTCCAGAAAATTATTTAATCTTTCTACTGGACATATGGGTAAAGGAAAATTGCATGTTCCTCCCACTGCTACAGGCAAATTAGACGTCGGGTTTGGTGGAACGTTTGACATTTCTCCTGAAGTGCCTGGTGCTCCTGTAATTTACGCTGATGAACATGAGATTCGGTTGCTGGAGTTGTTCTGCTGTGAAACTGGTGTGAGGAGAGACTCGAGCCCTTAGGGACTGCACTGGGAAGAGAGAGTCCTTTATACAGCCCCTGGAAAACATGTCACGGCAGATGCTGACCCAGACCTTCTCCAGAAAAGCCATACTGCCCAGTGTGCGTTTCTTCCGTCTCTATGATAACGTACCATATTTTGGTGCTGCCTTCCCTCTACTTTCTACTATGAGTGTTTGTCTTACCTTCTCAGAGACTACCCTTCATTTCAGGTCCAAACTTTTGCTTACTTTAATGCTATTTCCCTTTCTTGTCAATTAGCTTCTTGTGGTGAAACTCAGGGCTGTGGAAACCCTGGTCCTTCAGCTCTAATCAGGAGAGCTGCCCACTGCCACTACTTGTACAAATCCCCCAAGCTCCCTAGTCTGCAGTAGGAGACTGTATACCCCTGCTTTTCCACCCATTCACACCTTTTAACTTACGCTGTCGCACAGATACCTTTTTGCTCTATTTTCCTGCTCCTTTTTAGCACCCAAAGTCACCACTGTTGCTCTTCTCATGTGCCTCCAAAGCAACAATTAAGACTCAAACAGGAAACTTTCAATTTGTCAGTCAGAAGGACAGCTGGGCTTTCTTAGCAAAATTATGTTCCTGGTAAGGCTACAAGACACAGGTGGATTTATCAGATGCCAAACGGAGATCTATGCTCAAAACTGGTGCCCTGTGCATCACTTAGAAACTTGGAGACAATTTCAGCCTAGCTTCAGTCAAGGCTTTCTGCCAAGGCTGTGCATCAGGCCTGACCATGACCACCTCTCTTCCCACTGGCTCTTGCAGTAGGTGGCCTCTCCTTCTGGTGGCTGTTGCACCATCGAGATTATTTGTTTGGGGGTTTCCCAGCACCCCTGTATAGAGCACAACCTGCCAAGACTTCATGTGGATAAGTGAGATTTAGGAAGTGTTTGGGCTTGTAATTGCTGACCAAGTATACACTATCTTAAGTGGCTCTTGCTTTCTCTCTTCTGTTCTCTTTTGCTGGTTTCCTCTGTCACCTCTCCATAGAGATCCAGCTCTCAGGGCCAGGCAATTCTCCATAATCCTACAAAGAAATATGCTCTCCAATGAATCCTCAGATTTTATACCTAACCCCATCCTAATGGAAAATTTATTTCAGTTTCTGTTACTTCCTCTTCTTGGGAGTCCTGTTTAAGGGTTTAGTTATTACCTCATCACTAATTAATCCATTTCTGTTTAGCCACATATCTCTCCATGATGTACATTAGGAAACTATGTGAAGCACCGAGAGAGAAAGAGGAAAAGGTAAAATAGCAGGGTCTTAACCCTTGATTTCTACAGGCCACACCATGAGGGTGGTGGTGGGGACCACACTGATGGGTGTGCTTTGTGTCAAATGAGAGTTAACGCTACCTGTCCCTCGGTCCAAAACATCCCTGCAATTAGCATCTGTAAGGATGTAATCCTGTTGTAAGAAAATAGAGTAAAAACAATTATGTTACTCTGGGCTTTCAGAAACCCCATGTACTGAAAGGGGTCCAAAGCAGCTCATGCGGCAGGAAACACTGGCATCCTCTGCCAGGGTCTCAGAGGCAACTCTGATAATAGGACAAGGGGTAACGGTTTTAAACTAAAAGAGGGAAGATTTGGACTAGATATAAGAAGGAAGTTTTTTATGCTGAGGGTGGTGAGACACTGGCCCAGGTTGCCCAGAGAAGCTGTGGATGCCCCATCCCTGGAAACATTCCAGGTCAAGTTGGACAGGGCTCTGAGCAACCTGGTCTGGTGGAAGATGTCCCTGCTTACAGTAGGGGGTTGGACTAGATGGCCTTTAAAGGTCTCTTCCATGACAAACTATTCTATGATTTTGTAATGATCCAAGCTTGAACCAAAGCCCGGGATCTGTGCCCCGGCCGTGGGCATATTTGTACCCAGGAGGGAAATGCTGCGGGTTGTGCTGCTCCTTACCTTAAAGGTAGAATAAAATGTTGACAACCCCAATCCTTAGAGTGAGCATTAATGATGCTAATGCTATAACTTGTGCATTGCACTGAATCAGCTGTTTCTTTTCCCTCTCCGGTGCAGAAGATAGAACCACGAAGCCCAACATGTTCACCCGGCGTCACACAGCCCATCTGCTCCAGACCCTTGCAGGCACCTCATGAAATACACGTCCATGCTCCTGGCCGAGGGGAGGAGAACATCTTCAGCCATCTCCCGTTGCATTCACAGCACCTCGCAAGGACCCCGTACCCTATGATTCCCATTGGGGGCATCCAGATGGTCCAGGCGAGGCCAAGCACCCATCCCAGCTTGGTGCCCAGCTCGGTTGTGTCCCTGCAAGCGGGATATTTTGCCTCTGGTGGCAGCAGCTTTGCCGAGTTCAGCCGGGCTCCCAAGAGGGACGAGGAATCGCAGGTCCCGCAGGAGCCATCGTCGGCATCGGTCTCCCCGGTTGCAAAGGTTTCTAAATATACGCTGTCCCCAAAGCTTACGAGCAGCGGGCACTCAGAAGAGAAAATGAGGACTAGTGAGCTTCAGCAAAAGACAGACCAGGAGGAATACAGGGTAAAAACGTTGGCTGAGTCGAGCCACGCGGAGCAGGCAGGCTGCTTGGCGTCCCCAGCCAGCCCCAGCACAACCGACGAGCACTCTCCAAAGCCTTCGATGAGCGGGGAAGAACCCTTGAAAAAACCGGGCAAGAAGCAATCTGGCAGCTCGAGCACTTCTTTCGAATCATCCTGCACTTTCATCTCAGATCTCCCCTCCCAGCCGCTGGACCGAAGCAGCAGCACCGGCTGCCTCTCAGAGCCCTCATCCAGCCACTCGCACGCCCAGCCCTTCTCCCTCCGGAGGAGAAACCTCTCCGGAGAGCCCAGTCACCATGGGGAAACCTCCAGGAAGAGCAGTCCACACCTCGAGCACGCAGATTTAGGTCAAACTCAAAAAAAGGTGGATGAAAACACGGGAAGTACTTAAGCCTCCACCATCTGTTCCACCTTTAGGCTTCCTATGTAAAATCAACAGACATTTTCAACACTATTTCCTTTAGTATAATCATCGTTATATGAAGCACTCTAGTGAATGACCAAACCCACGGAAGATTCCTGGTTTTCTTTGTCCCAGTCTGGTATTATCTCCACATGTATGCAGTTACTTGTGCCTTTTTCTATACCTTTTGTTGCTTGAAATGTACAAAAATGTTTGAGGCTGTGAATATTTTTTTAGAGTTTTTTGGAAAGGGGTTTGTTAGACCTTGTCTTTTTTGCCATTTAGGTGTGCGTAATTATGGGCCTGAGAGATGCAGAAAGGAAAGGGTTAAGCATTTTAAGAGGAAGAAGATGCACTGAAAACAAAAAAAAAACAAAACAGAAAAACTCTTTTATATTGATTAAATGATTAAAAAAAAAGAAACAACCAAATCCTTGCTCCTGTGTACAGAAGTTTATGATTTGTATTTATTACATGCTTTATTTAATTCTCGAAAAGTGCTTGTTTTTTTTTTTCTCGCATCCCTCGGGTTGCCTATGGTTGTGCTTTAAACAGTTGAGACTGCTTTACATTTGAAAAACGTGTTTACCCTGAACTTGTAAATGAAACTAGCACTTCCTTGAGTAGGGGGAGGTTCGTTCACAGTGATTCACAGCGAGAGAATTTGTCACTCAAAAGAGAAAAAATGAATCTTGAACGTCCCTCCCTCCTGCAGAACCCATCAAAGCACTTTTTTAAAAAGGGACAAAAAAAAAAAAAAAAAAGTTCTTCTTCAAAGATTTAACTGCAAGAGCATAAGAATGTATCGCATGTAGACCCCGTGCCGGGAATGGTGTCTCTCGCTGGACGAGCCAGCCTCCTGCTTGCTTTAATCCTTCCATCCGCTCCACGGTGCCCCCGCATCGCCCGGCAAAGTCATGCCTGTGCCTGAGAGCCCCTCTTTTCTGGGGCTTGGAAGCCCTCTGTAAACACCCTCCCTTGGTTTAGAAATGGAAGTAAACTCAGCCTTGCAAGCTATTTTTCCTCCGTAATTTTTCAGTTGCGGACAAGCTCCCTCCATCCCATCCCCGCTCCGTCCTTGCTGGTTTGGCTCCCTCCGGCTCTGGGGATGCAGGAGTAGTTTGCGCTCTGCTTGTTTGCACGCCTGCAGCTCAGTAACTCACCAGTGACTCTGCCTCTTATTTTAATTTTATTTATTTATTTAAGCAGAACGTCGCAAGCGTAGTCCTTATTGTGCAGACGGGCCCCTTTTTTTTGGTGTTTTGGAAGACAAAAGTTATGATGCTGAGTGGTTGATGTTCACAATCAACTTGTGCATGCACAGGAACTTTTCCAGAGCAAATTTTTAACTGCACGCATCCCTAGCAGAGTAATGGCTTCTACTGCCAATAGATCCAATACCAAATACAGAGAGACCCGATGGAGCCATCCCTCTCTGTCCCGTTAACACACTTTTTAACACACAAATCTTCAATACATGTTTGCCCAAGCAGACAGCAGGCTCTTTACTACTTCAGAGGGTTTTCTTGTCTATGGAATCTGTACAAACCTCTTTTTTTTTATTTTAACAACAAAAAAAAAGATATAAATATTTAACCAGTGGACCAGTTCTTTCTTCTTTCAGAGCTGTTCCAGTTTATTGGGTACGTAATACACTTTTTAAAAAAAAAAAAAAATTAAAAAAAAAAATAAAAGAAATCAAATAGAGTCCTGAATGAGAACATATTTCCTTGCCAGACTTGATGAGCTATGAACTGTTCCCGTTTCACGGGCAAATAATATAAATTTTTTAATAATCTTCTGTGATTATTTTTTTTTTTTTGCTTTTCTTGTAAAGGGAATTAAGTACAAAAAAAGGTATCATGGAAATAACATTAAGGCTGTGACACTGACCGAAACTGCGTCCAGAATCCATTTATACCTTAATTAGCACTTTTATCAAGTTTCTCTTTTTCCCATCTCCCCCTCTTTGGCCCCAAGCCTGGAACCTGGTCCTGCTTTCAAACCCGGCCAGATCCAGGAGCAGGGTCTGGGAGTTCAGTTCCGTGAAGCAACTCCCTTAGTGAAACTCTTAAGCACCAGCTTAAATCCTACTCAGGCTTTAAGCGTGTGCTTAATGTCCAGATGACTGGGAGCGGACCCTCAGCCAGGGTCGCTGTGAGCATCCCTGTAATCCATTCACCACATCTAGCCACAGTTTGGACTTTCCTGGCTTCTGCCTCTTTTTTGCCCCCTTGCCCTTGTCACACTCTTAACATTGTTCCAAGGTAGCTTTTTGTATTTAATTTTTTTTTTTAACATATATATATATATAGAAATTGTACATAAAAAAAAATAATGCAGCAGTTGTGCACTCAGCATCCTGGTTTCATTAGGTGCATTTGCTACGAGCTTTGGGCTAGATCAAATTTGCTTGGCTTCTTTCTGTAACTGTATTTTAATCCTTGACCTGTTGATACTTTGCATGGGGGTGGGTTTTTTTTTCTCCCTCTGTCATTTCTGGACAGAGAGGAAAAAAAAAGAAAGCCCAACAAGCCCCAGAAGTTACATTGTTTTCATTACAATTGTTTTCTTGCTTTTGTTGTGGATTTTTTTTTTGTTATTTTTTATTATTATTTTTAAAAGTTTTTCCAGCAGCTCAAGATGAGTTGAAGCTTTCTGTATCTCAGCTGCAGAGCCAGGGCTGGCAGCCAGCGCTGCACAGGGCAGTGGTGTCCGACTATCTGGATGCCATCACCCACTGACAAAAAATAAGCAGGGAGAGAAGTTTGGGGAAGGTCTGTGCAGCGGTGAGGTGCTTCCAGGCTGTGCCCTGCTCGGGTCCTGTACCCACCACTTGGCAGCCATGGAGCAGGCACCTGCAGGGACTGCTGAAAACTCAGGAGATGGGGAAAAAAAACAAACAAAAACACCCCCCCACGGCTGTGGCTGAGTCTCAACCTGGGTGGGCTTCTTGGCAGCTGAGGGCACGGTGGGGATGAAATGGTGCTTCATGCTATACCCAACGGGCACAATATGGCCTATCAGATAGGCAAAAAAGATCACACACACAAAAATTATATTGATATTTAAGGGCTAATTATCACACTGACAGCTCAGAGCTCCGTGGGAAGGGCGTCCTCCTCTGCGCTGGCACCAGCATCTCCGTCCGCGGGCAGGACGGGCATCCCCTGAGGCAGCCCCAGCCCCGATGAGAAACCACAGCGTGACCTTGGGCAAACCCCATCACCTCGGCCTCGCACTCCGCCCAGGAGCACAGCGGTGCAGCTCCAACGGTTTTCATAGAGTTGCCCGTTATTTACGGCAGGGTTGAAGACTCAGCAATCACTGGCGGCTGCTTTTCCTACCTGAAGCCCCTCTGGCTTCCCTGTGTCCCACTCAGTGAGAGCTGGTTTTGCAGGTCACAGCTTTTAATATCACTCTGGATGTCTCTTCTGTCTGCCAAATAGGGATGAGAAACCCTGATTTACTCTCCACAAGGGCTGCAGAGGTGGCTATTTGTGTCTGTCCAGATGCTTGGCAGAGAGCAGTTAGCAGTATTATTTACAAGAGAATGTATTAATAATGCAAATAGGCAAATTAAAAACCAGAGCCCAGCCCTTCTTTTTCATCTGCAGGTGGAAATCAAATCCCCTGCTTTTCTTATGGCAGAGGTTCTTGAATTTAGAGTCCATGAAGGCACATGGCCTCCAGAGACTGGCTGCTCCTCTTTGTTCTGTAGCTGGTTAATCAGCCAAAACCCTCCTCTGATACTTCCTTCCCCGGTAAGCTGTTTGTGCAGCTCCCATGAATGCGGGTACTCAATGGCAAACGGATGCTCTGGCATCCAAGAAATCATTCTGCGTGGAGGACTTGGCCCACGCTCTTAAATAGCTCCTTGAAGCAGTCATGTTGAGTACCAAGCCTTATATCCAGAGCTAATAAAGCACTTGTACATTGGCTTAAGCTTAAGCAGTTCTGGAGTTTCACTAACTTCTTTGTGCTTAAGCATGAATTTAACTTCTTTTATCAAGGTTGCAGAGCTCGGTGCCTTGCAGGACTGAGCAGACCATGGGAGGAGGAGAGGGGGGCAGCTGGCTCCCAAAACCTACCCCGTGCCTTGAAGCAGATCTCTGTCAGCTCTGATTATTCGCAGGTTGTTGGCTGGATACCCAGGAACTGCAGCAGGAAACTCTTAAAAGTAATGATGAAGTAGCTGTGACTTTACAGCTTATGACTGGGAAATGTACTTCACCACCTGCTCCGAAGGGGTGACATTTTCAACCCTGGTGTCTATAAAGTTACACTCCTTGGACGGTGCTCGCTGATAAAAACGGGTCCTAAACCCCACTCTGGCTCCAGCCAGCGCTGGGTGGGTCCTGCTGCCCTGAGCCCCGGGGCAGGATGCGGTGGGAGATGCTGGTGGCAGCGCTGGGGGACACCGACTCGCGGGAAAGCCACCGCCAGCCCTGCCACTCGCTGGCCATCGGCTCCCGCGGAGTGATGCCAAACACAACGCGCCACCGCCCCATCGCTCTTCTCTCACCTTCACCAAAAAAATCTACAGAAGAGTTGGTTTTCTTTTAAGCCAGCTTTCACTTTTACCTGGTTTTGGTTTCAAATCCACACAAGCAGCACCTGAACAAGCAATACACTTGGTCACACAGAAGTCATTAAAATTATTCCAATTTTCATGCAAAACGCTGAACAATTTGATCTAGCCCTTTTCTGCTGTTCTTGCAATAGCTTTTCATTTGCTGACTTGGTTTCATCATGTGCTTTTCTTTTTTTAATATTTCCATCTATTGCACAGTATTTACAAATAAAACCATATTGTAAATTATTTACAAAAAATTAAAAAAAAAGTAAAAAAAAAATCAGTCCTGATGGCATAAAACCAATCTGTTTTCATTACTGAGATATGATGGCACTTACGATCACTTTAGTAAATGTAATGTAAAAAGTAATAATAATAATGTGTACGCAAATTTAATATACATGGTCTCATGTAAGATAAATATTTGCCTTTTTTTCTAAAAGGTGTATGTATTCTGTAAGTGGAATAGTCTGTAGAAAGTTTCTATATGTTCTTAAAATGGCAATACATTCCAAAAAAGGTACTGTAAATATGTACAGCGTACAATGTAATTTGGTAGTTTTGCCTGTAATTTTATTTTAACTCCAGTTTCTACACTTGCATCTTGCAATGTCTGTATGGTTATATCAGTGCAAAAAAAAAAAAACAAAACCGCAGGTAAAAGCACAGTCTGATTAAAAAAAAAAAAGAAACAAAAAACACAAAAAACACAAAACAAAACAAAAAATCAAAAGACGAAGAAAAAATACTCAGTATTTGATGTTTGTGACCCTTATTGTAAATGACATCTGTACTGTGAATGAGAAGTTTTTACAAGTATAATATTGCCTTTACTACAGCTCAGATTGTCTGCTCAGTCTGAGCATATTTTTAAAAAAATAGCATGTTGGAATAAATTTTAAAGTCCCAACATATTACTACTTGCATGACTGGCAGTCTTTAATTTTCCTTTTATGTAGCAGAGCAAGGGACCTGGGTTGTAAAAGGATGGAGGCAAATTCAGATAAACCAGTATTAAGCTGCAGCTCCACCCCAAAAAATCTCCGCCCCAGTTGTGTGTAAAGTAAAGTAACAGAAATGCCACAAACTTTTTTTTTTTTGAGTATTTTCCCCTGGCAGGGCAGAGGCAGTGAAGAAAAGGCATGTGGTGGATGCTCTGATGGGGCTCTGAGGCCGGACTGAATTCAGTGCACTGACCCGAGACCATCTGCTTGGTGGGGTTTGTTAAGGGGGGTCTTTCCTTGCTGGACCTCCCCGAAACCTGGGATGCTGCACAGCATCCTGTGGTGGCTGCATGTGCTCTGGGGGGTCTTGCCAGGCTCCCTGCTGCCAGAAAGCCGAGGGCTGCTCTCCTCATCCCTCCTTGCCACATCCCTCCGGACCCTTCGCCCTCCTCGAGAAACCCTCCTTGGTGTTTCTCCCCACCACGTCCCTCCTCTGCCCCAGCAGTGCGGGGTCTCGCTGCCAGGGGCATCCCCACCACAGAGCCAGCCTGGGGAAAGCCACCCAAAAGAGGGTGTTTTGGAGCACAGAGGGAACCTGGTCCCCTCCTGCTTTGCCCGTTTGGGAGCAGCGCAGGGGCTTGCTGCACTCCAGCACCTCTGTGAACCCCAACCCTTTCCACCACCCTCTCCAGAGAATGCCAGAGTCGGTGTGGAACAGATCACATCTTGGGAGCCAGGCCTGCCTGAGGCTGGTCTGTCTGAGTGTGGCCATTAGGAAAAAAGGAAAAAAAAAAAAAAAAGAGGGAAAGAAGAAAAAAGAGAAAAAGGAAAAAAAAAGAAAGAAAAAGAAAGAAATAAAGAAAGAAAAAAGAAAAAGAAAGAAAAAAGGAGAAAAAGGAAAAAGAAAAAGAAGGAAAAAGAAAAAGAAAGGAAAGAAGGAGAGGAGAGGAGAGGAGAGGAGAGGAGAGGAGAGGAGAGGAGAGGAGAGGAGAGGAGAGGAGAGGAGAGGAGAGAGGAAAGGAAAAAGGAAAGACAAAAAAAAGAAAGAAAGAAAGAAACAAGAAATAAAGACATAAAAGAGAAAAAAGGCAAAAAAGAAAGAAAAAAAAGACAAGCCTGTAATTTCCCCCTGGCTAATTGTCCTTGCAATGAAGCAGGCTGCCTCAGCCCGTCCGTCCCCTTTATGTCTCAGTAAACCCTTCTGGGCACCTTCCCACCTTCTCCTCTTTCCCCCATAGCCACCAGTGGGTCCGACCAGCCTCTGATGATCTCTCAGATGAGTCCAGAGGCAGAAGCCTGGGGGAAGGAAGATTTGCAAAATAGGTCAAGGAAAGAAATCTCTCCCCGATTTCTCTCTGTGAGTCTGGAGCCGGGGCTGCCTCAGCCAGCAGAACCAGCTGCTCCGTCTCCAAACGTCGGACCCTGCAGACTGAAGAGTTGGTGCTGGTTTCTGAGCACGGAGGCTGTGCTGGAGGAGGAAGATGAGGGAAGGGTGGAAGAAGCTCATCTGGTCTCCATTTCATCTCACAGAAGCCACATTTCTGCATGTGCAGGAGGGAGAGGTGCTGCTGTCAGGGTCCAAACCTCCTGCCTTCCTCCTCTCCGAGGCCTGGCTGGCTTTGCTGCAATTACTACTTTCTAATCCATTCGTGACTCACTCAGAAGAAAGGAGGGTACGAGTCCCCAGTGCTCAGTTGGGGGAACTGGTCCCAGCTCTGTGCCTCAGTTTCCCCAACAAAAGTCAGCAATCGTGGCGTCCTCACAGGGCTATGAGGAAACTCCAGTGGTTAAAAGCGCACTCAACAGCAAGGCCTGAAGCTGCAGAGCTTTGGGTACCATCTCCCCAGGGGTTCTCCTGTGCTGGAAAGGCTCAGAAGCCTTTGGGCAGTGGTTGCTGTGCTGTGTTCCAGAGGGGTTGTCCCAGCTCCAAGAGTCTGCTGGGTGCAGTGGAACTGGATCGAGCACTTTGGTCCGGGCATCCAAAGAACCTCTGTGGGCCAAGGAGATGTGTGACACCCAGGGCCTGGGGGAGATCAGGTATTATACCACCCAACTACCTTCAGCATAGGAAGGACATGGACCAGTTGGAGTGGGACCAGAAGAGGCCACAGAGATGCTGGGAGGGCTGGAGCCCCTCTGCTGGGAGGACAGGCTGAGAGAGTTGGGGGGGTTCAGCCT
>JAOXJK010000009.1:6993963-7030017 GCA_025774025.1 Xenus cinereus
GGGGAACATGACTGATCCCAGGGAGGGGGTCCGATGCTGCCAGCTCCTTGGTGTGCTTGACGCTCAGCTCCTGCTGGCGGATGATTTGGGCGATGGGGCTGGCGATGCCGCCTATCAAGGTCCAGTACTCCTCGAAGCTGATGCGCCCGTCTTTGTTCTCGTCCAGGTCGCAGATGAGCTTGTCGGCCGCTCGACGGTTCCCGGTGTCCTGGGAAGGGGGTGGGAGGAGAGAGAGAGAGAGAGCCGCTCACACCGGGGTGGTGGGGAAAGCGGGGTGAAGGGGGGACACCCCGTGAAGGAGATGGTCCTCTGACCAACCGCCCGCGCCCCCCCACGCATCCCCATCCTCACCGTCAGCATGTGGTTGAGCTCGCAGCTCAGCATCTTGCGGAAATCCTTCTTGCTGATGCGCCGGGGCTTCTTGCAGCAGCAGCGGCGGCTCGAGTACTTGTCAAAGTTGTTCACCAGCACCTGGACGGCCCACTCCAGCTCCGTGCATTCTGCCATGGCTACCTGCGGGGACGGGGGTCAGTCACGGGGGCCGTGGGACCCTCCATGTGTCCACGCTGGAGGACACGGGGGGGTGGCATCTGTGTGCGATGTGCCATCTCTGTGCCATCGCTCATAGTGGGGGGCGGGGGTCTCCACCCTGGGGGTCACCGTGGGCAGACCAAAAGCAGCCTCCACAGCAAGGGAAAAGGGGGTGCCGGTCTCCCCACGTGGCTGTTCATCCAGGATCACCCCAAAAATCCCGCCCCACCTGCCCCCCCTGGGGCGGCCGCCCCCGCGCGTGGGATGGGGTGGCAATTATGGCGCCGGGGCCGCGGGGCTCCGCAGCGCCGGGGCCGCGGCCGACGGTTCCCAGGGCTCATTAGGGAGGAATGGGGCTGGGAGCCGCGGCGGGACGAGGGCAGGAATTACCGGCCAACCCTCCTCTTGCTTCATGGCCCCGGGAACACCCCAATGGGGCAGGTCTGGACCTGCCCGAGCCCCCCATGAACCCAGCGCCGGTGTCCCCCACTCCCCAGCATCCAATCCTGCCTGCCTGCTCGGTGTCTGGGGTCCCCCTTCCTCTCTCCGCCGTCCCGAGGCTCCCCCAAAGCCAGGAAGCTCCTTCCTAGGGATGGACCCAACAGGATGGTCCCTGTCACGGGGTCCGGCGGCGGCATCCTGGGCAGGATGCAGGGCAGGCAGGGACGGAAACTGCGTCACCTTGTCCAGCCTTGGCTCTTTCCTGCCCCGTCGGGACAAGCTGGGGCTCCTTGCTCCCCATCGTGGAGCCATCCTGATTTACACCAGCCCGGGGTACAACGCCGACCGTCACGGCAGCAGTGGCCACATGGGTCTTGGAAGAATCATAGAATCATAGAACCATGGAATGGTTTGGGTTGGAAGACACCTTTAAATATCATCTAGTCCAACCCCCAGGTTGCTCCAAAGCCCCGTCCAACCTGGCCTTGAACCCCTCCAGGGATGGGGCAGCCACAGCTTCTCTGGGCAACCTGGGCCACGCTCTCACCACCCTCACACCAAACAAGTTCTTCCCCACATCCCATCTCCATCTCCCCTCTTCCAGTGTCAAACCCTTTCCCCTCCTCCTATGGCTCCCCTCCCTGATCCCGAGTCCCTCCCCAGCTTTCCTGGAGCCCCTTGAGGGACTGGAAAAGGCCCTAAGGTCTCCCCGGAGCCTTCTCTTCTCCAGGCTGAACCCCCCCAACTCTCTCAGCCTGTATTCATAGGAGAGGGGCTCCAGTCCTCTGATCATCTTTATGGCCCTCCACTGGACTCGTTCCAACAGGT
The DNA here is from genome assembly GCA_025774025.1 of Xenus cinereus. NCBI lineage: Eukaryota > Metazoa > Chordata > Aves > Charadriiformes > Scolopacidae > Xenus > Xenus cinereus. Next base: position 6,995,764 of record JAOXJK010000009.1, read on the forward strand.
CCATATCCTTCCTGTGCTGGCAGTGGAGAAGTTTTTAGCCAGTAAGGGGTCATGCAGGAGCATGGGGTTAGCATGACACAGGGATGGAGACACCCCCAGGGATGGGACATCAGGAGGGGTTGGGATTTGCACCTTCTCCCATTGTTCATGACACCACCACGCACAAGGAGGGTCTTGTGCATGCCTGAACCCCCCCGGCATCGTGCATGCAGCTGGTGGGACCTGTGCAGTGGGCAAAAACTGGGAAAATAATGCTCGATATAACACTCTGCTGATTATTGCAGCAGATCACTTGTGGGGAGCACTGGCATGCAAAGCATGACTTCATTCTCCTTACAGACATTTCTTGGACAGCTAGCAAGACAAATAAAAGAATCACCTAATAACAAATTTTGTGTCCTGCTGGAGTCACCAGTCCCCCCTCACAGCCTCTCCTGCCCAAAACGGGGTCGGCATAAAATCACGAGATGCAGGAAGCTGTCAGGGTAAGTCCACAGTGTCAGCTTGTGCTTTTCGTTTTAATCAGGTGTCTCATAACGTGCACTTCTCTGTAAAACCACAGCTCCTGGCCCCAGATGATTAAGTGAAAACCTTGGCTTTCATCATTAGAAAGATGCAAACAACCGTATCCTCCAGGTTCTGGAGGAACACTTGGACCTGTGGCCCCTATGTGCTTGCCAAGGGGGATTAACACCCACATGAAATTCGTGACTCTGCCACTGCCTTCCCGTGAGACCTGGTCACATCCCTTAGGAATGTGGTCGTGACTTTTCTAAAGAGAGCATAAGCAAAGTTTTCAAGACCAGACTAGATAAAGGCCAGAGTAGCCTGGTCTGACCTCCCAGCTGGCCCTGCTCTCAACTCCCTTCCAACTTGAATTAACCGATGACCCTAAATGTGCACATCAATGTGTGAGGGATGGGGTAAGGCCTTCCAGATGCTCAGAACCAACAGTGAAGGCAACACCAGCTGGACATTGCTCCTGTACTCCTGCGCTCAGGAGTTTGGGGGCCTGTGAGTCAACCCCATCCCACTGCCCTCTTCAAACCACAGCATTGAAAGGACAAAAGTAACTTGCCCTTATGCCACACCTTTAACCAGATAACCAGCAACCCCTTTAAATCTGAAAAAAAAAAAAAAAAAGCCTGTAAGGTAAGTCACCTTCATTCTTCCTCAAATTACAAATCAACTACAGAAAAGGCGTGGTTTCAGCAAAAGGCAGCTGTGGGTGAGAGCATATTCTATCTATTATTTATCTCAAAAGGTCTTTCCCTGTTTTAGCCACAAGTTGAAGGGCAACTTATGCCATAGATGCACCTAAAGTCCTAAAGAAATGCAACGTTCCAGCTGAAACATTTGGGTCAGGAGATGAAATACAAAACTCCCAGGGAGAACAGGGTTGGGTTCATGGTCTGAACATTGGGTTAAACCCTTGGTCCTACAGATGTGTGAGTACTGGGAATTCCCAGGCACGTGTAGGCCATTGCTAGCTCTGGATTGTTCAGTTCTGCAACATATTTCACTTACAGCTTTTTGCTGCTGGAATCAGTTTATTAACTGAGAATCCAAATTTTCACTTTAAAAATAGATTTCTAAATACTGTGGCTGTGAAGAAAAGCTGGAAATCATGAGCTTATATTTCCTAACATGAGGCAAATATGAAGAATGAAAAATGTATTATTCTTTTAACCTCATAACTTTGAAGACTTCACTTAGGACTTGGCAATACATAGTGCCAACAGTGCCATGACTGAACACTAAGCTCCAGTGGAGGAGATCTCCAATTTTAAGATCTGTGTTACACATCGGGACACAAATTTATTAAAGGATTCAGGCTAGATAAAAACAGGTAGTATTTTAGGGTAAGTATTGTGCTCAAGGAAGATCTTTTCACATATTTTGGCAAGCCCTGTACCAGTGCCTTTTGGTCTGGGGCATGTGTTGCCCGGCTGGTGGCTGAGCAATGGTGGCACATGAGCATCCTGGCTGCTGGCCCATCACTCAGAGGGTGCCGGCTGGCAGGAGGCGAGGGTGAGGAGGAGACAAGGGTTATAGATAAGGTACATAGGAGCTGCACAAGGAAGAGGATATCCAGGATGGATGGATGGATGAATGGACCGAGGTATGGGGGGAAGCCTCCCAAGTGTTGCTGAGTGGAAGACCTTGATTTCTTGAAGCAGACACTGCAGTGTCTACAGGTTGATCCTCCTTTGGGACAGACAGACCAGAAAGTCTCCTCCCGGCTCATTTTCTCTGCTTTCCTGACTCTTTGTCAATGTTTGTGTAGCTTTCACCCACTTTCTGAGCTCCTTCTTCACAAACAAGGCCCACAATCCTCAAACTCTCATGCGGCACTGGGAGCTGGCACTTTAAATCCTTCTCTCATAACCCAGCAAACTCGCGGGCTGCATACAGCAGAAAAGGTAATGGCTATTGCTAACAGCAAACCCATCTTCCTGGTGCTTTTATATATCTGACTGGAGACCTAATAAGTGCTGAATTGGTGTGTGATTTAATGAGTCGAACTTCAAAGCTGCTGTTTCAACACCTAATTCACTCATCTGGACTAATAACTGAAATGGGTGGCATTTTTTTTTATTTCCTTCTAGTGATTTATTATTTACCCTGTTGCTTTACAGCTCCTAATTTAATAAGTGCAATAACCCAGGGGTACTGCTTCAGGAAGGAGAAGAAACTGTGAAATCCTTCAGTCTCTCCTATGAACTGCTTTGGTGGACACCAGAGGTCCCATTATAGCATTTTAAGCCCTTTATGCCATTGGCAAGGAAGGCATGCAGAGCACGGTGCATCGTCAGACAGGCTCCCTTCCCAAAATGCCCCAGCAGCAGCTTAAGGGAGGGATGGCAGCGCTGGGTCTTTTCCTGGGGTTTTGTGTCATGCAGCCTGGAGAGGAGATAAGCCTGGCTGATCACACACAGATGGACCCAGCCAAAGGGCGCCTGATGATGCCAAAGCTCTTCCCCTCCAGGCAGCCTGGCTCATTTTTGGGCTCTCCTCTCTCTCTGCCTCCTCTTCGAGGGATGTGGAAGAGGGAGCAATGACCTTGTCCTGGCCCAGTTTCTTCCTATGGGTTAAAATTATGGCCACAAACCCCGCTCTGCCTTTCCAGCAAGGCTGAGGCATAAATCCCAGAGGGTGAAGGTGACTTTTAGAGGTCTAGTGGACTTTTTGTTGGGAGGATGATCAAGGATGGAAGTTTTCAGGATCCTTCCGGGGACACACAGACAGCTCTGGGTGTGAGCGAGGGAGCTCAAAACACGTTATGGTTTTTAACCTCCATCTGCCCGCCAGGCAGGGTAAACAAGAGGTCTTCCTGGCCCTGAATTGTGCTGACAGCTTCTGTGCTGCTGAATAATCAAGAATTGCCCCTTTGCTTTTATTTGCTGGCTTCATCCCACCTGAAGCATCCTTTAGGTCATGCAGCTCACTGGGTCTCCTTGGGTGTCTCTCAGCTCTACAGCTTGGGAGGAATCTGAGCTGAGCTGTTCTCACCGACATACTCTTCAGGCGTGATTTCTCTGAGCTGTTGCACTCAGATATGCTCGAAGCACAATCTGCCGTGTTTGTAATAACCGTCGTCCTTCCCCTTCCACATTTCTCATCCCTGGCTTTCGAAGCACTTTTTGTAGACATGAAAGAGCTGTTCCCCAGAACCCTAGAGGCTGCGGCTAAACCGAGCTTGCTCTGAAATGTTCCCGCTGTTGCTGTGATACCAGTGAGAGCTCGCACCAGCCGCCAGCCTTTTTATTACAGCCCAAACGAGCTCAGAGGTTAGGTCATTTTACAGATAAAGAACCCAGCTAGCGATGTGACTGTGCTAGGATCTTACTGTTAGCCACTGGCAGAACAAGGGATGCTGCTTGGGATTCATCATCTCTTTCAGCAAACTCACATCCTCCTTTTCTGGTCTTACACCATCCTTCACCCCCCCAACTTATTCATCCTTTGGGCACTGGCCGTGCTCTTTTCAAATGTGCAGTGTTGAAAGTATTACGGTGTTTTGTAGCCTGTCCCTTAATCGGTCATTTCTGCAGAAGGGGAAAATCCTAATAAACCTGCAGCAGGTTCCCCTGCTGCTAATTAACATTTGATCTATTTTCCTCCGGTTTTAAGTGGGAAAATAGCGGTGATCGTAGCTTTGTGCTGCAAGGAGCCACATTCCTGGCCCATGAGCTATTCCCAGAAGACAGCTCTGAGAGCATCCAAGGCAACAACGCTGCTCAGTTTTCCTGCCTGCAGTGCATGATGAAAAGGGGCTGCGTTTCCCATTTTGGGCTGCTGCTAACTGAAGCCAGCAAAAAATTGCAGCCAGACCTTGATTTCAGAGGTGGGCAGGCAGGGACCTGCCTGGGCTCCAGGCCAAAGCACTGGACTAAGCTGGGTAGCCATGCAAGCCACTGCTGGTCCTGGGGGGCACCAAGGGGCCCATGCTTAGGGCTCTAGAAGCAAATAGAAGTTTCAGTCACAGCCTCCCCTGCACAGAGAGGAAGGGGAGACTCATTGATTATCTGCATTGGCACGGAGGGTCTGCAGGGCTGAGCTGCTGGCTTTGTGTCAGTGTCCTGATTTGAGTGACACAGGACTAATTTATCTTCTAATGTTTGGGAAAACTGCACTTTTAGAAGACTCTTGTGTCTGGATTCATGAAAATATTTTATTCTATAGCCAGCTATAAGATATGGGTTTCAAGGTCTCAGTGTTTCCAATCTTGCCAGGTGCAGGGATGAGGAGGAGCAAGACCCGGGCACTTGCCCCAAGCTGCCAACAGGATTATTTCATACCATGAATGTCACATTCAATATAAATTAGAAAGTTTGCTGAGGACTTTTCTCTCTCTCCCTTGATGGCTGCCATCCTGAGAACTCCTTGCCCTGAACCCTTCCCTTCCTCCCGAAGCCACAGCACTAGCAGTATCCCACATTTGCTGTCCCTACTGGGAGTGGACGGCTTCCTGCTGGGGGAACAGGCTGGGGATAGTCCTTGTGTATTTTGTATTGGTATCAGGATCAATACTGGTTCTTTAGTGTTATTCACGTTAATTATCTAGTCTTATTTTATTAAATCTGTTTATATTTCAACCTTTGGGTTTCCTTGTTTTTTCCTGATTCGCTTTCCTGGGTGGGGAGGTGTCAGTGGCTTATAGAATAATTGTCTAAATGACAATAAATTGTTGTGGGTTTCTCAAACCAAAACAGTTGGCTTGGGGAAAAGAGCACATTCTGGAAAGGACCAGGATCGGCCTGTGCTGAGGGACGTGGCACACGATACGGTGTCATCACACCAGCCTCGAGCTGTGCTGGAGCCAGAGATGCGTGGGACTAATGAGTGCAGCCTGAAAGTCCCAGGCACAGTGGCAGATGATGAACTGCGATGATGTGGGGCTGTGTGCCCCACCAGGGTCTGTTGGCACCATGATGAGATCAGGGTCCACAAGCAGTGCTTTGTAAGTTGTAGACTCATAGAATCGTTTTGGTTGAAAAAAGACCTTTAAGATCATCGCATCCAACTGTTAATCCAACACCGCCAAATCCACCACTGACCCATGTCCCTCAGCCCCACGTCTACCCAGCTTTTAAATACCTTCAGGGATGGTGACTCCACCACTGCCCTGGGCAGCCCATTCCAATGCTTGACAGCCCTTTCGGTGAAGAAATTTGTTCCTTATATCCAACCTAAACTTCCCTTGGTGCAACTTGAGGCCACTTCCTCTTGTCCTATTGCCTGTTACGTGGGAGAAGAGACCATCCAAGACATTCTAAGGAAGAGCTCCCCAACCCCTGGCCTGCCGCTGGAATGGGCACAGAGCTGATCCCTTTTTTGACCCCCTGCTTTTCACCCACGGGCAATAAAATCGTGGAGCAAAGGGTCAAACCCCACAGCCTCCAGCTCCATGGGGGCGTCCTGGCATTGAAGGCAGGAACCAGGGTCCAGGCTGGGGATGGAGAGGAAGGGATGTAGCTAATGGACTCCCTTTTCTCGCTGGCATGGGTCCCCACCCTCTGCCACCTGGCAGTGGGATACAGAGGACTGTTAAGTGTACCTGTGTGTGTGGTAGTAGGTACCTGTGTGTGACCGTGTCGGGGTCTGTACCCAGACAGAGCTATTGGGGGTTGCATTTTGCTGTAGGGACCAGGGTGATGCCTGGCTGCAAGAAGCAATGTGTGACAGCTCTGTCTGCATCTGATTTTAGGCATCAGATCTAGCTCTGGGCTAGGGTGCACACAGGTTTATCACCTGTATCACTGCAAACCCTGTGGTGCGAGCCCCCTGCCTCACTTGGGGGACCAGCACCACCTGCCAGCTCTCCTGGTCCATGATGGATGTTGTCAAGATCTGCCCACGCTGGAGACATCCATCTGCATTGCCCTCTGAGAGCGATGGGCTGGGAGATGAGCAAGGGGGGCATGGGGATAGACAGCTCTGTGGTGACAGGACAGGGCAGCTTGAGAAGATCAAGCCACAGAAGCAGTGAGGGTACCGTTGCAACAGGAATACTGCAGATAATGGAGGGCTTAGTGGTTATTTAAGTAAGCCTGGGCAGCCTTTCTAAGGGATATTTCCTGTGTGCTGCTTGGGAGTCCATCCATGGCTCCGTCTGGAGATCCATGGCTCTCTCCTGGGACCTTTGCACTGTTCCCACAGTTGGTCCCTTTGCTTTCATTTGGCTCTTGGCCATGGTTGTGCCCACCTCAGGCCTCCCAGACCATGGTAGCTGTGGTGGTTTCAGAAGCCAGGCTGAATGTCCCAGCTGGTTCCCCACAAACCGTCCATCCAGCAGCAGCCTGACCTTGCTGGAGGTCTGAGTCACTCCAGAGGCAGTGGGTGGCTTCCCATAATGATGTACCATGTCCCCAGTCAGCCACAGCACTCAAGCAAAAGGCATCTGCTCTTTGGTTTCTCAGGCTGGGACCCACCCAGAACCAGGTCCCTATCACAGGCTTCCTTCATTCTCTTAATTCTCCTCCTTGTTTGACTGGAGATGGTCACAGCCCTCCCCAGTCACCCTCCATGGCCCTTGGCCCCTCAGTCCCAAACCCCATGAGGTACCTGACCCACCAGCATCCCTGCTCTAACCTTCAGCCACCCCTTGAGCAGCATCTCCTTAGCAATAAATTCCATTTTCCCACCAGCCCTGAATGCAGAAGAGCTAAAATCAAATGAGTCATGGCCATCCCCAGTGCCACCAGTGTCCGTCCATCCCTTGCAGTACTGGATATATTTGCCCCTGTTTCTGTAGAGCAGCGGCGATGGAGTTGAAGCTGTTGTCATCTCAAAGGCCAACGTTTCCTGGGGCCGGTCGTTGTCCCGGGCACGGTGATTCCTGGATGGCTCGGCAGGGCTTGCAGCCTGCGTGGAGGTGGCTGCCTGTACCCTGCGGCCACCTCATGGCTGCCAGTCTCATGGCTGGACGGTCTTACAGCGGCGATAAGAGGGGATGGGATTGCTGACAGATGGTATTAAAATGAGCTTGCGGGAATGAAAAATGAAAAGATTGGATTAGCACGGGTGCGGGTGCTTGTGCCAATTACTGCTGGAGCGCAGCCCCGATCCTCGCAGCCCCACATTGGGCAGGTGTGTTCAGCAAAGATTTCTCTTTAAGAGAAATTAATGATTTTTCTTGAGCACTCTCGTCTCTTTAATTAAATTGCCTCAGGAAGCTGTCAGTCAAACCATGCAAGCTACAGTCCTGCTGCCAAGCAGCCGTTCGGTCAAATGAGCATTTTGTGCTCGTGATGCTTGTGAGGGAGCCAGAATCACCGTTAGTTCCCCATGGGGGTGGCACCAGGAGCGGGGCTGCCTGGGGGTGTCCCTGTGCCTCAGCAGTGGGGTTGGGAGCAGGGCCAATGATGAAGAGCATCACCCTGGAGAAGAAAAGACCCTCATGGGCTCAGCTGCTCCCACAGGCATCCTTGAGCCTAGCATGCAGAGGAGGAAAAGCTAGATGGAAGAAAGGACTGGGTCTTGGGTTTCGTTAGATGTTGCTCCAGCCCAAGCCACATCTTCACAGCATGCAGAGGTCTCCGTGGTGGGGTGTGGTTCCCCTATCTGCCCTTGTTCACAGCCCTGGCACTGTGCTACTGAGGCAGGCAGCCCCCAGACCCGCTCCTGAATTGCAATTATCTCCCTCACAAGCAAGAGAGGACTCTTTACAGCTCCCTATATCCCAGCAGCAACCCAACTCTGCACCCAGACCGGTCTTCCTCTGGCCAGATGCCCTTTGGGGGCCACCTCAGCTGATGGGGCAGGCTGGCAGCCCATAGGTGAGGGGATGAAAGGAGGAGGAAGATGCCCCTTTCAGCTCTGTCCTACAGCCACATCACAGGGCATCTCCCTGGCATGAGCTGTCGATTGAAGGGATGAAGCAAGTTTTCTGTTGCCCTAACACAGGACTGTTTGAAGTTGGGGACACTGCTGTGATGCCATCCTTCCCAGCTGGCAGAAGCACCCTGACTAGAGCAGAAGGGGAAAGACTCGTGGTTTCAGGGCTTTTCTCCCCGACATGCTTCCCCCCATCATTTCAGTAAATCATTTCATTGCCTCGAGGCTCAGTTTCCCACCCATGAAACACAAATCACAGCACCCTTAGCTACACAAAGGGATGCAGATCCCCCGAATGATTGTCATGGAGAGAAATGTGCCGGGATGGCAGGTCGGAGGCAGAGACCAGGCTTTGGCACCCAGTTGGGATACTGGGGACCACGCTGGGGACCATGCTGGTGGGGCATGCGGTGCCCCAGCTCCTTGCATTGCATCAGCCGCGCCAGGCTGCCCAGCTCTGCGGCAAGTCTGCAGCCAGCCCTCACTTGGCAGAGGGCTCGGCATGATTTGGGAAGTGAATTATGCGTGTCCGAGGAGTGCCATCTAGTGGGATTTTATTTTATTATCCGTATTTCCTTAAAAAAGCTGAGTTTCCTTAAAAAATACAGTGATGTGCATAGGTTTGATATGTGTCCGAGAGGAGAAAGCAAACTCATTAATGCAAATTTTCCCTATCGCGCCCTCTCCCAGCAGCTCCTTTCCAATTGTGTTTTTGATTCTCTCTTCCTTGCATAATGTCTGCATTTTTCTGGCATGGTATCAATCTTGATTTAGAGTGGAAGCTCCACAGGGGAAATATTGCATGTTTTCTCTTGTATTTAAAGGGCCCTGTAAGTCAGTGGTGCTACAGGGTGGGTAAGCATTTTAAGATTTAGATCTTCTTGTGAGTGACTCTACAGAAATGACTACATCATTTCTAAACCTGCTCATGCAGATATATGTGCATCTCTCTGTACTGACTGTGTGACAGAGGGAGAGAGCAAGAGAGTGTGTGTGTGTGCGCATGCACTTATTTAAGTGCACATTTGCATTTCTTTGAAAGCACAAAGTGTATCACAGCAAGCACGGGTACGTGTGGGTGTCTGCCCAAGGCACATATGTGTGTTTCTCCATGGGACATACATGTGATTCTCCATGCTGGTGGCACTCCACATGAAATGCGGGGTAGAATCCGGCTCCTCGCAGATGTCTAGTCTCTGCTCTGCTCTGCTTCTCCTTCAGCCCAAGAGCCTTGGCCAGAGCAATCCTTATGCTTGTGTTCATGGTTATTCCAACCTGGAGTCAGTGGTGGTTCACTGTGAAAACCTCTCAAGTGCTTTTATAGCTTAATTTTGTCCCTGGAGATCCCCGTGAGTCATGGGAGATGCTGGGCTGCACTGAGGGGAACTGTTTGAAAATCAGAAGTCTGAAACGGGGAGACCAACAACCGAGACAAGGGGAGACCAACAATAAAGGCTGTGGCTTTGGAAGGGGCCAGTGCTGTGCTATGGGACAGAAACACTAACTGAAAAACAATAATCAAAGGGTTATTAAGCATTGGAACAGGCTGCCCAGGGAAGTGGTGGAGTTACCATCCCTGGAAGTATTTAAAACACGGGTAGACATAGCGCTTAGAGACATGGTTTAGTGATGGTTTTTGTCAGTGTTAGGTTGATGGTTGCTTGATGATCTGAAAGGTCCCTCCAACCTAGACCATTCTATGATTCTGTGATTTAAAGCTGCAGGAGACTTGGCCCTTTGGAGGCCCCTTAAGCCATGGACTCCTCTGTTTCTCCCTTTAACACGTGTCCTTCCCACCCAGCAGCTGGTCTGACACCAGTGCCTGACTCTGCCAGCTGTGGAGTCTGCTGGTCTCTGCGGGCAGGTACAGAGAAGGTGTAAGAAATGCTGGAGGAGTGATGTGGGGGATGCACCTTCCTGGGATCAGCCCCCAGAGCAGTGACCAGTGATGCTCTCTGCATCTGAGTGACCACCTAATCAGGTCACCTGTGCTAGGAACATAATGCAATACTTTCTTAAAACAAAATGTCATAGAGCAGTGGGGAGAGGCTTCTATTACCGAAGAATCCTTAGGTTTGAAAAACATTTATTTTTGTGATGGAATAAGGAGGGGATGCCATTATAGCTACGGTATGTGTATGCACTAAATAGAAAGTAGGGCATTGTGGTCTCAGAATATTTTATAGTATATGTATACATATACATATGTAATATGTACATATTTTAAAGTATATGTATACACACATACAGTATTTAGACATATATGTATACCACATGTATATATCACACACACAGGCACACAGACATAGAGATTATTGTTTCCAATATTTTAAAAATATATAGCAGAGTAACTGCTACCCTGAATTATTCTGCCTGTTCTAGAAGTGTGGTGGATGGCTGACAGATTCTAGCTGTTGAGGGAGGTACGAGTTGGCAAAAAAGGTGCTTCCCCTTCCACCCCCTATTTTTGCTCATGGTCTGGTTGACTGAAGTCTTAAAAATCAGAAAAAACTAATCAGTCCATCAATACCTATTGTCAAATTTGATCCCAAATTCATATTTTCTTTTGAAATAAAAGGATAAAGGTGGGACTGTCAGAGTGGTGTTATGTCTGCTACCTTTTTTGGGGTCCAGTGAGTCCTTCTTTCAGTTGTAACCATATTTTACTCATTCCTTACTCAAATCACCACCCATAGATGACTCGTCAGAGAAAGAGCTGAGTAAAGCCCTGGGAAGCTGACAATTCAAAATTATAGATACCTAGCTATGTCCCAGCTTTACCTGCTCACTCATCATCAGAATATCCAAAAAAAGACCACATCTGCATCACCTCTACACCCAGGAATGCCTGCCTGCAGCATCAGACCCACGGTACAGCTTGTGGCAACAGGGGGTGCCCACGCTGTAGCTTGGTAATGCCTTGTAGGGTTGGTCCAGGTCAACACAAGTTGTCTCCTCTGTGGCATTTCACTGTGCTGCCTCCTGCCCATCATGGCCCTGTGCAAGGAAGAGAGAGAAAAAGGCTTCATTGAATTGCAAACGCAGCTGGAGGTTTAGATTCCCAAATGGGATCATTGAGCTTGGAAACATTTAGCTTGGCTCTGGCTTTTGTCTCCATATTTTTGGCTGGTAGCAGTCTCTCTTATTTGCTGTAATTCATCCTCAGATAGTCCCAGTGCCTGGAGGAGCCTCACAGTGAAAAGGCTCCGTATTTATTCACTGGATCAGCCTCTTGCTCCACTCAGGCAGTTCCTGCTCATGTTTCTCTTGTAGGGGAAGAAAAGAGCAGTTGTTTAATTTATTCCAAGTGAGTTCCCCTTCTCAATGAGGCTGATGATAACATCACTGTGGACCGGTGCTGATCGAGGAGCACAGCCACGTACTGCAGGTGTGAGTCACCACCAACCTGTCACCACCCTTCCTTTGGGAGATGTCAGCAGTGTCTTAAAAGGTCATCACCTGAAATGATTCTGCCTGGTCTTAAAATTACACCCGGGAGCAATTGGTCAGTGGGATGCCATGATCAATGTGAAAATATCCTGGCTGCTGAGGTTCCTTTGGGGATTAAGAACTTCATGGTGTACTTCATCCATGGTGGGCCTGCAGCCATTGTCATGGTCCACTGTCGTCTCCCCAGGAGAGCTGGGATCGTGGGTGGGGTTTGTATCTGAGGCTGGCTCAGGCTGTTGGGCGCATGCCATAACCTGACACACTCTTTATCTAAAACATATTCCATCTTGGACCAGGCTGCTCTCAAGAGACCTCGGCCACAGCCAACATGGAAGCAGCAAAGGGGCCTCTTTGGGAATTTGGCCCAAACCGAGTCAAAGTTGTTGGTGGCAATCCAAGAATTTTAATTGATTCTGCCAACACACACACACCCTCCACACTTGAAGGGGCTCGGTGTCGGCCCGCACGTGTGAAATCTTGCCCTGGGGGCCTGCTAATGCTGTGAGCTGTTGGCACGTTCAGCACCTGGCACTGGAGCTTCAATGGGACCATGGAGGAGAGGTCCTGCTTGGCACCAGCTGCCAATGACTGCTCCTGTGGGGAGACCATCTACACAGTAAAGCCTCCAGATGGGATCTGCAGAGAACAACCACAGAAAGGACACCATTAGCGTTCCCTCTATGTGAGTGGTGGTATATAACCTTCAGTCACTCATGGGACAACTGGTTGGGCAAAGCTGCTCCCAGACCTACAGAGAGCAAAATCACCAGAGGTAACTAATTAACATCCACAGCACTTTGACACTAGAATCCTCAGGACCTTGTGAGTGCAAACGAGTGTTGTGAATGGTGTGTGCAAGAGGGACCTGATACCCTGAACTCAGTAACGCTTTGCAGCCATTTTGCATTGGCACAGGTGACCCAGCGAAAGATCAGCCCCCAGGGTGCCTGGTAGTGTCTCCTAATTGAGGTGGGGATGAGGGAATGGGGCACTGGGCCCAGATTTGCTGTCTCTAATTAACTTCCTTAACTCATCCCTGCTTGCTGGTGTGAAGATCCAGCTGCCGCTGTGCTTGCTGCCCCTCAGAAAGTGCAGGAAGAAACCACCTCCATCCGAGGGCTGCTTGGTTGAGGGAATGAATCAACTCGGAGGGAAAACGGGCATTGCTAATCTGTAAGAAATGGGCATGTTTATACTGGGTTAGGACAAACAGGCTCTGTGCAGAGGGTATTTTTCTCCAGTCTCACCGGAGAAAGCTGGGGTCTGGAGAGCTCGATGGTGCTATTTGAACAGCCTTTGTCATGTTGATTCAGGTGCCAGTCCAGAATGCAGAGAAATGAAAAAGAACAGGAAAATCAACTGACCTTCAGAAAAACCTCTGATTGATAAGCTCTTGCTTGACGGGGGCCACAGGAAAAAGTTTCACCGCTTTCCCCAAGTGCAATTTTGCCAGTCTCCCACTGCTTCTCTTCATGCACGTGAACCGCTGCTGGACTAGAGAGATGGGGAAACAGCTTGGAATCTGCCCAACTTTCCATGGAGCTCTGCTCCCTGTCCTCAGGCGGTGGTACCCCAGAGTGCCAAGGCTTCAGGTAGCTCCTAACTGGAGCCTGTAGCTCTGGCACGTTGAAGCCGTGAGGCATCGCAGCCTCTTTTAGCCTGCCTTACATCACCGCGACAGAGCAAGCAAACAAAATGCGTGTAATCAAGAGAGGCGAACGTGACAAGAGCGATAACTCACATGCCACTCTGCTTGCTCACCCAGGGTAAGTTCAGCAGAAGCTATATATAGAAGTGAGATTGCTAATAACTGGCACGGGAAAGCCTTCAGCGTCTCCATTCAGTTCATTTACACCTCCCACAAAGAAGACAAAGAAAGCCTCTTTGAAGGACTGCCAACCTCTTGCCATCTGAGTCAGTCACTCTCAGCCCCAACCTCTCGTGCAGCCTCTACCACCCCGTGTCGTGCACGTCGAAGGCCGGATTCACAGCTCTGTTACCTCCCGGCGAACTGCTGAACCAAGGTCATGTTAGTGTTGCTAAAATCAGCATCTGGCCTCTCTGACCATACAACCGTCTATCAAGATCCTCCAGCTCAGCCAGAAGCTGGTGTGGGAGAAGATTGTTTACCTTTGATTTTGGAGCTCCCTTTGCTAGTCAGACTTTGCAGGCTCCTTGGTAAAGGCGACCAGCAGTGAGATAATGCCAGCAACAAGCTGCACGTTAACTAAATGCTGAGAAATTTTGCTGATGTCAGAAGAAGGGGCATGTTTTAATCATTTGGATATTTTCTGCATGGGAGTATTTTAATTGGTGTATAAATAATAAATGTTGTATGTCATAATAGCTTTCTCTAGTTGATTGGTAGCAAATGAATGTTTGAGACAGAATGATTTAAGAATAAATAGCCCATCTGAGTTTTACCCACACACTGTCCTCCGTGGGACCTCTGGAAATGTCAGTGCAAGGCTCAAGCTGGGTTATTATGTCAGGTATGACAAGGGTTTTGCATTTTCCTGCTGATGTGTTTTTCCAGGCTCTTTGTCATGGCTTTGACTGGGGCAGGAGAGCTCGGTAGAGGATGTATGGCCAGGTTGTGACAGCCATGGCTGCAGCAGTGACAGGCAAACCAAGCTGAGATGCCTCGATTGCGGATCACCAGTCAGATGTGAATAATTTTTGATCCTTAAGAACAAGGCCGGGATTAAACCTGGTGACAGAAAAACAGCAGGTCTATCCTGATAGCACCGAGGCAGCCTCTGCCTTGCAAAACAACAAGGAGACATATGTGAGTTACCTCCTGGTCCTGTGCCTGACACGGAGGCAATTAATATTGGAGCTGTGATCACAGCTGGCCACACACGTCCTGGTGATTGTGGACAAGTCACACAGGACCTGAACTGCAAAGGGCTGTATGCAGTTTGCCAAATTTAGGTGTCTAATTCTGGAAATGTTGCATGCCTTGCCTCACCGATCTGCCTTCAGAGGTAGAAGGTCTGGAGTGACTTTGTCAGCCAGAGGAGAGACCATTGTCTTCGAGAATCTGCAGAAAAGCAGCCAAGAAGCCTAATTTTGGTATTCCCCTTTCTGTGCACAGCATATTGCCTAAGTGATTCCAGAAGTGTCCACCTCCCCACTGAGAATATAAGGATGCTACTGGAAATGACAGTCATCTGCATCAGCTGGGAGCCAGACCTGCTCCTGGCTGAAGATGGTGGGCAGCATGATGGGTGCTGACCTTATACATCACCATCTCTCCAGTCACACACTCGGGGGGAACAGACCAGCTGTTGCAGCCTTTCTTCTTGCCTTTTTTTTTCCTGTTTTGCATGAAATAAAAATAAACAAAATAAATACCTTTGCTGGAGCAGCTCTGACCCCATGCAGAGGGCACAGGGCAGCCAGAGCCTTCTCCTCCTGCCCCAACGCTTGCCGTTGAATTCTCAGCAGCTCAGCAACATCAGTGTGAGGACAAATGGGGAACCCCCCTCTGCTGGGAAAGCATGGCCTGCTGAGGAAGGGAAGGCACCTTCCTGGGGAAGTGGTCTTGTTACAGAGCTGTTACCCCAAACACTCTCCAACCAGATCCTTGGAGGAAGAAGGCACCCAGATTTCCCCACTGGATTGTCAGTGGAAAGGCAGATATGTCCTGGAAGGAACTCATCACTGCTTGGATGCGGACAAGCTGCAGGATATGGGGTGCATGGAAACCTTGGTTTCTATCCTGAACTGCCCCTTGGTTTCTGTGGGGAAGTAAGTGCTTCAATAGGAGTTTGATGCCTATTTGTGTGGATCTGAACCATTACTTCTCACACCTTTGCTCCTCAACTATGAAATGAAGGTGTTGGGCCTGCCCTCCTTCATAGGTGTGTGAAGATGGATCCACCACTGCCCCTCAGACATGAAGATACTGCAGAAAGTTTGCAGGAGTACTCTAGACAGGTCAGCTATGATCGTCCCTATGTTAAATCTTATTAGCATCTGTGGTGTGGCTTTCATTTTGCACATCGATGCTGTGTGTGAGGGAGAGCTGTGCTGGCTGGGCTGGACTCATGGCAGATGCCATTAAAATCCTGAGTTGGTGACGGTTAATCTACTCCAAGCAGAGCTTGTTTTCCAACTCCTACATGGAAAGACACGGCAAGATGATGCAGTCCAACCACAAGACGAGTCGTGGTTTAACCTCCTGAAAGGCAGATGCCCAGGCTAGCTGGAGTCAAGGATGTGGGAGCAGTGTGCTGTGTGTAGGAGGTTGAAGACTCTTCAGCCCTACTGTTTTCCCCAGTGGTCCATGGCTCCATATCAGCCCAAAGGAGTCACTCTGGCTTCATTTGTGGATGCCAAGTGATGGCAAGTCACCCCTTCCCTGCAACACTATTCCAGGGATGAACTGTGCTCCCTCTGCAAGCCCTGTACCTTGTTTATAGCCATGGCCATAACTTCTCTGAGGTGCTGATTTAGGGAATGGTTACGGTGCCAGCCCATGTACAGGTGAGAGGAGACGCCGAAGGTGATTGATTGAGGTGATGAGGGCAATGCTGGAGAGAAGGAAGTGTTGACAGAGACAAAACTGAAATCTCTCCAGAGCCTAACAAAGGTGTGAGGCTGGAGCCGCTCCAAAGAGCCATGGGAGAGGCCACTGGGTTGAACATTGTTTTCTCTAACCCTTTGCCAATACATTTCCCAGATCGTGACAGATGATTTGGGGTTTTAGTTGCAGCATGCACTTTTTCATTCCTGCCTGGTCCCTCACACTTCCACACCTGACTGACCAGATTGAGGAGAGCGGTGTGCCGATCGGTATCTTGGCAAGGCGGCTCACTTGAGGAACAAAGTGTGACCACATTCCAGGGCACAACGACTGTCCCAACAGCAGACTGCAAATAGGAGCAAAGAAAACATTGGGCATGCATTTATGAGACTCCAAGTGGGCTTCTCCCTCCTTTGGGCATCCCCTGGGGACTGATATTTATCTTCCTAAGATTCCTTCAGCTATAGCTGCTGTTCTGAGCTTCTCATGACCCCAGGCGTTAATGACGCTTGGACTCAAATGGTTCCCATTTATCAGCCTTCAAAGAATTCCCCCCCTACTCTAATTCAATGAGCTGAAGAGAAGCAGTGTCTCAAGACAGCAGGGCTGATTCATACCCCACAGTTCACATTCCAGCGGCCAGGGAAGACCCCACACGGTGCCCATGTGAGATAGCAATACCTGCAGGAAAATGGCTTTCATCTTGGAGTGATTGTTGGAAGGAGAAAATCTGACATGTCCAGAGAGCTTCTTGTGCCACAGCAGGAGCACAAGCCCAGAAACGGTCTCGTTCCCAGCCCGGAGAGTTATCA
Organism: Xenus cinereus; assembly: GCA_025774025.1. Classification (NCBI taxonomy): domain Eukaryota; kingdom Metazoa; phylum Chordata; class Aves; order Charadriiformes; family Scolopacidae; genus Xenus; species Xenus cinereus. Next base: position 7,012,897 of record JAOXJK010000009.1, read on the forward strand.
GGTATGGGATTAATCTGCCTGCGCAGGTATTTTTGAAAATCAGATGTCTATGTCGAAGTTAGTCAGCCTTTGCTTTAGTGGTGTGCTGGAGACATCATCAGAGGGTGGTGGCAGGTCAGAGGAGAGCCTTTCAGAGGCACACAGAGTCCTATGCAGGGACTCAGCAGACACAGTGGTTGCATCTCACGCTGAAGGTGATAATGCCTGATCTAAAATTGACCTTCACGTTTTGATGCACTAATAATGGTGATGGCTGCTGGACTGAGAGAACAGGAGGGCATACGAATTCTGGGCCTGGAAACCTTCTTACCAAGGTAAAACAGGTCCAGCAAAAGCAAACAGCAAAGGTGTTTTCTGTGCACAGCATTATCCACACTGAAAACAGGGAAAAGGTGCTGAATGAGAATAAGAACCAGGTTGAGAATTGCCACTCTGTGAGAGGCTAAAGCTGGATAGTGATGATTGAAATAAATAGGACATGAATAAATGGGAATGGAGATCACTGTCCCCTTCCCCCCTCCACTAAAATTTTGCTGTGCATGATCATGGATGGTTTATTGCTGGTTGTATTGCTTATGTGCTTCAGATCCTCATCTGCCAGGACCCTGAGTAAGACTCTTGCACACTTTTCCACCTAAATGAGCCATGTACTAAGGTGCTGAAGCCACTACCAGAGGTAGAAGTGTTCATTGGAACCCATGTATAAGAGGTGGAGGAGGGAGGTTTTGGCTATTCCAGGTTGTGTGAATGGAAGCGGTTTCACAGGTGGCTTCCAGGGGCACAAGTTGAGAGGTGAGCATCCTACTATCCCTGTTGACACTGAGACTGGTCACAACAATTAATTATCAAAGCTCAGTGTAGACGGCAGATGAAAAACCCATAAGGACATGCAGGTCAATGGCCACCCCTGTTTTGGTCACATCCCCATTTGACGTCCTCACTGCTCTCCCTTGCGCCCTGCTATGAACCCCCCTCTGAAGCTGGGGAACTGAGCCACTCTCCAGTGGCGCTGTGGCAGACCAGAGAGGTGAAACTCAGTGCTCTGATTTCCTGGACAATCTTTACTGATGTCAGTAAAGATAACTGTGAATAAAACCCAGATATGTACATTCCCAGACCTGGAAGCTCATTTTACAGGGACGGCAGAGAACAGAATGTGGGGAAATAGCCACAAGTGATTAATACCCTTTTAGGAAACAAGCCTGATCTGTTACTCATTCTTTGTGAGAACAGCAAACAAAACCTTTAAGTCAGGGTGATAACAATAGTGTCCTGCCTTCCAGCCTCCTGGGCACCCATTGCTGTAGGGACATGACTCTTCATGTCCTTGTGTGCTGCCCATTTTACAGCAGCAGAAGCAGGTCCTTCTTGCAGTCACAGGCCTGTGTCTTCTGCAATCCGTGGAGACCAACCTGGCCTTTCAGCACGTATTATTCCCGACTGTGCATTCACTTTCTGTTTGAAGTATTTAGGTTAAAATGATTTCCAAAGACCTCTCAAGCTTTGACAGTCTCCATGGCCTGGGATGGGAGTCTCCACATGCAGCATGGTGGCCTGACTAAAGTGAGAGAGGGTTCTGTCCATTGTCCTAAGGACCTGGCCAGTGTGGCCAGAGCCAGCATAGCCTGTTTCTCTGTGCTCAGCAGATCTCTCAGGAGCGATGTGCAGGACTTCACATCCTCTCTCAGTACATAGGTAGAAGCTTTGCTCATGTATCAGTCATTCATCTGGGCATCAAAAGCAGCACTATGTCAAGTAGATGACATAAATATAATTAGTTGAACCTAATTCAGCTGCAAGTTCATTTCCATGCCTTGTTTGATAGCTCCGTGCTATAACAACACACAGTGGTGCCAGGTCATCTTCCTTCTACCCCCTTGCCACCCTACAGGGGTATTCTAGGCTCTGGTGTAGGCAGGTCACTGATGGGATTTAGATGTTGTGACCACTGATTGTTGTAACCTCAAATATTTAGGAGCTTGGTTACTGCCATGGAATTGAGGTATTGAAGACTGCTTGGAGAAAAACATTGGGGAGATGGAGAGCATGTCTCAACTCTTGCTGCTCACTGACCATAAGGATGCGGCAAGGCTACAGGGAAATTTCTCCTCCCAGAGACACATCTCTGCCCCAAAATTAGGCAGACACCATTCATTTCAAATACAGAATAAGGGCTGCTTTTGGACAGGATTTTGTGAAGAGCTATTTTCCAGCTTTAAGAAGTAACTTAGAGCTTCAAAGACTCACTTAAGCACTTGGTGACCAGAGGGGGAATTCACATCTCCTCCAGCCCTAACAGCAGACTACAACCTGGGATATACTAGGGTGGGAAAAGGGCACCATGTTCCCTGCTCCTCCCGCACACCTTGCCTCCCTGCAGACTTTGCCCCTCAACAGCCTGTTTGCAAAAAGCCACCCTCAGGGCCAGCTTTCCTCCTCCTCTGAGCACCACAGAGGTGCTGGGGATCCCAGTCGAGCCCTTTGGTGGCTTTACCTCATTGCCGGGCCCCCATGAGCCATGTTCATTCAATGTGCTGGGGAATCCATGCTGCCACAGGTGAGTGCAACACCACGGGTAATCAATTATCTCAGTTGCACATTGTTTTCATTCCTTGCCTATGCGCACTTCCCAGAGAGCTGATTATGTCACTCATTAACCTTCCAGACCTCTTTATTTTCTTTATGCAAAGAGCCGGCTTTTGTCAGGCCAGCACGTTCATATTTCGGCGGAGCTTCAAGAACAAAGAGTCCCCACTAATTCCTTTCTGCTTAGTCATACCCGAGTCACGTAGAAAGCTATTACCAAAATTGGTACAGAAAGGTTGCCAACCGCAAAGCTCCAGCCCAGCTGCGTGTGGTGAGATTTGCATATCAGCGAGCTGGGGAGAAGGCTCGGTGCAGGCAGTACTTACCGCAAAAGATGTTTTTGTTCATTTCTGTGAGCGAATGTTTGTAAAGTCAGAGCCTTTCCCAAAACAATGGAGATAATCCTCCCATCTGGCCTGTCCTCCCAGAAGCTTTTATCCTCTTTTAGCACTCATGTCAAGGCCAAACTAAGCTGGCATCTCAGTGGATTAAAATCCAGTTTTTTTGGGCTGACCACATGGAGGTATTTGCTTCTTGACAGTTGAGGAACGTGGCACCGTGAAAGCATCCCACATCCCTTTTCACTCCTACGTGCTGCAAAGCATCGGATTGGAACGGTGCTACTGTGCCATTGGCTGCTCAAGACCTGCTGCATGACTGCCCCATTCTAGCCAGCACGTATTACAGTGGCACAGCAGTGGGGCTGTGAGCTGGGGAGATATTCACGTCTAACAGGTCATGAAGCACCCCTGCTTCCTAATATATAGAGTGAATTTTCTGCAGTGGAGATTCCTAGCTGGCAGGCACAGGTGCTCCTCTAGAAGAAAGTCAGGTCATCATCTTCTCCAGGTTGCATTCCCAGCCTCTTCTCTAAAATCATGGAGGAAGCTCATCCATGGAATTAGATTTTCCTGAGTTAGGATTTGTTTTCCAGTTTTACATTAGAGTTACACAGGCTAAGGAACCTCCTTTCAAACCATGTAAGCTGAGATTCTCACAGCATCACATGAATCCAAAGCCTGGGCTTTTAAGGAAGGCTTTCATGAGATTTGCAATCATACTTTTACGGCTGGTGTTGATGCATTTCTGAGGTGACCCAGTATCCCACAAAACAGTTATGTACCTCAGCCTGAGCCTTGTTCTGCTTGCTCAGGGCTGTGGGTTAAAGAAGCTAAGTGCTCCTTGTTATACCTGATGCTGATGACTAGATCCAGCAGACGGTGATCTAAATCCATGGTGACACAGGATATAACAGAGTAACACCTCTGTGACTGCAGAAGTCATGACAAATGATCTCAAGGACAGAGTCATTCTCAACATTTGATTTGGTGAAGGGAACATCTTTATGTTCCCCAGGAACATCTTCATCACCATATATGTAGTCTGGCTGTGCTTGCAGCCCAGAAAGGCAACAGTATCTTAGGCTGTGTCAAAAGAAGCATGGCTGGCAGGGTGAGGGAGGGGATTCTGCCCCTCTGCTCCACTCTGGGGAGACCCCAGCTGGAGTCCTGTGTCCAGCTCTGGAGTCCTCAACCTAAGATAGACATGGACCTGTTGGAGCAAGTACAGAATAGGGCCATGAAGATGATCAGAGGGTTAATTACCTCTTCTATGAAGACAGGCTGAGAGAGTTGGGGGTGTTCAGCCTGGAGAAGAGAAGGCTCCAGGGAGATCTTAGAGCCCCTTCCTGTATCCGAAGGGACCTATAAGAGAGATGGAGAGGGACTTTTTGCAAGGCCATGTAGTGATAGGACAAGGGGTAATGGCTTCAAACTGGAAGAGGGGAGATTTAGATTAGATATTAGGAAGACATTCTTTGCTGTGAGGGTGGTGAGAGTCTGGCCCAGGTTGCCCAGAGAAGCTGTGGCTGTCCCATCCCTGGTGGGGTTCAAGGCCATGTGGGATGGGGCTTGGAGCAACCTGGTCTCGTGGGAGGCGTCCCTGCCCAGGGCAGGGGGATTGGAACTGGGTGATCTTCAGGCTCCCTTCCAACCTAAACCATTCCATGATTCTATGATACTCTTGCTGTGACATGGCTATGGAGGAAGTACCTCCGAGAGTGACATTGTGCCTGTGGCTTCTGGGTGCAACCACCTTTGAAACAGCCCAGGTCACAACTCACGGGGAAGCAACGAAGGGCTGGGTGCAACATGCCCTTCTTGGGCAAGCCCTTGTGCCGGTGGACGTTTGTGCCTTCAGGTTGCTCTGCAGAGCTGGGTGGGGTACGCTCCCGGTTGCAGCTTCTCTGCCTGCAGGAATGTGTGCTCTCCATGAACTGTCATCTTAATAGTTATTGTTAAAAGTGCCTAATGTTCACTCAGATTTTTGTTACATCATCTGTCTGTAGCATGTATACCCCTTCCTTAGGTGGCATCTGTCACCATGTAGATAAATAAGATGCCTCCCAGGGCTGCCACAACTCATAATTTTCACACCTCTCTCATTATGCCATTAACCCAGGGCAGATCATTCTCTTAGAATTTCTGCTCGTGCCTCTAACATAGCTAGACCAAGGCTCTGCTGTATCATGTCCAGACAACCATAGCACAATGAGGCATCTGCTGCTGCCTGCAATTAGCTGTGCAAAGCAGCTTGTCTCCCTGGCACTGAATTACAAAGGTTTGAGCCTAAAAACATGGTGATTTGAACAACTGCAAAAGCGGGGCAGAGGATGACTGAGCCAGAGCTGAGCCTCCAAAGCATTTTACAGCCCCTCTCAGCTAATAACTAATCAGGGCAAATGTTAATAGCAGGTTCAAAAGCTGTTCCTGATGGACTCCTTTCCCTCTTGCCACACACAAGCAGCAGCATTAGGTCCTGCTCAGAGTATGGTGAGGGTGCTCAGAGCTCTGCTGGAGGCTGCAGACCTATGGGTGAAAAGTTGACCTGTGCTTTTCATACCAAGTCAGATCAAAGCTGAGTTTGGAAAAACTTTTCTGAAACTAATTTTGCTCAATGGACTGACCTTGAAAGGCAACAGACAAATTCTAAAGTTTTGATTCTTGGATGTCCAGTACTTTAGATGAACATGGGTGAGATAACAGACTCCCTCTAAAGGCAAGTTTTCCAGATGCTCAAAACCAATGTCAGCCGGACTCTTAAATCATTTCAACACCGTGGATAGTCTTTTGGATAGAATCATCTTGTTAGGGCTCTTGGGCCCTCTTTGAGGTAGGCTCTTGAAAAAGTGTTGGATTCTGAAGAACAGTGAGCAATAACACCCATCACTCTTCTCTGTACCCAGTTTTCCCCCTTCCTTTCACAGACGATAAAGCTCTAGCTGACCCCAGGAATGAGATGTCCTGCACATGGCAGTCCAGTGGAAGGCCTTGCTTTTAATTTCAACACTCTCACCCCCTGGCGGGATTGCAAAGGGCAAGATGTGACCATCATTCCTCCAGAAATCAATCTTAAACCTTCAATTTGCAGTCCAGCCATGCATGGCCTTCTACAAACACCAACTTCACCCGAAGCATCTGCTTGTGTTTTCTCATGTATTGCCTCACAAGACCGACTTCTCCTTACTGTCTTCACAGGGTATGGGGACAAGTTCATCCCCAACAACCAATCAACCTTCCATTACACCCGCAAGCACCAGCCTTCTACTCTTCCTGCTAAAGAATTTCTTAGGGGATTTGGAAGCAAATGAGTTCTATCATATATGGAGCTCTGTATGTGTTACGACTGTTAATGTATAATGTATACAGTGATATTAGATTTCAATTTAGAGACACACGCAGCCAATTTACGTTCACTTCATTGCAGATTATTACAGAGGGAGCACACGCACACACACACTCACACGCTTCTCTCATGAAAACTACTTTTGTTCTTGCTTGTTTTGTTCTCTTACACAATAAAAAATCTTTCTGGCTTAAAGCACCTTTGCTCACCGTGTATAGAGAAACACAAGTTTTGCCAACAACTCTGCCGAAGAGACACCCTGCAGGGATATCCTGTCTGCACTTTTCCTATCGTTAAGCAGAGGGTGGAAGTCTGCATTTGGGGAGCTATCAAACACCCACTCTGTTTGCCACTTTGCCAATGTTATCAGTGTTTGTCCCTGCTCTGTTATGTGGCCTTCAATGTGCTGCTGAATTCCTTTCCAAAATGTCATAAAAATGATGGGGACAACTCTGTTGTTTTAGGAAAGAGGAGAACAGTCTGAGCGTGGTGGAGAATGTTTACACCATGGAGATGTGCACGTACCTCGTGTAGGATGTCTGCCGTGCAGCAGCAGAAATATGAGTGTCAAAAGGCCCGGGGTGTAGATAGTTTTGTGTGTGCTCCTCTGGAGGAACGTCAGCACCAAGGAACCCAAAGCACCTACAGTGTTAGGTGGCAGCCCAGGTTTTAGGTTTCTCAAGGGTGCCTTCATTCTGGGCTTGAGCACTTAATCCCCTCTGGATTTAGCTCTGTGGACATGGTGAGCTGCCTGTGCACAAGCCCTGGAGAGACTCTTAAACTAGGCGTTCCCCACTTTCTGTTTTTTTGGCAAGACCTGATCCATTAGGCATGTGCAGAGCTTGCCAAACCCACACAAAAGACAGCAGAGACGAGCCCTCAGACATGTGTGTGTACTGGGAGACTCAGCCCAGTGGTTACAGCACTTTCCTGGCCAGTGGGAGAGGCCAAGTGTGAATAACTTTACCTGTTTTATACCGTGCCTACGAAACACAGAGCCCTCTTAGGTAGGAGACAGTGAGGTTATCTGGGATGGGATTTTCATATTTTTCCTTATACTTTTACAACTAATTAAATACTGGATAAAGTAGAAGCTTGGAAGTAAGTAGGCTTCTGGATATCATGAGAAGGGAGGGAGAGACCTTTTTCCTCTCAGGACCTCATTTATCGTGGGAAAGACCTGACCAGTTCTTGTATTGAACTTCTGGGGAACGTTCACAGCTGACACACCTCCTGGCTGCCTGACTCCCTTTTCTGTATTTCCCACTAATTTAGGCAGCTTTCTGCTCCAACTGGGTCTTCTTGGTGTCCTGACTCCCCCTTACGCATGGCAGTACTTTGTGGATTTACCATATGAGACAAAAGCTTCTCTGAAAATTCATGTTTCTAAAGCATCGTGGTCTTGCCATACTGGCAGGAAAATGCCTAAAATTTTAAAATCTGTATTTTGGCATTTCCCAGGGCCCTAATGGAAGGTTGCAGCAGAAAAATGGGATTGAACTCAGTTTTCCAATGTAGTGAATTTGCAGCATTTTACACTCATTAATTCAGCAAGCTTAACAGCTTCTGTGGCAGACAGATGAGGATTATTTCAGAGAGGGAAGTGAAGGCATGTGGAAATTTGGGTCTGTGGGAGGGCAGTGAGGAGCACATCGGACTTGTGACTGAGCCAAGCTAAATCCGAACCCTCTAGAGAAAATGGTGAGGGATCGACTTGGGGCCATGTAGGAGGCAGAGATGCTTCTCTGAGAGGGGAAGCGGTGGCAGAAGGATGGGCCTTGCCCAGAACCTGATGTGGTGGGCAGCTGTGGTAGCTTGCAGGAGTGCAGCCACAGCCATGTGGAGGAGAGCTCAACAGAGGCTACTGGAGATTATGGAAGGGCTGAGTAGAGATACAGTTCAGGTCAGTTTGCTGTCTTGCTATTTGGTTTTCAGTTCTTTCCCCAATAAGAGCCTGAAAAAACTGAGGCAGTGGCCACCCGAGGACCACTGAATTTCCTGGCACCTCCTCAGGCTATGGCCCTAGTTGGAGGTGAAGATGGGATTTAAGCTGTTCCCTGCATCCAGCACTATGAGCTGCATTTGGGTTCAAAGCGTCCACCCTGATGAGATACAAAAAGCACCCTTGGGCCTCCTTGTTGGGCTGGGACTAGCACACTCAGCCACCTCTTGGCATATCACTGCAGACCACACTGGTGAGAACTGGTGTCTATGTTGGGGCTGATCTTTCCCTGTCAGAGGAGCTTCAGCATGTGGTATCAGCTGGGCCATAAGAGGAGAGCAGATGAACCAAGACGGGTGGCAGGTTTGGGCTTACTCCTAACTGACAGCACAATGTAGCCTCAGTGGTCAAAGACAGGAGTTTGCCTGGAGGTGGCTGAGAAGGTTTTTGGGTGTCCTTCCTCACGGCATCATGAAACCCTCGCGTCCCCAGCCTCCCCCAAGGCTGAGCTCCTCCATCAGCTGGTGGGACCCCGTGACCTGTGGGTAATGCTGAGCAGGAGGAACGTGTGTATCCCCATGATTCATGCCGGAGAAAACCACCCCATAAACAGAGTGGAGGTTATTTTGAGGAATTCTTGAAGTATAAATAGTAACAGCTCTGGGGGAGCAGAGTTCTCCCACCTCCTCCGTTACTCATCTGCCTTGTTTTCTCCTCAGCTTTCTATTATCTCCAGTAACAAAGCAGATGGTGTTTGGCATCCAAGAGATGTCAGACATAACTAACACGTGGCCTTCAGAGCAAAACCACTCAATGGCCATGCTGTGCTCCCTGTCCAGCGGCTCCCGTTGGAGACCTCGGGAGGTCAGAGAGCTCAGACTCATCAGACAGCCAAGGAGTTTGTAGAATAGACAAAACAACCAGTGGCAAGGAAAGGGACAAGATTACCTCCTTGCTTCTCTTCTCCACCATTGGAGAACTGGGAAATTGAGACAAAGTGAGTATTAGAAATGCAACTACTTTGGGTGAAACACAACCACAGCTACTATTGTTAAACATCCTTCACAAACACACTGAATGTACTGAAACCAACAAATCAGCAGCAAAGCTAACAAAATTCAGCATTGTTATAGATTTGCAGTCTCAGGTCTATAGTATTGGAATGGATTATTTTGCCTTTCTGTTTAAATTTACTTTTCAAAGTGAAACCCTTGCTTTAATACACTAAAATTCTTTTTAAGAGACCAAACATTTGCAAGTGTTTCTTCAGAATAACCCTTTTCTGCGACCTGAGATAATATTGTTTATGGGATTACTTTTTTAAAATATGAAATTCCTAATAGTTTTATGTCATTTTATGTTGGAATATAAAACTGCAGCGTTCCTAGTGAAGCAGAAAATCTGGTTGTTACCCTCAGCTCTGATCCCTCTGGACTTGCAGTCAGATACTGATAGTTATAGCATAAACCAGCCTGTAAGAATGAAGTTTTCTGGCGAGCTGGTTAACCAGTAACTGAAATTATGGTTACATCTGTCCAAGGGCATAGACATAGAGCAAAAAAGACACTGCTAGCGGAGACTGATCGCTTGCCAAGTTTGTGTTGTGATTCCTCAGCACCTAATTACTCCTACTTTAATTAAACTTTCTTGTAAAACTTTCGTTGTTTCCTTCCCTAAATGATCTGCTTCTGCAGACTGGAGTCTCTCATCTCCTACCAAAATTGCAAATAGAGCTGGATGGAAATTATGACCTTCTTAGTTTGCTGGAAATGTTTCTGGTTGGTTTTGATGTTTTTTTTTCAAATCAAGTATTTCTGATTTCTTTTAAAAACAAGATGTTTTAAAAAGTTGCAAGTCTCATTAAAATGTTGCATTTTGACAGGGGAATTTTTTTACATTACAATTTTGAGCCCCTGAGTAAAGAAAATGAAATCAATTCAATCATTTTGCAACAAATTGCAAGACTGAGACCTGAAATGATTTCACTGAATGCAACAAACTGTCTGATTTGAAAGCTCTGGACTTCATTTCTTAGTCTGCTCACAATTTTGAGGGAAAACTGAGATATTCTCAGGGTTCAAAAACGTCAGTGCTCCTGCATCAGCACTCCTCACTGGAAAACCCTTTGTGAACTCATCAGGTGCTGTCACGGATCTGTACATTGTTCAGAACAATGGGATCTGTCCTCTAGGTGGCACAAATCAATACATCAATACATCAATAAACCATATCAATAATTAATAATTAACCACATGTACAAGTGCTGAGGTTTAAAGGGCATACACTTGCATTTTCATTGCTTTTTTTTTTTTCTTGGTTTTCTTCAAACTGTGCTTAACTTCTGCCTTATTCCGTATGAATTTATGTCTCTGTCCAGTCTTTGCAGCTTACTTATCCCAAATACTTACCCCAGATACTTAGCCCGAGTGTCTCCCCCAGAAGAATGACCCAGAAAGGGACATCTGGAATGGATAGAAGCTGTTGGCCAAATAAAAAATAGTTGCTTAAAGGGGACTTCAAGATACATGTCATCTGCTGGTACCTGAACTGGGTACCGAAGAGTGCTGTGTCTGCAGCCTGGAACACCTTGGCATTTGCAGAAAGCAGCTGCTGCAGAAAGGGATATTCGCACCTGTCCGGGTGGTAGAAACCCCACTGAACTTGTCTCAGCTGGAAATAGTTATGTTACACAAGCTGTTCTCATGCACTTGCTGCAGAGGATTGGTATCATAAAGCCGTTAGCAATAGAAGACAGCTCTGAGGTGGTGATTAATTGCATTACACCTATTGTAATTATAAATTCCAGGTCACTCATCATTCTGGAAAGCTGAAGGAGTTCAACCATCAGGGTGGAGTAAACGCAGACATCCATATTAAAGTGTTCCAATGAACACCCAACGTACAAGGAATGTCTCCATGGGGCTGTTTAAACACACACTGTGCTTTTCTTTTCTTTTCTTGCCCTTTGGGCACAGAATGTATGTAATCAGACAGGCACACAGGACAGATTTGTAATTGTCATTCAGTTTAACGCTATTAAAAAACTTTCTTACCTGCAAATGTTTCCCTTTGGCGTAACTTTTCCATCCACAAAGAAAGCGTGAACACGCTTGTGGTTCCTAGGTAGGGAGGCAGAAATCGGATGAGTTCACAGCCTTTGGAGTCCCTACATTTTCTGAAAGAAGGAATAGCTTGGGCTGAATCAATTCAGCAAATTTCTTGGTGTGGGAGAGTTGCGAGTTTTCACTGGTACCTCCCTCTGCAGGAGCCCCCACAGCAGTGTGGAAGGGTGTCATCATGAGCACGTTTATTATGACTTTAAAATAACAACGGTAGAAGCAGACTAGAGCAGGTCTGCCATGTGTGACAGTACCTGGCAGAAGATGCTGAAGAGGAAGGTGAACAAGTCCTGCCATAAGGGATGAGGAATGGCCTGCTCCCGCTGTAGGTCTCATCTGGGCCTAATATAATAGGAAAGCTCTATTGCATGAAGTTGATTGTCCCTTCGGAGGCTGATCACACACGATATGTACACAATAATCCCAGTCTAGCTAGTCCCTTTCTGGATTTAATTCCAGCTCGTGTCCTCTTTTATTTCACTAAAGAACTCATTAGTTTGCTATAAAATTAATTACACTTGTGTAACAGAGTGATAATTATCTTACACTACAGACAGACAGCTCAGTACATTTCAAAGGTCTCCGAAACATTCAGCTCACTTTTCCCCCTTTGATATCACCTGAGAATGGCACCTCTTGCTCACTGCCCTTATGTTTTCATGAGCAGGTTCCCGAATTGCTGTGATACAGGGGCCTCCTTCTGCCGGACAGACATCCCAGGGCAGTCCAGCATTGCCGGGACCCCGATGATATCAAACTTGCCCTGTTCAAATGACTTTTGAGACCTCTAGTTAAAGCAGAGAAGCACTGCCGAACGGGGAGCATGATTTTATCTGGTGCCTGCTCTCCCCGTTTGCTGTCTCAGAGCCACTTGTGGCCACTGTAAATTTAAACTCTCAAGCAGGAAAGCGCTACCTTGCCCTGCAGAGTGAAGCTGATGCATTTGTCTCCTCTGCCAGCAGTAGAGGTCTAAGACAATCCCTTCCCGTATTTCACAGCCTTATTTTAACGGGCTGGCTCAAAACACATGCAAAGTAAGCAAAAGGCAGCATCCTGCCAAGGGACAGGACTGTTGTGGGGATGTGCAGGTACTTTCTGGGTGATGCTACAACCTGACTGGCTCTCCTGGGTGTGAGAGGTGGTCCATGCAAAGGCCAGCCCAGCTGCTGCTGCTTGTCCCCTTCCCACCTTCTCTGGAAAGGATGGAGACAGCCAGGCCTGGGGTTGGAAGGCATGGTCCTCACCTTTCTGTCCGACCTTTCTGTCACTTTCCTGGTGGGATTTCTGCCTTCACAACACAGAATTCTTGTGTCTGTGATACGGGGAGATGCTGGGGCAGCTCTAGCAGCTTCTGATGGCAGCCCCAGTGCCTGGGGCCAGGCCACCTCTCCCCATGTCTGTGAGGGCCAGAGGGTTTCTCTGGAAATTCCTAGGATGGGGAAAACACAAAAATATCTGGAAACTGGGAGCGGAGTAAACAGTTTCTCATGGTATATTCAGGCATTGATAATGCAAACCACAGACAAACACAGAACAGGGACAAATCTGTTATCAGTAAACCATGCAAACACTCAGATCTTAATGCTTCTTTCCTTTAAGGCTGTCATTTCATGATTGGCTTAGGCTCATTGAAGTCTTTTTTGCTGTTGAAAGAATAATCCCATGTCCAGCTCAGCCAGGCAGTCCCACCTCCCCATTGTACTAACACCAACTTCCATGCAAAGAAAAAGGAAAAAGGAAAGTGACAGCCCAGAGTTGGTTTGCTCAGCGGAGAAGCTGACTGGGGTCTTGCAGAACAAATCTTGGAAAGGCAAGAGCAGTCTGGATTTTTAGTAATAGCCCAATAATGAGCAAAAGCTGTCACAACCCATGAGGATTGCCTGGCTGTCCCTGTCCTCCCATGGGACTAATCCCTGTCCCCCATGGGACTAGTCCCTGACAAAAGAAAGGAGCCAAAGAAGAACTCAAGAACTGCTTCAGAAAATGCCTGGATGCTGCAAGTGAACTTCAGGTCACTCTCCGCGGAGCTGACTTCAAGCCAAAATAAGAAAGAGAGTCTAGGATCTGGAAGATACCCTCATATTGCTCATGTTATTTAGTAGCTCATTTGGTTGAAAGTCTCCAAACACCACGGTCTGTGCAAGACTGTGTCTCCTAAGCTCCTTGCCGTTCTCAGCACCTTTGAAGCGGTAAGGACAACACTCCTTATGATGCTGTGCAGGCTCAAAGCACTGGACAGCTAATGAGACTCCTGCCCTTTTCCCCTCACAAGGATCCAAACCCTTGTGTGCACCTTTCTGCACTGTGTGAAGTATGTTCTTCAGCCCTGTGCTCAGCCTCCCGGCACCACCACTGAATTTCCTCCTGGTCAGCAGAAAGCAGTGATTTATAACAACTGATGGGTTGATCCAGGGGTAGGGAGGGGGGACGACGAATCTCTCAAAGGAAGCTTCGCTTGACAATGTCTCTTTCCTACACTTCCTAACACGGACTCCGTGGGGGATGACCAACTGTGGAAAAAATTTTGCTAATGTCCCAGGACAAGAATTATGATTATTTGCTGGGCTTCCATCCACCGTGGGGAATTCTGACTCGTGACATCATCCCATTGTTCCCGCCGGTGCCAAGAACATGCTGGGATCCCGTCTTCTCAATGGTTAAAGCCCTTTCCTGTTTGCTTGTTCCTTGTTTCCAAACAGCGCATTTCATGAATACTGCATGGGACGTCTCCTTTCTTGAGCTGTTTTGTCCCTTTCGTCATGTCTGCCTGGAACTCTGCACAATGAAGTGAACAATGTATTCCTACAGTCAGAAACAAAAGGGAAAAAATAACTGCAGGAGGCAAAGCCCATCTCTGGCATTTCGGACCCTGTGTATGCCTTTGTTCCTTCTTTGGAAGCCGTGTTTTTGTAGCACGGACCCGTCCCTCCGCTCCAGCCTGTTGTTTTTCTTAGTGATTTTAGTATGGTGATAATGCCAGGAGTGTTGGCTCCTGCTCTTTATCAGGGGAATGGGGACAGTTTCAGGAGCAGTGGAGATTCTCTGTGTCTTGGAGGTCAAGTGGAACCACCACTCCCAGTCCAAGCTGACCCCCCAGCCCATCATACAAAGGAGGATTGAATTCAGCCTAAAATGAGTAGCTGCTCTTGAAACCACCAGTTAGATTCCAGAATAAAACTCCGTGGGGATGGCTGATGTCAAGACACATTTGCCACCTATGTCTGGGTGTTCTTCTTCACAAGCCTAAAGGCAAATTACTTTTTTAAAAAGTCTTCATTTTTTTCCACACAGAAATTCTGTAGCTCTGAACAAAACCCTCAGAGCAGGGTCAGCTAAAAGCAGTCTTGGTCAATGCAACCCCAACCCCACCACTTCTGTGCAGGGTCCCTACACCCCTGCAACAAACGGAGACTTTCCTCCACAACTCCACATCCTTTAAGATCTCTGAAACGCTGGTGCAAAACATCCATACGAGTGCTGGTTAGGTTTGTGGCTGCTCAACATTGTAGGGTATCTCCTGGAGAAAAAAAAATCTTAGTTCAAACTCCCTTCAGTAGATATGTGTGAACATGAGGGTGTAACATTCGCTCCATTTTCTGCAACAGTGTAAATCTCTTGGGATTTATGAGAAATGAAGAAAACAAGGGGGAAATGTTGGATGAAAGGTCTGGTTTGTAAAGATGTTTTTGCCCCTGGCATTAAAGGCAGACACCTAACAGATATCTGGGTACTTGTCTTCTCACGACGCAGTAAGAGATCTTTACGGTTACAGGTAGCATCAGGCACTGCTTGGACACATAAGCTTAGTGACAAAGGTATGGCCACTAAAGGAGTCTGGTAAAGAAAATAGCTTGAACCCAGATCTCCAAAACCTCAGGTTAACTTGGGACTCTCTTCTTCCTTCCTGGAGACATGAGAGGTCTTCATGTGCCAAAGTTCTCTGCTGATCCTTTCAGTGAGTGAATCCTGGAAAGCCACAAAACTGTGGCTTTGTCTCACGCTTCACGTAAACAACTGGTAACACCTTTTCTAAGAGCAAGCCCCTTCTTTAAGCAAAATGATGTCATTTGTGGCCCAGCCTTTCCCCTGTGTGTGTAACTGCTGCTGCGTTACCTTCCCCACGTCGAGGATATCTTCTTTCACCCCGCAGTGACCAGAGTGAGGATCACAGAAGCTGGAGCCAGGGGAGATTTATTGTATCATTGAACTGGCATCTGGAATGTCACACAGTATCCGAGCTCTGACATAACTCTGAAACTTGGCACAGCTGGAGCATGGGCTGTAACAGGTAACGCTGCTATTGTGTTTCCCTGTTTTCTTTAGAATGATTGTTGCATTGATACGGAGGTTAAAAACTTCCCTCTGCTTGTTTGCCTATCACGCCAAAGCTTTATTTTATCAGTTGTATCTTTGTCTTCTTACTGTTTTGAAATAAAATTTGCGCTATTCCTGATTTGCCCTGCCTCACGTCCTCTACTCTGCAGTTCTAGCTCCATTCCCAGATGTACATTTTTCATCTGCTCTGGCCTCCCGCGCCCCCACTCAATAAATGGATCTCTCAACAGTATCTGTGCTCTCACGAACCGTCATAGGCAGAGTTGTTTGGTGAACAGAGCAATAATTTCCCCTGAGCATATTTTTTTTGCTCCCGCCATGGGTTTTCCCCCGCACACGTCTTCCGCGTGCATTTTGCATGAATGCAGAGCGGGATTCACACCGCTGCTCGGTCTGAGCGAATGTTACAGCCTCTTGTCACCGCTTGCAGGATGCAGTCGCAACCCGATTTACCTCCACGAGCTGCAGAAGCTGTTGCTCAGATGAAAGCAGTTTTTCCACACTCCGGCTCGCTGCACGTTTTCTCTTCCCATTCCCCATGCACGTGTTACACTTTCCATGAGACCTCACACTGATTCACTGTTAATTGCCGTCATCTTGCATCTGTTCATGACAACAACGCAATAAAACCCTAAATTGTTCATTGTAAACAAATAAAAATACACTCCCTTTCCTAAGAAGCCTTTAAAAACATCTTGAAAAAGTCAGTCAGGTGCAGGGAGTCCTTTCCTGGCTCTTCTAATCTGCTCGCACTCTTTGGTACGCTCCACTCCCGAGATTTTCCCCAGATTTGTGAAGCCGGGAAGCTTTTATCCATCCCTGCGGTGCTCAGGACCCAACGCTGCTCTGGAGGACACCTTCCTACTTCTGCACGACACGCTTGGTGGGCAGGATGAAGGTGCTTTGCCTCCTCGTGCGCACCAGGAGGTGACTTCTATATTTTCACATTATTGTATCCTAAAAATGTGCAGATAGTGTCAATTATGCCATCGTTAATGCAGAACCAGGCAGCGATCAGACAGTCTGATTGCAAGAAATTTTAGTTGCTCAACCTGGCAAAAGACTTTAAACTGTTTTCATGGAAAAAAAAAAAGAGGACGAGGGAAAACAGAGACTTTCATTTAACAGTTGTGTTTTCTTTAATTGAGTAAAAATTTCACTTGAAATTTAACTTGTCTTGAATCTTACCTAGTTCACCCGGATTAAATCCTGTGCAGACCCAGTCACGCCGCTAAACTCTGTCATTTCAATTACCTTTTTTTGGGGGCATTTTTTTTTTTTCTGTTTTTTTTTTTGCCACGCCCGGAGGAGCAGCCCGAGGGGTCCCTCCGCGGGGAAAGAGGGGGTGCCGAGATCAGCCCCCCCGCCCCCCCGACGCGCGGGGCAGGCGGCCCGCGGGCTCCCGCTCCATCTGCCGGCTGCGGGGGCAAACTGCCGCCTGACACCCCCTCCCCC